>CAMRHE010000895.1:0-362737 GCA_947044405.1 Leptodactylus fallax
GAGGATGGTGGGAGTGTGAGGTATCAGAGGATGGTGGGAGTGTGAGGGTATACAGAGGATGGTGTGTGAGGAGTATACAGAGGATGGTGTGTGAGAGTATACAGAGGATGGTGTGTGAGGAGTATACAGAGGATGGTGTGGGAGGAGTATACAGAGGATGGTGGGAGTGTGAGGAGTATACAGATGGTGTTGAGTATACAGAGTGTGTGTAGGTATACAGAGTGGTGGGTGTGTGAGGAGTATACAGAGGATGGTGTGTGAGGAGTATACAGAGGATGGTGGGTGTGTAGGAGTATACAGAGGATGGTGTGTGAGGAGTATACAGAGGATGGTGTGTAGGAGTATACAGAGGATGGTGTGTGAGAGTATACAGAGGTGGGTGTGTGAGGAGTATACAGAGATGGTGTGTGAGGAGTATACAGAGGATGGTGGGGTGTGAGGGTATACAGAGGATGTGTGTGTGTGAGGAGTATACAGAGGATGGGTGTGTGAGGAGTATACAGAGGATGGTGTGTGAGGAGTATACAGAGGATGGTGTGTGTGTGAGGAGTATACAGAGGATGGTGTGTGAGGAGTATACAGAGGATGGTGGGAGTGTGAGGGTATACAGAGGATGGTGTGTGAGGAGTATACAGAGGATGGTGTGTGAGAGTATACAGAGGATGGTGGGAGTGTGAGGAGTATACAGAGGATGGTGTGTGAGGAGTATACAGAGGATGGTGTGTGAGGAGTATACAAGGATGGTGTGTGAGGAGTATACAGAGGATGGTGTGTGAGGAGTATAGAGGATGGTGTGTGAGGAGTATAGAGGATGGTGTGTGAGGAGTATACAGAGGATGGTGTGTGAGGTATACAGAGGATGGTGTGTGAGAGTATACTGAGGATGGTGTGTGAGGAGTATACAGGGATGGGTGTGTGAGGAGTATAGAGGATGGTGTGTGAGGAGTTAGAGGATGATGTGTGAGGAGTATACAGAGGATGGTGTGTGAGGAGTATACAGAGGATGGTGTGTGAGGAGTATACTGAGGATGGTGTGTGAGGAGTATACAGAGGATGGTGTGTGAGGAGTATACAGAGGATGGTGGGAGTGTGAGGAGTATACAGAGGATGGTGGGAGTGTGAGGAGTATACAGAGGATGGTGTGTGAGGAGTATACAGAGGATGGTGTGTGAGGAGTATACAGAGGATGGTGTGTGAGGAGTATACAGAGGATGGTGTGTGAGGAGTATACAGAGGATGGTGTGTGAGGAGTATACAGAGGATGGTGTGTGAGGAGTATACAGAGGATGGTGGTGTGTGAGGAGTATACAGAGGATGGTGTGTGTGTGAGGAGTATACAGAGGATGGGTGTGTGAGGAGTATACAGAGGATGGTGTGTGAGGAGTATAGAGGATGGTGTGTGAGGAGTATACAGAGGATGGTGTGTGTGTGAGAGTATACAGAGGATGTGTGTGGGAGTATACAGAGGATGGTGTGTGAGGAGTATACAGAGGATGGTGGGAGTGTGAGGAGTATACAGAGGATGGTGGGAGTGTGAGGAGTATACAGAGGATGGTGTGTGAGGAGTATACAGAGGATGGTGGGAGTGTGAGGAGTATACAGAGGATGGTGTGTGAGGAGTATACAGAGGATGGTGGGTGTGTGAGGAGTATACAGAGGATGGTGTGTGAGGAGTATACAGAGGATGGTGTGTGAGGAGTATACAGAGGATGGTGTGTGAGGAGTATACAGAGGATGGTGGGAGTGTGAGGAGTATACAGAGGATGGTGGGAGTGTGAGGAGTATACAGAGGATGGTGTGTGTGTGTGAGGAGTATACAGAGGATGGTGTGTGAGAGTATACAGAGGATGGTGTGTGAGGAGTATACAGAGGATGGTGTGTGAGGAGTATACAGAGGATGGTGTGTGAGGAGTATACAGAGGATGGTATGTGAGGAGTATACAGAGGATGGTGTGTGAGGAGTATACAGAGGATGGTGTGTGAGGAGTATACAGAGGATGGTGGGTGTGTGAGGAGTATACAGAGGATGGTGGGAGTGTGAGGAGTATACAGAGGATGGTGTGTGAGGAGTATACAGAGGATGGTGTGTGAGGAGTATACAGAGGATGGTGTGTGAGGAGTATACAGAGGATGGTGGGTGTGGAGTATACAGAGGATGGTGGGTGTGTGAGGAGTATACAGAGGATGGTGTGTGAGGAGTATACAGAGGATGGTGTGTGAGGAGTATACAGAGGATGGTGGGAGTGTGAGGAGTATACAGAGGATGGTGGGAGTGTGAGGAGTATACAGAGGATGGTGGGTGTGTGAGGAGTATACAGAGGATGGTGTGTGAGGAGTATACAGAGGATGGTGGGTGTGTGAGGAGTATACAGAGGATGGTGGGAGTGTGAGGAGTATACAGAGGATGGTGGGAGTGTAGGAGTATACAGAGGATGGTGGGAGTGTGAGAGTATACAGAGGATGGTGTGTGAGGAGTATACAGAGGATGGTGGGTGTGTGAGGAGTATACAGAGGATGGTGTGTGAGGAGTATACAGAGGATGGTGTGTGAGGAGTATACAGAGGATGGTGTGTGAGGAGTATACAGAGGATGGTGTGTGAGGAGTATACAGAGGATGGTGTGTGAGGAGTATACAGAGGATGGTGTGTGAGGAGTATACAGAGGATGGTGTGTGAGGAGTATACAGAGGATGGTGGGAGTGTGAGGAGTATACAGAGGATGGTGGGAGTGTGAGGAGTATACAGAGGATGGTGGGAGTGTGAGGAGTATACAGAGGATGGTGTGTGAGGAGTATACAGAGGATGGTGTGTGTGTGAGGAGTATCAGAGGATGGAGTGTGAGGAGTATACAGAGGATGGTGGGAGTGTGAGGAGTATACAGAGGATGGTGGGAGTGTGAGGAGTATACAGAGAATGGTGTGTGAGGAGTATACAGAGGATGGTGTGTGAGGAGTATACAGAGGATGGTGTGTGTGTGAGGAGTATACAGAGGATGGTGTGTGAGGAGTATACAGAGGATGGTGTGTGAGGAGTATACAGAGGATGGAGTGTGAGGAGTATACAGAGGATGGTGTGTGAGGAGTATACAGAGGATGGTGGGAGTGTGAGGAGTATACAGAGGATGGTGGGAGTGTGAGGAGTATACAGAGGATGGTGTGTGAGGAGTATACAGAGGATTGTGTGTGAGGAGTATACAGAGGATGGTGTGTGAGGAGTATACAGAGGATGGTGTGTGAGGAGTATACAGAGGATGGTGTGTGAGGAGTATACAGAGGATGGTGTGTGAGGAGTATACAGAGGATGGTGTGTGAGGAGTATACAGAGGATGGTGTGTGAGGAGTATACAGAGGATGGTGGGAGTGTGAGGAGTATACAGAGGATGGTGTGTGTGTGAGGAGTATACAGAGGATGGTGTGTGAGGAGTATACAGAGGATGGTGTGTGAGGAGTATACAGAGGATGGTGTGTGAGGAGTATAGAGGATGGTGTGTGAGGAGTATACAGAGGATGGTGGGAGTGTGAGGAGTATACAGAGGATGGTGTGTGAGGAGTATACAGAGGATGGTGTTTGTGTGAGGAGTATAGAGGATGGTGTGTGAGGAGTATACAGAGGATGGTGTGTGAGGGTATACAGAGGATGGTGTGTGAGGAGTATACAGAGGATGGTGTGTGAGGAGTATACAGAGGATGGTGGGTGTGTGAGGAGTATACAGAGGATGGAGTGTGAGGAGTATACAGAGGATGGTGGGTGTGTGAGGAGTATACAGAGGATGGTTTGTGTGTGAGGAGTATACAGAGGATGGTGTGTGAGGAGTATACAGAGGATGGTGTGTGAGGAGTATACAGAGGATGGTGTGTGAGGAGTATACAGAGGATGGTGGGTGTGTGAGGAGTATACAGAGGATGGTGTGTGAGGAGTATACAGAGGATGGTGTGTGAGGAGTATACAGAGGATGGTGTGTGAGGAGTATACAGAGGATGGTGGGAGTGTGAGGAGTATACAGAGGATGGTGTGTGAGGAGTATACAGAGGATGGTGTGTGAGGAGTATACAGAGGATGGTGTGTGAGGAGTATACAGAGGATGGTGTGTGAGGAGTATACAGAGGATGGTGTGTGAGGAGTATACAGAGGATGGTGGGTGTGTGTGGGGTATACAGAGGATGGTGGGAGTGTGAGGAGTATACAGAGGATGGTGTGTGAGGAGTATACAGAGGATGGTGGGAGTGTGAGGAGTATACAGAGGATGGTGTGTGAGGAGTATACAGAGGATGGTGTGTGAGGAGTATACAGAGGATGGTGGGTGTGTGAGGAGTATACAGAGGATGGTGTGTGAGGAGTATACAGAGGATGGTGGGAGTGTGAGGAGTATACAGAGGATGGTGGGAGTGTGAGGAGTATACAGAGGATGGTGGGTGTGTGAGGGAGTATACAGAGGATGGTGTGTGAGGAGTATACAGAGGATGGTGGGTGTGTGAGGAGTATACAGAGGATGGGTGTGTGAGGAGTATACAGAGGATGGTGTGTGAGGAGTATACAGAGGATGGTGTGTGAGGAGTATACAGAGGATGGTGTGTGAGGAGTATACAGAGGATGGTGTGTGAGGAGTATACAGAGGATGGTGGGAGTGTGAGGAGTATACAGAGGATGGTGGGAGTGTGAGGAGTATACAGAGGATGGTGGGAGTGTGAGGAGTATACAGAGGATGGTGTGTGAGGAGTATACAGAGGATGGTGTGTGAGGAGTATACAGAGGATGGTGGTTGTGTGAGGAGTATACAGAGGATGGTGGGTGTGTGAGGAGTATACAGAGGATGGTGGGTGTGTGAGGAGTATACAGAGGATGGTGTGTGAGGAGTATACAGAGGATGGTGTGTGAGGAGTATACAGAGGATGGTGGGTGTGTGAGGAGTATACAGAGGATGGTGTGTGAGGAGTATACAGAGGATGGTGGGTGTGTGAGGAGTATACAGAGGATGGTTTGTGTGTGAGGAGTATACAGAGGATGGTGTGTGAGGAGTATACAGAGGATGGTGTGTGAGGGGTATACAGAGGATGGAGTGTGAGGAGTATACAGAGGATGGTGTGTGAGGAGTATACAGAGGATGGTGTGTGAGGAGTATACAGAGGATGGTGTGTGAGGAGTATACAGAGGATGGTGGGAGTGTGAGGAGTATACAGAGGATGGTGGGAGTGTGAGGAGTATACAGAGGATGGTGTGTGAGGAGTATACAGAGGATGGTGGGAGTGTGAGGAGTATACAGAGGATGGTGGGAGTGTGAGGAGTATACAGAGGATGGTGTGTGAGGAGTATACAGAGGATGGTGTGTGAGGAGTATACAGAGGATGGTGGGAGTGTGAGGAGTATACAGAGGATGGTGGGAGTGTGAGGAGTATACAGAGGATGGTGTGTGAGGAGTATACAGAGGATGGTGTGTGAGGAGTATACAGAGGATGGTGGGAGTGTGAGGAGTATACAGAGGATGGTGTGTGAGGAGTATACAGAGGATGGTGGGTGTGTGAGGAGTATACAGAGGATGGTGGGAGTGTGAGGAGTATACAGAGGATGGTGTGTGAGGAGTATACAGAGGATGGTGTGTGAGGAGTATACAGAGGATGGTGGGAGTGTGAGGAGTATACAGAGGATGGTGGGTGTGTGAGGAGTATACAGAGGATGGTGTGTGAGGAGTATACAGAGGATGGTGGGAGTGTGAGGAGTATACAGAGGATGGTGGGAGTGTGAGGAGTATACAGAGGATGGTGTGTGAGGAGTATACAGAGGATGGTGTGTGAGGAGTATACAGAGGATGGTGTGTGAGGAGTATACAGAGGATGGTGTGTGAGGAGTATACAGAGGATGGTGTGTGAGGAGTATACAGAGGATGGTGTGTGTGTGAGGAGTATACAGAGGATGGTGTGTGAGGAGTATACAGAGGATGGTGGGTGTGTGAGGAGTATACAGAGGATGGTGGGTGTGTGAGGAGTATACAGAGGATGGTGTGTGAGGAGTATACAGAGGATGGTGGGTGTGTGAGGAGTATACAGAGGATGGTGGGTGTGTGAGGAGTATACAGAGGATGGTGGGTGTGTGAGGAGTATACAGAGGATGGTGGGTGTGTGAGGAGTATACAGAGGATGGTGTGTGAGGAGTATACAGAGGATGGTGTGTGAGGAGTATACAGAGGATGGTGTGTGAGGAGGGGTATACAGAGGATGGTGTGTGAGGAGTATACAGAGGATGGGGGGAGGTGTGTGAGGAGTATACAGAGGATGGTGTGTGAGGAGTATACAGAAGGATGGTGGGTGTGTGAGGAGTATACAGAGGATGGTGGGTGTGTGAGGAGTATACAGAGGATGGTGGGTGTGTGAGGAGTATACAGAGGATGGTGTGTGAGGAGTATACAGAGGATGGTGGGAGTGTGAGGAGTATACAGAGGATGGTGGGTGTGTGAGGAGTATACAGAGGATGGTGGGTGTGTGAGGAGTATACAGAGGATGGTGTGTGAGGAGTATACAGAGGATGTGTGTGAGGAGTATACAGAGGATGGTGTGTGAGGAGTATACAGAGGATGGTGTGTGAGGAGTATACAGAGGATGGTGTGTGAGGAGTATACAGAGGATGGTGTGTGAGGAGTATACAGAGGATGGTGTGTGAGGAGTATACAGAGGATGGTGTGTGAGGAGTATACAGAGGATGGTGTGTGAGGGGAGTATCAGAGGATGGTGTGTGAGGAGTATACAGAGGATGGTGTGTGAGGAGTATACAGAGGATGGTGGGTGTGTGAGGAGTATACAGAGGATGGTGGGTGTGTGAGGAGTATACAGAGGATGGTGTGTGAGGAGTATACAGAGGATGGTGTGTGAGGAGTATACAGAGGATGGTGTGTGTGTGAGGAGTATACAGAGGATGGTGTGTGAGGAGTATACAGAGGATGGTGGGTGTGTGAGGAGTATACAGAGGATGGTGTGTGTGTGAGGAGTATACAGAGGATGGTGTGTGAGGAGTATACAGAGGATGGTGGGTGTGTGAGGAGTATACAGAGGATGGTGTGTGTGTGAGGAGTATACAGAGGATGGTGTGTGAGGAGTATACAGAGGATGGTGTGTGAGGAGTATACAGAGGATGGTGGGTGTGTGAGGAGTATACAGAGGATGGTGTGTGAGGAGTATACAGAGGATGGTGGGTGTGTGAGGAGTATACAGAGGATGGTGTGTGAGGAGTATACAGAGGATGGTGTGTGAGGAGTATACAGAGGATGGTGTGTGAGGAGTACAGAGGATGGGTGTGTGAGGAGTATACAGAGGATGGTGTGTGAGGAGTATACAGAGGATGGTGTGTGAGGAGTATACAGAGGATGGTGTGTGAGGAGTATACAGAGGATGGTGTGTGAGGAGTATACAGAGGATGGTGTGTGAGGAGTATACAGAGGATGGTGTGTGAGGAGTATACAGAGGATGGTGTGTGGGTGTGTGAGGAGTATACAGAGGATGGTGTGTGTGGGGTGGTGGTGTGTGAGGAGTATACAGAGGATGGTGTGTGAGGAGTATACAGAGGATGGTGTGTGAGGAGTATACAGAGGATGGTGGGTGTGTGAGGAGTATACAGAGGATGGTGTGTGTGTGAGGAGTATACAGAGGATGGTGTGTGAGGAGTATACAGAGGATGGTGGGTGTGTGAGGAGTATACAGAGGATGGTGTGTGTGTGGGAGTATACAGAGGATGGTGTGTGAGGAGTATACAGAGGATGGTGTGTGAGGAGTATACAGAGGATGGTGGGTGTGTGAGGAGTATACAGAGGATGGTGTGTGAGGAGTATACAGAGGATGGTGGGTGTGTGAGGAGTATACAGAGGATGGTGTGTGAGGAGTATACAGAGGATGGTATGTGTGTGAGTATACAGAGGATGGTGTGTGAGGAGTATACAGAGGATGGGTGTGTGAGGAGTATACAGAGGATGGTGTGTGAGGAGTATACAGAGGATGGTGTGTGAGGAGTATACAGAGGATGGTGTGTGAGGAGTATACAGAGGATGGTGTGTGAGGAGTATACAGAGGATGGTGTGTGTGGAGTATACAGAGGATGGTGTGTGAGGAGTATACAGAGGATGGTGTGTGAGGAGTATACAGAGGATGGTGTGTGAGGAGTATACAGAGGATGGTGTGTGAGGAGTATACAGAGGATGGTGTGTGTGTGAGGAGTATACAGAGGATGGGTGTGTGAGGAGTATACAGAGGATGGTGGGAGTGTGAGGAGTATACAGAGGATGGTGTGTGAGGAGTATACAGAGGATGGTGTGTGAGGAGTATACAGAGGATGGTGTGTGAGGAGTATACAGAGGATGGTGTGTGTGTGAGGAGTATACAGAGGATGGGTGTGTGAGGAGTATACAGAGGATGGTGGGAGTGTGAGGAGTATACAGAGGATGGTGTGTGAGGAGTATACAGAGGATGGTGTGTGAGGAGTATACAGAGGATGGTGTGTGAGGAGTATACAGAGGATGGTGTGTGAGGAGTATACAGAGGATGGTGTGTGAGGAGTATACAGAGGATGGTGGGAGTGTGAGGAGTATACAGAGGATGGTGTGTGAGGAGTATACAGAGGATGGTGTGTGAGGAGTATACAGAGGATGGTGTGTGAGGAGTATACAGAGGATGGTGGGTGTGTGAGGAGTATACAGAGGATGGTGTGTGAGGAGTATACAGAGGATGGTGGGTGTGTGAGGAGTATACAGAGGATGGTGGGTGTGTGAGGAGTATACAGAGGATGGTGTGTGAGGAGTATACAGAGGATGGTGTGTGAGGAGTATACAGAGGATGGTGGGAGTGTGAGGAGTATACAGAGGATGGTGGGTGTGTGAGGAGTATACAGAGGATGGTGTGTGAGGAGTATACAGAGGATGGTGGGAGTGTGAGGAGTATACAGAGGATGGTGGGAGTGTGAGGAGTATACAGAGGATGGTGTGTGAGGAGTATACAGAGGATGGTGTGTGAGGAGTATACAGAGGATGGTGTGTGAGGAGTATACAGAGGATGGTGTGTGAGGAGTATACAGAGGATTGGTGGGAGTGTGAGGAGTATACAGAGGATGGTGTGTGAGGAGTATACAGAGGATGGTGGGTGTGTGAGGAGTATACAGAGGATGGTGGGAGTGTGAGGAGTATACAGAGGATGGTGTGTGAGGAGTATACAGAGGATGGTGTGTGAGGAGTATACAGAGGATGGTGGGTGTGTGAGGAGTATACAGAGGATGGTGGGTGTGTGAGGAGTATACAGAGGATGGTGTGTGAGGAGTATACAGAGGATGGTGGGAGTGTGAGGAGTATACAGAGGATGGTGGGAGTGTGAGGAGTATACAGAGGATGGTGTGTGAGGAGTATACAGAGGATGGTGTGTGAGGAGTATACAGAGGATGGTGTGTGAGGAGTATACAGAGGATGGTGTGTGAGGAGTATACAGAGGATGGTGTGTGAGGAGTATACAGAGGATGGTGTGTGGGTGTGTGAGGATACAGAGGATGGTGGGTGTGTGAGGAGTATACAGAGGATGGTGTGTGTGAGGAGTATACAGAGGATGGTGTGTGAGGAGTATACAGAGGATGGTGTGTGAGGAGTATACAGAGGATGGTGTGTGAGGAGTATACAGAGGATGGTGTGTGAGGAGTATACAGAGGATGGTGTGTGTGTGAGGAGTATACAGAGGATGGTGTGTGAGGAGTATACAGAGGATGGTGGGTGTGTGGGAGTATACAGAGGATGGTGGGTGTGTGAGGAGTATACAGAGGATGGTGTGTGTGGGAGTATACAGAGGATGGTGGGTGTGTGAGGAGTATACAGAGGATGGTGGGTGTGTGAGGAGTATACAGAGGATGGTGGGTGTGTGAGGAGTATACAGAGGATGGTGGGTGTGTGAGGAGTATACAGAGGGGTGGTGTGTGAGGAGTATACAGAGGATGGTGTGTGAGGAGTATACAGAGGATGGTGTGTGAGGAGTATACAGAGGATGGTGTGTGAGGAGTATACAGAGGATGGTGTGTGAGGAGTATACAGAGGATGGTGGGTGTGTGAGGAGTATACAGAGGATGGTGGGTGTGTGAGGAGTATACAGAGGATGGGTGTGTGAGGAGTATACAGAGGATGGTGTGTGAGGAGTATACAGAGGATGGTGGGTGTGTGAGGAGTATACAGAGGATGGTGTGTGAGGAGTATACAGAGGATGGTGTGTGAGGAGTATACAGAGGATGGTGTGTGAGGAGTATACAGAGGATGGTGTGTGAGGAGTATACAGAGGATGGTGTGTGTGAGAGTATACAGAGGATGGTGTGTGAGGAGTATACAGAGGATGGTGTGTGAGGAGTATACAGAGGATGGTGTGTGAGGAGTATACAGAGGATGGTGTGTGAGGAGTATACAGAGGATGGTGGGTGTTGAGGGTATACAGAGGATGTGGGTGTGTGAGGAGTATACAGAGGATGGTGTGTGAGGAGTATACAGAGGATGGTGTGTGAGGAGTATACAGAGGATGGTGTGTGTGTGAGGAGTATACAGAGGATGGTGTGTGAGGAGTATACAGAGGATGGTGTGTGAGGAGTATACAGAGGATGGTGGGTGTGTGAGGAGTATACAGAGGATGGTGGGTGTGTGAGGAGTATACAGAGGATGGTGTGTGTGTGAGGAGTATACAGAGGATGGTGTGTGAGGAGTATACAGAGGATGGTGGGTGTGTGAGGAGTATACAGAGGATGGTGTGTGTGTGAGGAGTATACAGAGGATGGTGTGTGAGGAGTATACAGAGGATGGTGTGTGAGGAGTATACAGAGGATGGTGGGTGTGTGAGGAGTATACAGAGGATGGTGTGTGAGGAGTATACAGAGGATGGTGGGTGTGTGAGGAGTATACAGAGGATGGTGTGTGAGGAGTATACAGAGGATGGTGTGTGAGGAGTATACAGAGGATGGTGTGTGAGGAGTATACAGAGGATGGGTGTGTGAGGAGTATACAGAGGTGGTGGTGTGTGAGGAGTATACAGAGGATGGTGTGTGAGGAGTATACAGAGGATGGTGTGTGAGGAGTATACAGAGGATGGTGTGTGAGGAGTATACAGAGGATGGTGTGTGAGGAGTATACAGAGGATGGTGTGTGAGGAGTATACAGAGGATGGTGTGTGTGTGTGGAGTATACAGAGGATGGTGGGAGTGTACAGAGGTGTGGAGTATACAGAGGATGGTGTGTGAGGAGTATACAGAGGATGGTGTGTGAGGAGTATACAGAGGATGGTGGGTGTGTGAGGAGTATACAGAGGATGGTGTGTGAGGAGTATACAGAGGATGGTGGTGTGTGAGGAGTATACAGAGGATGGTGTGTGAGGAGTATACAGAGGATGTGTGTGTGAGGAGTATACAGAGGATGGTGTGTGAGGAGTATACAGAGGATGGTGTGTGAGGAGTATACAGAGGATGGTGTGTGTGTGAGGAGTATACAGAGGATGGTGTGTGAGGAGTATACAGAGGATGGTGGGTGTGTGAGGAGTATACAGAGGATGGTGGGTGTGTGAGGAGTATACAGAGGATGGTGTGTGAGGAGTATACAGAGGATGGTGTGTGAGGAGTATACAGAGGATGGTGTGTGAGGAGTATACAGAGGATGGTGGGAGTGTGAGGAGTATACAGAGGATGGTGGGAGTGTGAGGAGTATACAGAGGATGGTGTGTGAGGAGTATACAGAGGATGGTGTGTGAGGAGTATACAGAGGATGGTGGGTGTGAGGGAGTATACAGAGGATGGTGTGTGGTATACGAGGATGGTGTGTGAGGAGTATACAGAGGATGGTGTGTGAGGAGTATACAGAGGATGGTGTGTGAGGAGTATACAGAGGATGGTGGGTGTGTGAGGAGTATACAGAGGATGGTGTGTGAGGAGTATACAGAGGATGGTGGGTGTGTGAGGAGTATACAGAGGATGGTGGGTGTGTGAGGAGTATACAGAGGATGGTGTGTGTGAGGAGTATACAGAGGATGGTGTGTGAGGAGTATACAGAGGATGGTGGGTGTGTGAGGAGTATACAGAGGATGGTGGGTGTGTGAGGAGTATACAGAGGATGGTGTGTGAGGAGTATACAGAGGATGGTGGGAGTGTGTGTGAGGAGTATACAGAGGATGGTGGGTGTGTGAGGAGTATACAGAGGATGGTGTGTGAGGAGTATACAGAGGATGGTGTGTGAGGAGTATACAGAGGATGGTGTGTGAGGAGTATACAGAGGATGGTGTGTGAGGAGTATACAGAGGATGGTGTGTGAGGAGTATACAGAGGATGGTGTGTGTGTGAGGAGTATACAGAGGATGGTGTGTGAGGAGTATACAGAGGATGGGGTGGGTGTGTGAGGAGTATACAGAGGATGGTGGGTGTGTGAGGAGTATACAGAGGATGGTGTGTGAGGAGTATACAGAGGATGGTGGGTGTGTGAGGAGTATACAGAGGATGGTGGGTGTGTGAGGAGTATACAGAGGATGGTGGGTGTGTGAGGAGTATACAGAGGATGGTGGGTGTGTGTGAGGAGTATACAGAGGATGGTGTGTGAGGAGTATACAGAGGATGGTGTGTGAGGAGTATACAGAGGATGGTGTGTGAGGGAGTATACAGAGGATGGTGTGTGAGGAGTATACAGAGGATGGTGTGTGAGGAGTATACAGAGGATGGTGTGTGTGAGGAGTATACAGAGGATGGTGGGTGTGTGAGGAGTATACAGAGGATGGTGGGTGTGTGAGGAGTATACAGAGGATGGTGTGTGAGGTACAGAGGGGTGTGTGAGGAGTATACAGAGGATGGTGTGTGAGGAGTATACAGAGGATGGTGGGTGTGTGAGGAGTATACAGAGGATGGTGTGTGAGTATACAGAGGTGGTGTGTGAGGAGTATACAGAGGATGGTGTGTGAGGAGTATACAGAGGATGGTGTGTGAGGAGTATACAGAGGATGGTGTGTGAGGAGTATACAGAGGATGGTGTGTGAGGAGTATACAGAGGATGGTGTGTGAGGAGTATACAGAGGATGGTGGGTGTGGGAGTATACAGAGGATGGTGTGTGAGGAGTATACAGAGGATGGTGTGTGAGGAGTATACAGAGGATGGTGTGTGAGGAGTATACAGAGGATGGTGTGTGAGGAGTATACAGAGGATGGTGTGTGAGGAGTATACAGAGGATGGTGTGTGAGGAGTATACAGAGGATGGTGGGGGTGTACAGAGGATGGTGGGGGAGTATACAGAGGATGGTGTGTGAGGAGTATACAGAGGATGGTGTGTGAGGAGTATACAGAGGATGGGTGTGTGAGGAGTATACAGAGGATGGTGTGTGAGGAGTATACAGAGGATGGTGTGTGAGGAGTATACAGAGGATGGTGGTGTGTGTGTACAGAGGAGGGTGTGGAGTATACAGAGGATGGTGTGTGAGGAGTATACAGATGGTGGTGTGTGAGGAGTATACAGAGGATGGTGTGTGTGTGAGGGGGAGTATACAGAGGATGGTGTGTGAGGAGTATACAGAGGATGGTGGGTGTGTGAGGAGTATACAGAGGATGGTGGTGTGTGAGGAGTATACAGAGGATGGTGTGTGAGGAGTATACAGAGGATGGTGGGTGTGTGAGGAGTATACAGAGGATGGTGGGTGTGTGAGGAGTATACAGAGGATGGTGTGTGAGGAGTATACAGAGGATGGTGTGTGTGAGGAG
This sequence comes from Leptodactylus fallax, assembly GCA_947044405.1. Lineage (NCBI taxonomy): Eukaryota > Metazoa > Chordata > Amphibia > Anura > Leptodactylidae > Leptodactylus > Leptodactylus fallax. The sequence continues at coordinate 13,714 of CAMRHE010000895.1, forward strand.
TATACAGAGGATGGTGTGTGAGGAGTATACAGAGGATGGTGTGTGAGGAGTATACAGAGGATGGTGTGTGAGGAGTATACAGAGGATGGTGTGTGAGGAGTATACAGAGGATGGTGTGTGAGGGGTATACAGAGGATGGTGTGGGAGTATACAGAGGATGGGTGTGTGAGGAGTATACAGAGGATGGTGTGTGAGGAGTATACAGAGGATGGTGTGTGAGGAGTATACAGAGGATGTGGGTGTGTGAGGAGTATACAGAGGATGGTGTGTGAGGAGTATACAGAGGATGGTGTGTGAGGAGTATACAGAGGATGGTGTGTGTGTGAGGAGTATACAGAGGATGGTGTGTGAGGAGTATACAGAGGATGGTGTGTGAGGAGTATACAGAGGATGGTGTGTGAGGAGTATACAGAGGATGGTGTGTGAGGAGTATACAGAGGATGGTGTGTGAGGAGTATACAGAGGATGGTGTGTGAGGAGTATACAGAGGATGGTGGGTGGTGGTGGGTGTGTGAGGAGTATACAGAGGATGGTGTGTGAGGAGTATACAGAGGATGGTGTGTGAGGAGTATACAGAGGATGGTGTGTGAGGAGTATACAGAGGATGGTGGGTGTGTGAGGAGTATACAGAGGATGGTGGGGTGTGTGAGGAGTATACAGAGGATGGGTGTGTGGGGATACAGAGGATGGTGTGGGGGAGGATGGTGTGTGAGGAGTATACAGAGGATGGTGGGTGTGTGAGGAGTATACAGAGGATGGTGTGTGAGGAGTATACAGAGGATGGTGGGTGTGTGAGGAGTATACAGAGGATGGTGTGTGAGGAGTATACAGAGGATGGTGTGTGAGGAGTATACAGAGGATGGTGTGTGAGGAGTATACAGAGGATGGTGTGTGAAGGAGTATACAGAGGATGGTGTGTGAGGAGTATACAGAGGATGGTGTGTGAGGAGTATACAGAGGATGGTGTGTGAGGAGTATACAGAGGATGGTGTGTGAGGAGTATACAGAGGATGGTGTGTGAGGAGTATACAGAGGATGGTGTGTGAGGAGTATACAGAGGATGGTGTGTGAGGAGTATACAGAGGATGGTGTGTGAGGAGTATACAGAGGATGGTGTGTGAGGAGTATACAGAGGATGGGGGTGTGAGGACAGGTGGTGTGTGAGGAGTATACAGAGGATGGTGTGTGAGGAGTATACAGAGGATGGTGGGAGGGGGGTACAGAGGATGGTGTGTGAGGAGTATACAGAGGATGGTGTGTGGATGGTGTGTGAGGAGTATACAGAGGATGGTGTGTGAGGAGTATACAGAGGATGGTGTGTGAGGAGTATACAGAGGATGGTGGGTGTGTGAGGAGTATACAGAGGATGGTGTGTGAGGAGTATACAGAGGATGGTGTGTGAGGAGTATACAGAGGATGTGGTGTGTGAGGAGTATACAGAGGATGTGGTGTGTGAGGAGTATACAGAGGATGGTGTGTGAGGAGTATACAGAGGATGGTGGGTGAGTAGGAGTATACAGAGGATGGTGTGTGAGGAGTATACAGAGGATGGTGTGTGAGGAGTTATACAGAGGATGGTGTGTGAGGAGTATACAGAGGATGGTGTGTGAGGAGTATACAGAGGATGGTGTGTGTGAGGAGTATACAGAGGATGGTGTGTGAGGAGTATACAGAGGAGGGGTGGGGGGTATAGAGGGTGTGTGAGGGAGTATACAGAGGATGGTGTGTGAGGAGTATACAGAGGGGGGGAGGGATACAGAGGATGGTGTGGGAGGGGGTATACAGAGGATGGTGTGTGAGGAGTATACAGAGGATGGTGTGTGAGGAGTATACAGAGGATGGTGTGTGAGGAGTATACAGAGGATGGGGGTGTGTGAGGAGTATACAGAGGATGGTGTGTGAGGAGTATACAGAGGATGGTGTGTGAGGAGTATACAGAGGATGGTGTGTGAGGAGTATACAGAGGATGGTGTGTGAGGAGTATACAGAGGATGGTGGGTGTGTGATACAGAGGATGGTGGGTGAGGATGGTGGGTGTGTGAGGAGTATACAGAGGATGGTGTGTGAGGAGTATACAGAGGATGGTGTGTGAGGAGTATACAGAGGATGGTGTGTGAGGAGTATACAGAGGATGGTGGGTGTGTGAGGAGTATACAGAGGATGGTGTGTGAGGAGTATACAGAGGATGGTGTGTGAGGAGTATACAGAGGATGGTGTGTGAGGAGTATACAGAGGATGGTGTGTGAGGAGTATACAGAGGATGGTGTGTGAGGAGGTATACAGAGGATGGTGTGTGAGGAGTATACAGAGGATGGTGTGTGAGGAGTATACAGAGGATGGTGTGTGAGGAGTATACAGAGGATGGTGTGTGAGGAGTATACAGAGGATGGTGTGTGAGGAGTATACAGAGGATGGTGTGTGAGGAGTATACAGAGGATGGTGTGTGAGGAGTATACAGAGGATGGTGTGTGAGGAGTATACAGAGGATGGTGTGTGAGGAGTATACAGAGGATGGTGTGTGAGGAGTATACAGAGGATGGGTGTGTGAGGAGTATACAGAGGATGGTGGGTGTGTGGAGTATACAGAGGATGGGGTGTGTGAGGAGTATACAGAGGATGGGTGTGTGAGGAGTATACAGAGGATGGTGTGTGAGGGTATACAGAGGATGGTGTGTGAGGAGTATACAGAGGATGGTGGGGTGTGTGAGGAGTATACAGAGGATGGTGTGTGTGAGGAGTATACAGAGGATGGTGTGTGAGGAGTATACAGAGGATGGTGGGTGTGTGAGGAGTATACAGAGGATGGTGTGTGAGGAGTATACAGAGGATGGTGTGTGAGGAGTATACAGAGGATGGTGTGTGAGGAGTATACAGAGGATGGTGTGTGAGGAGTATACAGAGGATGGTGTGTGAGGAGTATACAGAGGATGGTGTGTGAGGAGGATACAGAGGATGGTGTGTGAGGAGTATACAGAGGATGGTGTGGTGTGTAGGAGGTGTGTACAGAGTGGGTGTGAGGGTATACAGAGGATGGTGTGTGAGGAGTATACAGAGGATGGTGTGTGAGGAGTATACAGAGGATGGTGTGTGAGGAGTATACAGAGGATGGTGGGTGTGTGAGGAGTATACAGAGGATGGTGTGTGAGGAGTATACAGAGGATGGTGTGTGAGGAGTATACAGAGGATGGTGGGTGTGTGAGGAGTATACAGAGGATGGTGGGTGTGTGAGGAGTATACAGAGGATGGTGTGTGAGGAGTATACAGAGGATGGTGTGTGAGGAGTATACAGAGGATGGTGGTGTGAGGAGTATACAGAGGATGGTGGGTGTGTGAGGAGTATACAGAGGATGGTGGGTGAGGAGTGTACAGAGGATGGTGTGTGAGGAGTATACAGAGGATGGTGTGTGAGGAGTATACAGAGGATGGTGTGTGGAGGAGGTATACAGAGGATGGTGTGTGAGGAGTATACAGAGGATGGTGTGTGAGGAGTATACAGAGGATGGTGTGTGAGGAGTATACAGAGGATGGTGTGTGAGGAGTATACAGAGGATGGTGTGTGAGGAGTATACAGAGGATGGTGTGTGAGGAGTATACAGAGGATGGTGTGTGAGGAGTATACAGAGGATGTGGTGTGTGAGGAGTATACAGAGGATGGTGTGTGAGGAGTATACAGAGGATGGTGTGTGAGGAGTATACAGAGGATGGTGTGTGAGGAGTATACAGAGGATGGTGTGTGAGGAGTATACAGAGGATGGTGTGTGAGGAGTATACAGAGGATGGTGTGTGAGGAGTATACAGAGGATGGTGTGTGAGGAGTATACAGAGGATGGTGTGTGAGGAGTATACAGAGGATGGTGTGTGAGGAGTATACAGAGGATGGTGTGTGAGGAGTATACAGAGGATGGTGTGTGAGGAGTATACAGAGGATGGTGTGTGTGTGAGTATACAGAGGATGGTGTGTGTGGAGTATACAGAGGATGGTGTGTGAGGAGTATACAGAGGATGGTGGGTGTGTGAGGAGTATACAGAGGATGGTGTGTGAGGAGTATACAGAGGATGGTGTGTGAGGAGTATACAGAGGATGGTGTGTGAGGAATATACAGAGGATGGTGTGTGAGGAGTATACAGAGGATGGTGTGTGAGGAGTATACAGAGGATGGTGTGTGAGGAGTATACAGAGGATGTGGTGTGTGAGGAGTATACAGAGGATGGTGTGTGAGGAGATACAGAGGATGGTGTGTGAGGAGTATACAGAGGATGGTGTGTGAGGAGTATACAGAGGATGGTGGGTGTGTGAGGAGTATACAGAGGATGGTGTGTGTGAGGAGTATACAGAGGATGGTGTGTGAGGAGTATACAGAGGATGGTGTGTGAGGAGTATACAGAGGATGGTGGGTGTGTGGAGTATACAGAGGATGGTGGGTGTGTGAGGAGTATACAGAGGATGGTGTGTGAGGAGTATACAGAGGATGGTGTGTGAGGAGTATACAGAGGATGGTGTGTGAGGAGTATACAGAGGATGGTGGGTGAGGAGTATACAGAGGATGGTGTGTGAGGAGTATACAGAGGATGGTGTGTGAGGAGTATACAGAGGATGGTGTGTGAGGAGTATACAGAGGAGGTGTGTGAGGAGTATACAGAGGATGGTGTGTGAGGAGTATACAGAGGATGGTGTGTGAGGAGTATACAGAGGATGTGGGTGTGTGAGGAGTATACAGAGGATGGTGTGTGAGGAGTATACAGAGGATGGTGTGTGAGGAGTATACAGAGGATGGTGTGTGAGGAGTATACAGAGGAGGTGTGTGAGGAGTATACAGAGGATGGTGTGTGAGGAGTATACAGAGGATGGTGTGTGAGGAGTATACAGAGGATGGTGTGTGAGGAGTATACAGAGGATGGTGTGTGAGGAGTATACAGAGGATGGTGTGTGAGGAGTATACAGAGGATGGTGTGTGAGGAGTATACAGAGGATGGTGTGTGAGGAGTATACAGAGGATGGTGTGTGAGGAGTATACAGAGGATGGTGTGTGAGGAGTATACAGAGGATGGTGTGTGAGGAGTATACAGAGGATGGTGTGTGAGGAGTATACAGAGGATGGTGTGTGAGGAGTATACAGAGGATGGGTGTGTGAGGAGTATACAGAGGATGGTGTGTGAGGAGTATACAGAGGATGGTGGGTGTGTGAGGAGTATACAGAGGATGGTGTGTGAGGAGTATACAGAGGATGGTGGGTGTGTGAGGAGTATACAGAGGATGGTGTGTGAGGAGTATACAGAGGATGGTGGGTGTGTGAGGAGTATACAGAGGATGGTGTGTGAGGAGTATACAGAGGATGGTGTGTGAGGAGTATACAGAGGATGGTGTGTGTGTGAGGAGTATACAGAGGATGGTGTGTGAGGAGTATACAGAGGATGGTGGGTGTGTGAGGAGTATACAGAGGATGGGTGTGTGAGGAGTATACAGAGGATGGTGTGTGAGGAGTATACAGAGGATGGTGTGTGAGGAGTATACAGAGGATGGTGGGTGTGTGAGGAGTATACAGAGGATGGTGTGTGGGTGTGTGTGTGTGGGAGTATACAGAGGATGGTGGGTGTGTGAGGAGTATACAGAGGATGGTGTGTGAGGAGTATACAGAGGATGGTGGGTGTGTGAGGAGTATACAGAGGATGGTGTGTGAGGAGTATACAGAGGATGGGTGTGTGAGTGTACAGAGGATGGTGTGTGAGGAGTATACAGAGGATGGTGTGTGAGGAGTATACAGAGGATGGTGTGTGAGGAGTATACAGAGGATGGTGTGTGAGGAGTATACAGAGGATGGTGTGTGAGGAGTATACAGAGGATGGTGTGTGAGGAGTATACAGAGGATGGTGTGTGAGGAGTATACAGAGGATGGTGTGTGAGGAGTATACAGAGGATGGTGGGTGTATAATGGACATATAGAAGATACGGTGTGTACGGAGCAGCACAGACATCTTGTACGCCTGCCTGCTATAAATTGTGATCTCTGCTTCTTGTATCTTTCTGGAATCTCCAATGTTCCTAGTGGTGGGTTTATGTCCTGCAGGTGTGGCAGCATTGTGACTGTATGGGGGTGACGTCTGATGTGGAGCATTACCTGTGCGAGCAGTGTGACCCCCGGCCTGTCGATAGGGTGAGTGATGACTTCCAGCTTCTTGATCTGCTGTCTTTATAGCTCTGACCCCTCTCATGTTGTGATGTGTAATTCCAGGAAGTTCCCATGATCCCTTGTCCACACTATGCTCAGCCCGGATTCATCTATTTTATCTGTCTGCTGCGAGACGAACTTCTCCTCCGACAAGGTATGAAACGTGAGGTCAGAGCAGTGATAGACGTGTGAGATGTGGGCACACCACTAATGAGTCCCTATGTCTGTCAGGTGACTGCGTCTATCTCATGCGGGACAGCCGTCGTACCCCCGATGGACAGCCCGTGAGACAGTCCTACCGACTCCTGTCGCACATCAACCGAGAGAAGCTTGATATTTTCCGGATAGAGAAACTGTGGAAGAATGAAAAGTACGACCATGAATTTATGCCTGCGCTATGCTGTGACCGCCCTCAGCCTGCCGCTGACTGACTTCTCCTTCTCCCCACAGAGGCGAGCGCTTTGCCTTTGGTCACCATTATTTTCGGCCACATGAAACTCATCACTCGCCTTCTCGCAAGTTCTACCACAATGAGCTGTTTCGTGTGCCGCTGTACGAGATTATCCCTCTGGAGGCCGTGGTCGGCACCTGCTGTGTCCTTGACTTGTACACGTACTGCAAAGGTAAAGATGGCCTGAGTCCTGCTCTGTCCGCTGTAGATCATGATGTCCATAGCGCCCCCACAGCAGCTGAAACTCCTTCATACATCACTCACCAGTCACAACCTTCCCATTGTTTTTATTATAGGACGCCCAAAGGGAGTTAAAGAGCAGGACGTCTATATCTGCGACTACCGGCTGGATAAATCCGCTCACTTGTTTTATAAAATCCACCGCAATCGCTTCCCAGTCTGCACCAAGAGTTACGCCTTCGATCACTTCCCCAAGAAGCTGACCCCAAAAAGGGATTTCTCCGTGAGTGTTAAATATTCCCTGAGGCTGTGATGTGGTAGCTGTCGCTTCTGACTGCCATGTCTTATGATGTTTTAACGTGTCCTCCATTGTTTTCTTTCAGCCTCATTATGTGCCCGATAACTACAAGCGGAACGGTGGCAGGTGAGAGCGTAGCAGCGGCGGCCTCTGCAGACTAGCACGTAGTACTGTAGTATGGCCTCATGTAACACTTACTCTTCTCCTCACAGATCCTCGTGGAAATCAGAACGAACCAAATCGTCAGGAGGAGATCTACACCAGGAGGAGCCCATGCCTATCATGGAGGACCTAATGGTGCACAGCGAGGCTCCTGTGCCGGAGGTACTAGCCCCCGCCCAGGCTGAAGTCAGCGAGAGCAGCACAGTAGAGGCCAATGATTGTCCCCCACGCCTGTGCTCCCCGCAAGAACATCGACAAGCCAAAAGAGACAAGCTCAACCAGATTCTTCTCCAACTCCTGGAGAAACTGCCGGGAAAGAACGGTAAGAGCTGAGGTTTTACCCCCGCACCCTGTCCTCAGCGTAGCCTCGGAGTGGATACGGTGTCCTCCCATAATCAAGTGTGTAGGCTTTGGTGTCTCCCATCATGAGGTGCTACCGTATCACTGTTGTGTTTAGGGTGGAGGGGCAGTATTCTGATAACTGTTCTCTGTTCTCTGCAGCCATCGATGTTACTTATCTCCTGGAGGAGGGCCCGTGCCGGAAGCTACGACGCCGAACTCTTAATCTACCCGAGTGCATCTTCAGAAAATGACCTCAGATGGTACTGAAGAGATGGTGGTCAGAGGTGAGAGATACCACAGTGAGAAGAGCAGGATTGGGAGATTAGCCGACACTTTACAACTCCTTGTGTACAGACTGAGGGCTGGAGATCACGCATGGTCTCCTGTGGTCTAAGATCTCATCTTCTCTGGGTCGTCCCCAGGGATTGGCTCTGCTACGGTCTGTCCCCACCTACCTTGTCTCGTTGCAGCACTTTTCCAGCTTTCTAACAGCAGAGGGCCCCCTTACACTAAGTACCCACAATCCTCTGCTGTGTTATGGGTGGCACCTTGTGTCCAGTCCATCCGCAGTGCGCTGAATGTAATGGACGGAGACCAGCAGACATATGGCGGCTTCTGCTCACGTGTTTACATTAACAGTTGGCTGATGACTTACCCCTTGTGCACGGTGTGGGATGAATCTATCAGACAGCGGTCTCCTGTGGTCATCACCGCCGGGTGCAGCAAGAGGTGGCAGACAACAGGCACTTTACCCAATGTCCCCTACTTGTCCTGCAAGCTGCAACCATGGTCAAGAGGCACTTTACCCAGCTGGACAAGAGACATTCACCCCGACATCGGAGGCCACCACATGCTAAACGGTCCGAAACGCAACCCCCCCCTCCTCGCCCACAAACCTGCCAGCGCCCAGGAAGAAGGACGCCCCGGGGCTGGCGGTTGTAAATAAAGCAAAGCTTAAGAATTGTTTCCTGTCCTTATAAAAGAAGGAAAGATTGTGTGAATAATAAGGTGCCAAGTTCCATGGGTGTAAAGCAATACGATACGAGGCGGCGCCTGTCTGGATGAACCGCTCGTCCTGACCGGAGCACACAAAATCATTTCAGTGAGAAAATAAAAAAAAAATTAAAAAAAAAAAAAAAGAAAATCAAATATTTTATTAAAAAAAGAAAAAAAGGCGACAGATGTGTTTTGCATATTTTCTTATGTCCAGCGCGGGCGGCCCGAGTATATGATACTCCCCCCGATGCACTGCAAGCCACACCCCCTGCACTTTCCCATGACGCCATTGTCCCAGAGGAAAAGGGAAGGCACGTAACTGAACGTTGCAGAGGAGCGGAGGCCGGCGGCGGTGCAGACAATCACAGGCCGGATATATTATCTATTTTTTGTGTGCGTTGCTTGTGTTGAGTTTTTTTTTTTTTTTTCCTACTTGTGTAGATTTTGTCATTTCTGGTTGTTTTCTAATAATTCTCAATGGTTTTTAAACTCTAGAAGCACTACACCGTGGCGCCAGCAGCCAGGCCGCTCCACCTGCGCAGGCTCGCCCCGGGCTCTGTAATTTGCTGCTAATTTGTTTCATTTTTACAAGGAGACGTATAAGAACGTAGTGGATTGTTTGGATGTTAATCTCTGTACATGATGTATTACCGATTCTAGCAATGGATGTAACCTGCAGTCGTCTCAGTCCCTGAGAGTCTAGTATTAAATGGAAACAAATCCCTCGTTTTCCTACTTCTCACTCGTCTTTATTCTTGTGTTTTCCTTCACGTCTCCCCCACACCCTTACACGGGCCCCTCTTCCCACCAGACCCCATGTCCTGTCTGTGTTGTCATTTGTAGGACACCCATGTATTCTCTCCTGTCTCCTCGTCTGACCTCAAAAGCCGTTCCCCTTTAATGGGACCGCACATCCTAGTACTGCTACGTGATGAGGCCAGATCGTGGACGGAGTTGTCAGCAGGACCTCGGTGTGGTGCAGCGCCGGATACCAGGCCTCCGGCCGATGTCTGATTGTACTCGTGAGATCAGTACAAAAGAGACAGAGAGCAGCTCCGTAATAAAGCAGATCCTAAATTCCAGTCACATCCAGAGCTGCCGTCTATTCTGCTCTGTTACTTGTCACCTGGCCAATGCTATTTGTACTGGGCCAGTGTGTGTAGGTTTACGAGAGACGTAGTTCTACACCTAGGTACCATCTCGCCTGTAAATAATACTTTGCCCGCAGCTCTGGATGTGACTAGAGTAGTTCGGCACTTCCTGGATCTGTTGTGCACAGCATTGTGGAAGCGGAGCTACAGCTTTTAAATTTCATTGTTTATTCTTGTAGATTTTCAACGGACAACCGTTACAGAGTCGGAGCCATCACGCTGGGGCGTCCTCTGTGCCACAGTCCTTTATTCCAGGTCTAGTTTATTACGACATACAGGTATCACTATCACCACAATGAACGGTCTGGAGGCCAAGTAGCTCCACAGTGCAATACCATAAATGACACCGTCTCTATAATAAATAATCTATATGTATGTTACATCCATTTTGTTCACTCATGACTAGGGAGAATCGGAGTGCCACCACCTGACACAGTCACTCCCTATTATTACCATTATTCTGGATGTAGCCGTTACACGCGAGTCCTGTTCATTTGATACTCATGCCATGGAGTCCTCCAATATTACTGATCATGGGTCCGCTGAGAACAGTCACTGTAAATCCCGCCTCCTGTGGGGCTGACCAGTATCCGAAGACTGAGATGTGTAATTGCTGCTGAGTACAAGATGCAAAGTATTTTAGATATGGAGGAAGAAGCTTGGATACAAGACTCTAGTGCGTAGAAGTGGCCGAGGACACAGTCATAGGATCAGTGATGTGTATCCAACTGGCACCAAACCGGTATCATTCCCCCGACGACACTGGATCCAGTCCTCATCCAATGTACCAAGCAGTTGCAGAACATCTCCTTTCTTAAAGCTTAGCTGAGCCTCGCCCGAGGCAGCATGATCACAAAGCGCGCGAAGAGACCTGCTGAGAATGAAAGTGTATTTACTACCTAGACTACACCCATTACTAGTCTCCTTAACCCGCAAATGGCATGCTACAGTGGGAGACCCACCAGATGTACCTTTGGGGTCTGTTGTTGTCCCTTTCCCTGGATTTCTCTTCTTCAAAGGTGCAGATATCTGGTTTCAGCGAAGTGGATTGCTTCCTAACAAGGTTCCAGACACTGACATTTGGGGGTAGCCAACTGGAGGGACGCCTGTAGGATAAAAATATCTGTCAGAGAAAAGACAAGGTGGACAGAGGATAGCCACAAGATAGGTAAACACTGGTGGGACTTGGAAGAGACTATATAATGTCACAAGATTTATCTCTTAGACAAGTAACATGGATTTATAAGAACACCCCCCTCTCATTGACCATAATACAAGGAGCATGGAAGATCTTCCCTCATAGGGCTGTACCCCCAATTTTCTGCTGCATACCTCGATTTTGAACTTTTCGTTTCCATCTCTCGACTATGACTGGAACTTGCTCCAAAGAGTTGTCCAAGCCAGTTGCCTTTCCCTTCATTGTTTGGATGATGCCCTTTGCCGATATCCATGGTGGTTAAAGCCTTCACCCACTCAGCTCCAGCACTGCAGGAAGTACCATCTGATGTGCCCTGGGTGGCTGTATATGGCATTCCCAGGTTATCCTCCATGTTATCCTCCTGTTGCTTCTGCTGCTTATTCTCACAGGCTGCTCTCTGTGGTGCACCTCCGCTTGTTATCTCCTGGAGGAGTCTTTGCTCTGAAAAATCTCTTTCTTTTGTGGGTGATGCTCTTTGGTTGAGCTCCTTGTCCACAGAGCCCCAGTTTGTCAGTTTCCTAAGAGTAGTGAAGGTAAGCGATTCCTTGTTTGCAGGGATGTACATACGAGAAGCTTGGCTGAAATGACTCCACCAGTTGCTGGTCAGGTCTCTGCTGGTAGTCGGATCTGGGGAGGTTGCTGTGGTGTAATCTGTCACAGGTTCCTTAGTCATACTGTCACCAGTATGGTCAGATGTGTCTCCAGGGAGGGCGGACGTATCCATGTGTGACCCTTTTGGAGAGCATTTATCCCCAGGGCTATCCAATGATTTTCCTCTATTAGGTGGAGCCTTGTTCTCAGTATTCCATGTGAGATTATGTGTGATCCACCCCCCTAAGTCCAGTATATTTTGTAGGGATGGTACCGCCCAGTTATCGGCCACATGTCCAGGGCTGTGCACTTTGTGAGGGGTCGGCAGATCTTGTAGTGAAAGATGGTGATGTTCAAACAGAAGGTCAGTGTGAAAGGTGAGCGCAGACAGAGGCTGTAAACTCAAGAGCAGTTCATCCCGAAGCTCCACGTGCAATGTTGCCGCCAATGGCAGAAACCCAGAAGGAAGGTAAAATATGGAAAGTTGGTCTGTAGGCAAAAAATAAAAGGTAAGATAAAACTACACTTCCTAAGCAGTGTGTTACACCCTACCGCCCTTCAGAAATACACATCGCAGACGAACACGGGGTGTGAAGATTGGATGTGGGGTGCTTCTGTGCTCCTCTAGGTACAGAGCCTCAAAGGCAGCAAGGCCCCCAATGGGCGCAGAGGTCATAGCAAATCCTAGAGCGGCTTCAGTGACACAGACAAGAAATGTTCACAGGGTGAGGGGCACTTACTGTAAATCTGATGAAGATGCAAAGCCCAAACATCCAGCTGTTTCATACTAGAGAGAGACAAAAAGATGATATGGCCTGAGATTCAGCAAATGTTCCTGATCTGATTATGTCTTCTACACTAGATTTGTGTTCTACTAGAACCTTCTGACCTAGAACACACATGGTTCCATACTATCCATACTACACTGCAGGCCATCATCGGTACTCACTTCAGGAGGCCAAAGATAAAGGCATTGAACTTCCTCTGAGGGTCTCGTAGCTGTGGGAGGCGATTAACTTTACTGAATAGGAGGTGCACAGTCTCTGGGCCTGTGACACAATGATAAATAATATCATGCTTTATTATACATAATCAGGACCTCATCAAACCTGTAAGTAGAGAGTCAACAGCTCACCGGTCTTCACAGAAGCTTCCACTAGGCTCCAGGGACTCAGCCTCCTCCGGCCGATGATCACGTCCTTCTGATAAGCCTTTAGTCCATCACCAAGAAGAGAGTACATTGAGGGACACAGGTGGTTCAGGATGAGGTAGCCCAAAACTGGGCTCAGTCTGCTATCCCCAAGCTGTGCCTAGAAGAGGGAACCATGATTGTGTAGACCAGATCTTTATGATTACTGCAGCTAACCCCTATGCGTACCTGCAGTCACATTAGCCATCACAGAAAATCCTAGTACTGCACAACCCAATTCTCTGCCACCGTCACAAATCAGTCACAATGTCTTAAAACACTTCCTCAAGGAGTCGCAATCTAAGATGGAAGGACCAGTCCCATGTAAACAGTATAAAATCCTATGACATCATTTAGAAGGCAGAAGGGATACAGATCCCCCGACACCCAGATCATCACATCAATATAACCTTTGAGTGGATAGAATTACTGACGTGTGGTGTACACAGAAGGGCGTAAAGCATTGATTCTTCATGAACCCAACGATATAACCAAAGAGAAGAAAGAGTTACTGACGTGTGGTGTACACAGAAGGGCGTAAAGCATTGATTCTTCATGAACCCAACGATATAACCAAAGAGAAGAAAGAGTTACTGACGTGTGGTGTACACAGAAGGGCGTAAAGCATTGATTCTTCATGAGCCCACGATATAACCAAAGAGAAGAAAGAGTTACTGACGTGTGGTGTACACAGAAGAATGTAAAGAATTCATCATGAACCCACGATATAACCAAAGAGAAGAAAGAGTTACTGACGTGTGGTATGCACAGAAGAGCGTAAAGCATTGATTCTTCATGAACCCAACGATATAACCAAAGAGAAGAAAGAATTACTGACGTGTGGTGTACACAGAAGGGCGTAAAGCATTGATTCTTCATGAGCCCACGATATAACCAAAGAGAAGAAAGAGTTACTGACGTGTGGTATGCACAGAAGGGCGTAAAGCATTGATTCTTCATGAGCCCACGATATAACCAAAGAGAAGAAAGAATTACTGACGTGTGGTGTACACAGAAGGGCGTAAAGCATTGATTCTTCATGAGCCCACGATATAACCAAAGAGAAGAAAGAGTTACTGACGTGTGGTATGCACAGAAGGGCGTAAAGCATTGATTCTTCATGAGCCCACGATATAACCAAAGAGAAGAAAGAATTACTGACGTGTGGTGTACACAGAAGGGCGTAAAGCATTGATTCTTCATGAGCCCACGATATAACCAAAGAGAAGAAAGAGTTACTGACGTGTGGTATGCACAGAAGGGCGTAAAGCATTGATTCTTCATGAGCCCACTGCCAAAGAGAAGAAAGAATTACTGACGGGTGGGGGGCACAGAGGGGGGGGAAGCAGTTGATTCTTCATGAGCCCACGATATAACCAAAGAGAAGAAAGAATTACTGACGTGTGGTGTACACAGAAGAGCGTAAAGGATTCATGATGAATCCAGATATATCCATAGAGTAAAGAATTACTGACATGTGGTGTATCGATAAGAACATAAAGAATTCATCATGAGCCCACGATATAACCAAAGAGAAGAAAGAATTACTGACGTGTGGTATGCACAGAAGGGCGTAAAGCATTGATTCTTCATGAGCCCACGATATAACCATAGAGAAGAAAGAATTACTGACGTGTGGTGTACACAGAAGAGTATAAAGGATTCATGATGAATCCACGATATATCCATAGAGTAAAGAATTACTGACATGTGGTGTATACGAATAAGAACATAAAGAATTCATCATGAATCCACGATATAACCATAGAGAAGAAAGAATTACTGACGTGTGGTATACACAGAAGAGTATAAAGGATTCATGATGAATCCACGATATATCCATAGAGTAAAGAATTACTGACATGTGGTGTATACGAATAAGAACATAAAGAATTCATTATGTCTGGAAACTTCTGCTATGACGGCCATTTTATTTAGAGTGGGGAGTGAAAGTCTTCCCCTGACTAATATATATTATGGACTACTAAGAAATAATTTATAGATGAAGATGGACAAATATGGAAAGAGAAATGTATGCGATACAGAGGTGATAACATGAGCTGGGGGATTACAAATACAACAAGGAGGGAAAAACAAAAGGAGCACAACTACAAGGACACCCCAGATTATAAACCGTAACAGACAGAGACTTAAAGGGAGAGGCATCACAACAGTCAAAGTTTGTCTCAGAATTATAGGAAAGGAAGGGGGCAGAGTGTAATATTCACATGGAAGTAAAGGGAATTTAAGACTGAGGGTATTTCAGCTGTGAAACTATAGGGGTGATCATTGGGTGTCAGCACACACGGTCTCCACAGTGTGAGAAAAGTCCTGGAGATAACAGACTACAATGGCTCAGAACCACATGTCATGCCAACGACAACGGTAAACACGTGTAGCGCACATAGGAATCAGTGGCTGACGTACAGGCACTCCTCCCCAACACCCACTAGGGTCAGTTTCATAGGCAGCTAATTTACCTTCCTTGATTTCTCACGCTGCCAATAGTCACATCTTCAGGGGGAAAGTGCGCACAGCATACTCAGAATATGGGGACCTTAAGGGGTTAAACATATAAGGGGGATAAAGTACTGCAAAATTCTGAGAACAACATGGGAGTGGAGGTTAGAAGATGGGATGGGGTGTTTAGGTCATGTGATTAGAAGCGAAAGTTATGACTGATTAATGCAACTGTAAGTAAAGTTTAGTTTTGGAGATTTTTGTGTTTACGTTATGTTTTACTGACTGGTTTATGTTAAGTGATGGTATTGAGGATGTGCTGGGAGAGGGGAATAATGGGGGGCACAGGCGAAGACAACTTGCAATCCTTCAGACTGGGTACAGCTATCTCAGATAAGTAGGCCAGCAGTAACTTGGAGGAATGCTGGGGTAACCCAGAGACATGTGGTAGTAACAAAGAAGAGGAGGGCTGAAGTAAGTCACAGAGGCTTGGGAGCATCTCAGAGGAGAGGGGCAGGAGTAATAGGGAAGTGTAGAAATAGGTCCTTTAGAGTCAAGCTAACTTGGAGAGCAGGAATAACCAGAAAAATGTAGGAGTATCTTGGAGGAGGAAGAATACCTCGGCAGCAGTAACTTGAAGGAGGAGGGCAGAAGTAACTGAGAATTATAGGAGTATCTCACAGGAGGAGGACAGGAGCAAACGTAGGAATATCTCGGAGGAGGATGGAAGGAGTAACCCTGAAAAGTACAGCAGCATCTTGGAGGAGGAGGGAAGGAGTAACCCTGAAAAGTACAGCAGCATCTCGGAGGAGGGAAGGAGTAACTCAGAGAAGTGTAGGAGTATCTCAGAGGAGGAGGGAAGGAATAACTCAGAGAAGTGTAGGAGTATCTCAGAGGAGGAGGGAAGGAGTAACTCAGAGAAGTGTAGGAGTATCTCAGAGGAGGAGGGAAGGAGTAACTCAGAGAAGTGTAGGAGTATCTCAGAGGAGGAGGGAAGGAGTAACTCAGAGAAGTGTAGGAGTATCTCAGAGGAGGAGGGAAGGAGTAACTCAGAGAAGTGTAGGAGTATCTCGGAGGAGGAGGGAAGGAGTATCCCTGAAAAGTGCAGCAGCATCTCGGAGGAGGGAAGGAGTAACCCTGAAAAGTAAAACAGCATCTCGGAGGAGGAGGTAAGGAGTAACCCTGAAAAGTGCAGCAGCATCTCGGAGGAGGGAAGGAGTAACCCTGAAAAGTAAAGCAGCATCTCGGAGGAGGAGGGAAGGAGTAACCCTGAAAAGTACAGCAGCATCTCGGAGGAGGATGGTAGGAGTAAGTTAGAGAACCGTAGGAATATATAGGGTAGGAGTAACTCAAAGAAGTGTAGGAATATCTCGGGAGAGGAGGGCAGGTAGAAACTAGGAAGAGGAAGAAAGCAGTAGCTCAGAAGTGTAGGAGTACTTTGAAGGATGACGGCAGGAGTATGTTATAGGAGTCAAGCAGCAGTAATCTTAAGAAGGATGGCAGGAGTAACTCAGAAATATAAGATGATCTCTGAGGAATCAGCAGCAGTAACTTAGAGAAGTGTAGGATTATCTTGGAGGAGAAGGCCAGGAGTTTCATGGAGAAAGGTAAGTGTATATCAGATGTCTGATAGCAGTAACTTGGAAAAGAAGGAGGGCAGAAGTATCTCGGAGAAGTGTACAAATATCTTGGAGGAGAAGGGCAGGAGTAACTCAGAAATGTAGGAGTATCTCAGAGAAGTTGGCTGCAGTATTTCAGAAAAGTGTAGGATTATGTTGGAGGAGAAGGGCAGGAGTAACATGGAGAAGTGTAGGAATATATCGGAGTGCAGTGGAAAAGGATTGGGAGGGAAGACGTAACTCAGAGAAGTGTAGGAATATCTTGGAGGAGAACAGTATCTCTGAGTGGGAGTAACCCAGAAGTGTAGGAGTCGGACACCAGTAACTTGGCGGAGAGCAGAAGTAACTCGGAGACATGTAGGAGTATGTTGGTGCTCCTCATGGTCATTGTTAGATCTTCATTTCTAGACCTAAGGAATATATATTTATCAAGTTACTGACTGTGTTGTTGCACTACATGGAGGATGGGGCAACAAGTGAATCCTGTGGAGAATCTTATGTGATCAGAGGCCTCTACATCCACAGTAAACCCCAGATCATAAGAATACATCTCTACTCCTACAACTCTGTATTAACCCCATTTTACACAACTATCCTCTCCATCATCTGGTCCATCTTCCTGAGACACAGAAAGGTAAGGTGTACGAAACTTGGAAACCACAGATACCACCATAGACAACAGGAGAAAACAGCCTAAGAACCAAAGTGGAGGTGTACAACATGGAGGCGTTGCTGTCCTTACATCCAACCCTGCAGCACATTTCACCTGTACCCACTGGATGTATTACATGCTGTAATATTTTATTTGCCCCGTCTACTCCGGGGAGAGGCTCACACTAAATGGTTGTAGCGGTGTCCTATAGGGCATTCACTGTGGGTGACCATTCTCACCTTCTGCACTTGGTTCCTGCTTGTGTTAAAATGAGAGATGATCTTCTCCACAGAAGAGCCAACGGCAATGAGGAGACCTGGTGGGACAAAACATGGAGGAGGTGAAGGTCATATTCAGTCCACACAATGTGTAAATACAGCCTGGCTCTTCTCTTATGCTGCCCCGGGACTCTGGATGACTACTAACATTAACTATTTTGATGGTGGCTAGAGGCCACATCTTTCTATGGGCACTTCTAACCTCTGGGTCCTGGTGTCTAGGAGAGAAACCTGCTCTCCACGATTCTGCCCTGTGGATTCAGTCTATCGACCTGATCTCCATGAATCTGTCCTGTGGATTCAGTCTGTCTACCTGATCTCTGCGACTCAGACTGAATCCTCAGGGCAGATTCATGGAGATCACATGGACAGACTGAATCCACAGGGCCTATCTACCTGATTTCCATTATTCAGTCCCGTGGATTCAGTCTGTCTACCTGATCTCCATGAATCTGCCCTGTGGATTCAGTCTGTCCATCTGATCTCCATGAATTTGCCCTGTGGATTCAGTTATTCGACCTGATCTCTATGAATCTTCCCACTGGATTCAGTCTGTCCACTGATCTCTACGATAGTGCCATGGATTCAGTCTGTCCACCGATCTCCTGATTCTGTCCTGTGGCTCAGCGTCCACCGACCCACGATAGTGCCTGTGGATCAGCGCCACCGACCCACGACGCCGGGATCAGTCGGTCACCGACCCACCACGCCTGTGGCTCAGCTGTCCACCGATCTCCACGATTCTGTCCTGTGGCTTCAGTCTGTCCACCTGATCTCCACGATAGTGTCCTGTGGATTCAGTCTGGTCACCTAATCTCCACCATTCTGTCCTGTGGCTTCAGTCTGTCCACCTGATCTTCACTATTCTGTCCTGTGGCTTCAGTCTGTCCACCTGATCTCCACGATTCTGTCCTGTGGCTTCAGTCTGTCCACCGACCCACGACGCCGTGGCTCAGCCCACCGTCCCACCTCCGGGCCAGTCTTCCACTTGATCTCCACGATTCAGTCCTGTGGCTTCAGTCTGTCCACCTGATCTCCACGATTCTGTCCTGTGGCTTCAGTCTGTCCACCTGATCTTCGCTATTCTGTCCTGTGGATTCAGTCTGTCCACCTGATCTCCATGATACTGTCCTGTGGCTTCAGTCTGTCCACCTGATCTTCGCTATTCTGTCCTGTGGCTTCAGTCTGTCCACCTGATCTCCACGATAGTGTCCTGTGGATTCAGTCTGGTCACCTGATCTCCATGATACTGTCCTGTGGATTCAGTCTGTCCACCTGATCTCCACGATTCTATCCTATGGCTTCAGTCTGTCCACCTGATCTCCACGATAGTGTCCTGTGGCTTCAGTCTGGCCACCTGATCTCCACGATAGTGTCCTGTGGATTCAGTCTGTCCACCTGATCTCCACGATTCTGTCCTGTGGATTCAGTCTGTCCACCTGATCTCCACGATTCTGTCCTGTGGATTCAGTCTGTCCACCTAATCTCCACCATTCTGTCCTGTGGATTCAGTCTGTCCACTTGATCTCCACGATACTGTCCTATGGCTTCAGTCTGTCCACCTTATCTCCACGATAGTGTCCTGTGGCTTCAGTCTGTCCACCTGATCTCCACGATAGTGTCCTGTGGATTCAGTCTGTCCACCTAATCTCCACGATTCTATCCTATGGCTTCAGTCTGTCCACCTGATCTCCACGATAGTGTCCTGTGGCTTCAGTCTGTCCACCTGATCTTCGCTATTCTGTCCTGTGGATTCAGTCTGTCCACCTAATCTCCACGATTCTATCCTATGGCTTCAGTCTGTCCACCTGATCTCCACGATAGTGTCCTGTGGATTCAGTCTGTCCACCTGATCTCCACGATTCTATCCTATGGCTTCAGTCTGTCCACCTGATCTCCACGATTCTATCCTATGGCTTCAGTCTGTCCACCTGATCTCCACGATTCTATCCTATGGCTTCAGTCTGTCCACCTGATCTCCACGATAGTGTCCTGTGGATTCAGTCTGTCCACCTAATCTCCACCATTCTGTCCTGTGGATTCAGTCTGTCCACCTGATCTCCACCATTCTGTCCTGTGGATTCAGTCTGTCCACCTGATCTCCACCATTCTGTCCTGTGGATTCAGTCTGTCCACCTGATCTTCGCTATTCTGTCCTGTGGATTCAGTCTGTCCACCTGATCTTCACTATTCTATCCTATGGCTTCAGTCTGTCCACCTGATCTCCACGATAGTGTCTTGTGGCTTCAGTCTGTCCACCTGATCTCCACGATAGTGTCCTGTGGATTCAGTCTGTCCACCTGATCTCCACGATAGTGTCCTGTGGATTCAGTCTGTCCACCTGATCTCCACTATTCTGTCCTGTGGCTTCAGTCTGTCCACCTGATCTCCACCATTCTGTCCTGTGGATTCAGTCTGTCCACCTGATCTCCACGATTCTGTCCTGTGGATTCAGTCTGTCCACCTGATCTCCACGATTCTGTCCTGTGGATTCAGTCTGTCCACCTGATCTTCACTATTCTGTCCTGTGGCTTCAGTCTGTCCACCTGATCTCCACGATTCTGTCCTGTGGCTTCAGTCTGTCCACCTGATCTCCACCATTCTGTCCTGTGGATTCAGTCTGTCCACCTGATCTCCACCGCCGGGCTCAGCGCCACCTGTCCACGATTCTGTCCTGTGGCTTCAGTCTGTCCACCTGATCTCCACCATTCTGTCCTGTGGATTCAGTCTGTCCACCTGATCTCCACGATTCTGTCCTGTGGATTCAGTCTGTCCACCTGATCTTCACTATTCTATCCTGTGGATTCAGTCTGTCCACCTGATCTTCACTATTCTGTCCTGTGGATTCAGTCTGTCCACCTGATCTCCACAATTCTGTCCACCATACTACTTAGTTGATGTTGGGTTCCTTCTCGTAGACTGTGAGCTTGGAGTTCGCTGCTGTCATTTTGTAAGTACACTACAGTATTCTTCAGACATATCAAATATAATCTCAGGTTCTTGAGCGTAAATCTTTGGGACTTTTATCCGACTAAGAATCCCCCCCTCAATGTCACATCACCCACAGAGATCAGGAACTCACGTTTCTTCTGCTGCTGGGCAGACTCTTCGGCCTCCTCCGCCATTAACAGTTCATAGTCAGCAACTGGCAGGAAACATAAATTCTGTTAGATAGCAGACAGCATGAGGTCTCCGGGGGGCAGGAGGGACCTACACCCCAGGGGGCGTATCCACCACTACCTTATCTACATCATACATGCAGGTATCAAGGCGGAGGTGCTCAGAGGGTGACCCCGTCTGTGAGGACAGTGGTGGGATAGCCAAGCTACTACACACAATACATGAGACTGGTGATATAGAAGCACCTCACATGATGTCATCATCTGAGAGACAGTTGTGGTCAGAAGTCTCCAGCCGTGTATGAAGGACTGAGGGATAGTCCTCTACAATGACAGGGATGACCGAGGCCTCTATATAATAATGGGGGGGATGATAGAGACCCCTTTGTAATGTCTATATAATAGCAGGAGGTTCGCACTTCATACATCAATTTAGTTTATCATTAATCTGAGTATTACCGGCCCTCAGTCATGTATCAGAAGTGCTGAGAAAGCAGATATGAGAGGCCACAGCCGGGGGTCGTCGGCCTCTATATGTGAGGACACGGCCGGGGGGTCGTCGGCCTCTATATGTGAGGACACGGCCGGGGGTCGTCGGCCTCTATATGTGAGGACACGGCCGGGGGTCGTCGGCCTCTATATGTGAGGACACGGCCGGGGGTCGTCGGCCTCTATATGTGAGGACACGGCCGGGGGTCGTCGGCCTCTATATGTGAGGACACGGCCGGGGGGTCGTCGGCCTCTATATGTGAGGACACGGCCGGGGGTCGTCGGCCTCTATATGTGAGGACACGGCCGGGGGTCGTCGGCCTCTATATGTGAGGACACGGCCGGGGGTCGTCGGCCTCTATATGTGAGGACACGGCCGGGGGTCGTCGGCCTCTATATGTGAGGACACGGCCGGGGGTCGTCGGCCTCTATATGTGAGGACACGGCCGGGGGTCGTCGGCCTCTATATGTGAGGACACGGCCGGGGGTCGTCGGCCTCTATATGTGAGGACACGGCCGGGGGTCGTCGGCCTCTATATGTGAGGACACGGCCGGGGGTCGTCGGCCTCTATATGTGAGGACACGGCCGGGGGTCGTCGGCCTCTATATGTCGAGGCCACGGCCGGGGGTCGTCGGCCTCTATATGTGAGGACACGGCCGGGGGACGACGGCCCCTCTAGGTGAGGACACGGCCGGGGGCGTCGGCCTCCTATGTGAGGACACGGCCGGGGGTCGTCGGCCTCTACATGTGGGGGCGGGGCCGCGGGTCGTCGGCCGGGGGGTGTGAGGCACGGCGGGGGGGGGTCGGCCTCTATATGTGAGGACACGGCGGGGGGGCGTCGGCCTCTACATGTGGGCACGGCCGGGGGTCGTCGGCCTCTATACCGGGGCTGAGGACACGGGCGGGGGTCGGGGTCGGCCTCTATATATAAGGATACAGCTGGGGGTTGTAGTCCATTCCCCCCCTCTCCACAGACGGGACTCCGGTCACATTGCTGGGGGCCCGGGGCCCGACCCCACAGACCGGGGGGGAGGTAGGTGAGCGGCTGGGGCGGGGCCTCCTAATATACCGGGGGGCTAAGGTCACATGTTGGGGCGGGGTCTGCCTTATATACCGGGGGGGGGGGGTTGAGGTCACATGTTGGGGCGGGGTCTGCCTTATATACGGGGGGGGGGGGCTCAGGTCACATGTTGGGGCGGGGTCTGCCTAATATACCGGGGGGGGCTCAGGTCACATGTTGGGGCGGGGTCTGCCTAATATACCGGGGGCTCAGGTCACATGTTGGGGGCGGGGTCTGCCTTATATACCGGGGGGGGGGTTGAGGTCACATGTTGGGGCGGGGTCTGCCTAATATACCGGAGGGGCTCAGGTCACATGTTGGGGCGGGGTCTGCCTTATATACCGGGGGGGGGGGGGTTTGAGGTCACATATTTGGGCGGGGTCTGCCTTATATACCGGGGGGGGGGGGCTCAGGTCACATGTTGGGGCGGGGTCTGCCTTATATACGGGGGGGGGGCTCAGGTCACATGTTGGGGCGGGGTCTGCCTTATATACCGGGGGGCTCAGGTCACATGTTGGGGCGGGGTCTGCCTAATATACCGGGGGCTCAGGTCACATGTTGAGGGCGGGGTCTGCCTAATATACCGGGGAGCTCAGGTCACATGTTGGGGCGGGATCTGCCTTATATACAGGGGAGGGGGTGGGAGCTCAGGTCACATGTTGGGGCGGGGTCTGGACCTAGATATAGGGGGGGGGGGGGGCTCAGGTCACATGTTGGGGCGGGGTCTGCCGAATATAGCCGGGGGGTGCAGGTCACATGTTGGGGCAGGGGTCTGTCACTCACCCTGTGCGGCCGCCACAGGCGCGCATACAGGGGAGGGGCTCCTTCCTGCTTATTGGCAGGGGCGTGTCACGTGACACAGCAGGACCGAATACAGGAGACAGGGGTGACGTGCTGTAGGGAGGAGGAGCCGAGATACAGGAGCTCACCCCCAGGGAGATACAGGACGAGGAGGGTGTGCGAGGGACAGGAGGAGGAGCTGAGATACAGGAGGAGGAGGGTGTGGGAGGTGAGATACAGGAGGAGGAGCTGAGATACAGGAGACCCAGAGTCAGGAGGAGGGTGGGAGGGGAGATACAGGAGGAGGAGCTGAGATACAGGAGCTAGGGGAGATACAGGAGGAGGAGGGGTGTGGGAGGTGAGATACAGGAGCTGAGATACAGGAGGAGGAGGGGTGTGGGAGGTGAGATACAGGAGGAGGGGTGTGGGAGCTGAGATACAGGAGGAGGGGTGTGGGAGGTGAGATACAGGAGCTGAGATACAGGAGGAGGAGGGGTGTGGGAGGTGAGATACAGGAGGAGGGGTGTGGGAGCTGAGATACAGGAGGAGGGGTGTGGGAGGTGAGATACAGGAGCTGAGATACAGGAGGAGGAGGGGTGTGGGAGGTGAGATACAGGAGGAGGAGCTGAGATACAGGAGCTTATACCCAGGGGAGATACAGGAGGAGGAGGGGTGTGGGAGGTGAGATACAGGAGGAGGAGCTGAGATACAGGAGGAGGAGGGGTGTGGGAGGTGAGATACAGGAGGAGGAGCTGAGATACAGGAGCTTATACCCAGGGGAGATACAGGAGGAGGAGCTGAGATACAGGAGCTTATACCCAGGGGAGATACAGGAGGAGGAGGGGTGTGGGAGGTGAGATACAGGAGAAGGAGCTGAGATACAGGAGGAGGAGCTGAGATACCCAGGGGAGATACAGGAGGAGGAGGGGTGTGGGAGGTGAGATACAGGAGGAGGAGCTGAGATACAGGAGGAGGAGCTGAGATACCCAGGGGAGATACAGGAGGAGGAGGGGTGTGGGAGGTGAGATACAGGAGAAGGAGCTGAGATACAGGAGGAGGAGCTGAGATACCCAGGGGAGATACAGGAGGAGGAGGGGTGTGGGAGGTGAGATACAGGAGAAGGAGCTGAGATACCCAGGGGAGATACAGGAGGAGGAGGGGTGTGGGAGTTGAGATACAGGAGGAGGAGCTAAGGTACAGGAGCTGAGATACCCTGATACAGGAGGAGGAGCTGAGATACCCAGGGGAGATACTGGAGGAGGAGGGGTGTGGGAGGGGAGATACAGGAGGAGGAGCTAAGGTACAGGAGCTGAGATACAGGAGCTTATACCCAGGGGAGATACAGGAGGAGGAGCTGAGATACAGGAGGAGGAGGGGTGTGGGAGGGGAGATACAGGAGGAGGAGCTGAGATACAGGAGCTTATACCCAGGGGAGATACTGGAGGAGGAGGGGTGTGGGAGGGGAGATACAGGAGGAGGAGCTAAGGTACAGGAGCTGAGATACAGGAGCTTATACCCAGGGGAGATACAGGAGGAGGAGGGGAGATACAGGAGAAGGAGCTGAGATACAGGAGGAGGAGGGGTGTGGGAGGGGAGATACAGGAGGAGGAGCTGAGATACAGGAGCTTATACCCAGGGGAGATACAGGAGGAGGAGCTGAGATACAGGAGCTTATACCCAGGGGAGATACAGGAGGAGGAGGGGTGTGGGAGGTGAGATACAGGAGCTTATACCCAGGGGAGATACAGGAGGAGGAGCTGAGATACAGGAGCTTATACCCAGGGGAGATACAGGAGGAGGAGGGGTGTGGGAGGTGAGATACAGGAGGAGGAGCTGAGATACAGGAGCTTATACCCAGGGGAGATACAGGAGGAGGAGGGGTGTGGGAGGTGAGATACAGGAGGAGGAGCTGAGATACAGGAGCTTATACCCAGGGGAGATACAGGAGGAGGAGGGGTGTGGGAGGTGAGATACAGGAGGAGGAGCTGAGATACAGGAGCTTATACCCAGGGGAGATACAGGAGGAGGAGGGGAGATACAGGAGAAGGAGCTGAGATACAGGAGGAGGAGGAGGGGTGTGGGAGGGGAGATATAGGAGAAGGAGCTGAGATACAGGAGCTTATACCCAGGGGAGATACAGGATGAGGAGGGGTGTGGGAGGTGAGATATGCGGGGTATAGGGGTTTAGGACAGGACAGATATGAGGGGTGGTCTTTGCGGTCTCTCCGTTCTGTGGCCCCTCCGCCACTCTGTGACTTGGTGGGGCATCCTGTGCTGTTCCCTGACTCGGGCGGTCACCCCACTGGCACCCATTATTATGGAGGGTCTATTACACAAGGTAAAGGGTAGAGAAGGTGGGTAACCTGTGTCCAGGGGGTCGGTCAGCTTCGGGCACCCGTCTTCACGGCCTCTCATCACTTTGAAGAAGGTTCTCTTCCTTGGAAACATTGGTGAGAACAGGACGGCTACATCTGGAGTGTCCAGCAGAGGGAGCAATGCCCGGTGAGGAGGGGGAGGAGGCCCCCACAGGGGACAGACGGGGTGGAAAGCTGGGGTACCAGGGCAGCTCAGCAGGGCCAAAGGGGCGGGGGGGACATCGGAGAGTGTGGGTAGAGGTTCCGCAGGTTAGAGACTTTGAGGAGGATATTAGCGAGGGTCCCAGCGGCTGCAGCACAAGACACAGAAGCCACGTACAAGCCCAACAATGACACAAAGACATGGCGCCAGCATGGAGTAAGGTAGGGCGGAGGCAGGTAGAAAACCGGGGGCCAGAGGGAGCAAGCGGGAGAAGAGGAGATGGGAGGGCAGTTAGAGTCAACGCAATGAACACTGACATCAGGTGTACTGGGCCTACCCCTGTATCTGACCCACCCAAGGGTACCCCACATCATCACCGCCCACACTCTGTCATCTGTACTCCCACAATGCACTGCTGACTAATGACATGTACTTTGTGCAGTGTTGCCTACAGGTGGCGTTCCTCTCTAATTCTGCACTGTTTTGATGTGTGGCCCCCCAATCCCTGGCCTTATGGGCTCTGCGTTGGGATATGTAACATGGCATACACTGGTGATCTGGGTCCGGAGAAGTGTGCACGTTCTTACCTTCCTGGCCTCTCTGGTCACCTCCGTCCGCCGTTCCTCGTGTCCAGGTGGATGTAGTGCTTGGAGTAGCCTTCTTATCTGGATTTTCTTTATCCCTTCTAGGTGTGCCGGACTGTATGGGCTCTCCCGCTGATGGTACGTGAATGTCGGCTGTTGTAGGGCCACTTCTACGCTTTAACGCTTGTCTCTGGGTATTTGGCTCCTCGATGGTTGCCTCTTCCAGACCGTTTTTTGTAGTGAGGAGTAGTTGAGGGTTATCTGGTTCCCAGGTTGTATGCTGGACCTCCCCAGGACATGACAGGTCAGAGGTGGACTCTGTTGTGGTCATGCGGAGTCTCTCTTCATGGACCTTCTGGACACTCTGTTTGTTCAACACATTGCGATATCTCAGTTCACGGAACGTGGTGACCTCCTTCCCTGCTGGTAACAGGTGGGTTTGTGGCTCCAAAACTCCATGGTAAAATACAGAGGCGGTCAGCTCATTTATTGGCGGCTGCTCAGTGTCGGGGGGAGAAGACGATAAGCCAGTCACTCCTGTCTCTTTTTGTCTGTGAGGGTAGCTGTCCCCCACTCCTTCTCCTCCTTAGGGCAAGCTCGTGGAATGAAGTGATTGTCTTCTTTGTGGTTGGTGTAGATGTATTTTCTTGGAAGGGTAATCCTGGTAGAAGGTCTGGTTCCTCAGGCCAGTTATCGACACGTGTGCCGTCCGGTGGTCCTGTTTTATTTATCTGGACTTCAGGCTCTATGGTGGTGTCGCTATCCATGGAGGAGGACCCCAATCTTTCTATAAGGGTATTACTGTTACTATCCAGCATAGAATCGGAGCTCCAGTCTATGAACGGCGTGTCCTCTTCATCCATATTGTTGTTGGTTATCTCAGGGCTGATGTTCTTTGTTGGGTCATCCTTGAGGACTGTGTCGGTCTCTTGTAGAGAATGACATAATGGTCCAGGGGAGAACGGACCTTCTGTGGCTGCATCCAGCGGAATAATATCTGGCTGTTGGTCTGGGGTATCCAGTCCGTCATGAGCGTATTCCTTGTAATACATGGAGGCCGGAGAGTCGTCCAGAGTGAAGTCTGAAGAACTGCTGCTGTCGGTGGAAGGAGAAGACAGTGACAATGGACTCAGTGGGAGATCGTCGGGAGACAGGCACTCATCGCGGATGATTGTGTCCAGGTCTTCCAGAGAGCCATACTGTAAGGAAGCTTCCTGCCCCCTGAGATGGTGGTCGCAGCACTGACATGGCATTGATGGGTCATTGGAGTTGGGGTCCACCATTGTGGTGTCTTTCCATGTGTGGTGGCACCCATCTTTCACAGCCGTGCTTTGGTTATTGGGATCCTCAATCACCTCAGAGTGCATTGATAGGTGAACCCCGAGGGACACATGTTGTAGATGGACATAGTTTAGATTGCTCAGAAGGGCTTTTCTGGAGGTCAGCATTGTGGAGGCTGCTCTCAGGAATGGGCGGCCTTCAGATGGCTCACGGCACAGAATTAGGCAGGAGGATTGATCTGGCTGTGGTTGTAGTCATCGGCCGTCCGTCTAACTGTAGTGCGGTTCCTCTAGTCGGCGAGCGCCCATGCTCTCAATGGTTTCCTGTAGGAAATAAGAACCAGGCAGGTCCAAGATGAGACGCAACAAATATTGTACACGAGAAGCGGACTACATGCTCACAAGGTCTCCAGACACAAGGACTACAATCCACAACATCCACGACACGTAGAACAAACGCCTAGGCCATGTTACCACTGAGAGAGGTGGAGGTTCTCTCCTACCCTGGTGTGTGCGGTCATACAAAGCTTACAGAGAAGGCCCCCTCCCCAAATAAATAATGTGGGGGGTAAAGTCTGCCAATAGTCTGTTGTGTCCTTTCTGGGGTCTCTTGGGGTAGTGATACGCTTCTTTGTATCCTCCTGTGTCACTGTTCACTGCGGTTCTGTCATTCTATTCATATATGGCTCTTGCAGTGCCTGGGATTGTGGGAGGACAGAGGAATAAGCTAGCTATACATGTGAGATGAGCTGATGGTATAGAAGACGTCACCCAGTGATAGACCGCACGGAGCTCACGTCTCAGCCGCCATCACTCCTCATCAGTGAGCCCTGGCGCAGTGCTGTGACATGGGATACAGAGAACTACCCCCACCACAGGAGGGCGCTCTACACCACTGTACAGGAGCAGACACACAGGCTGTGGAAGAAGAAGAAGCCTCGTCTGAGACCTGGACAAGACGCCAGGAAGGTGGAAGAAGATGTGTCGTGTGATGGGGTGAATGTGAACAGGGCACAAGGACTCTTCCATCCTGCTATTCTGTGACACCACAACAGCTCCAATAGCAGCAAAGACACCAGACTGGGGGGACAACAAGTGACAGAATGCCAAAGGTCTGCAGACTGGAAATACTGCAAATAGCGGGGAGGAAGCCGAAATCCTCAGCGGTGGTCACATTATCTAGGATAGAAGCCGAGTGCCATGCATCATTACACCCTACTGAATGGTGGTGTGTACAATGGGACCGGCGCATAGTGTGTACCCCAAGACCGGCGCATAGTGTGTACCCCAAGACCGGCGCATAGTGTGTACCCCAAGACCGGCGCATAGTGTGTACCCCGGGACCGGCACAAACTGTGTACCCCTGAGACCGGCGCATAGTGTGTACCCCGAGACCGGCGCAAACTGTGTACCCCGAGACCGGCGCATAGTGTGTAACCCGAGACCGGCGCATAGTGTGTACCCCGAGACCGGCGCATAGTGTTCCCCGAGACCGGCGCATAGTGTGTACCCCAAGACCGGCGCATAGTGTGTACCCCGGCACCGGCACAAACTGTGCCCTGAGACCGGCGCATAGTGTGTACCCCGAGACCGGCGCATAGAGTGTACCCCAAGACCGGCGCATAGTGTGTACCCCGAGACCGGCGCATAGTGTGTACCCCGAGACCGGCGCATAGTGTGTACCCCAAGACCGGCGCATAGTGTGTACCCCCAGACCGGCACATAGTGTGTACCCCAAGACCGGCGCATAGTGTGTACCCCGGCACAAACTGTACCCCGAGACCGGCGCATAGTGTGTACCCCGAGACCGGCGCATAGTGTGTACCCCGAGACCGGCGCATAGTGTGTACCCCGAGACCGGAGCAAACTGTGTACCCCGAGACCGGCGCAAACTGTGTACCCCGAGCCGGGGGATAGTGTGTCCCCCGAGACCGGCGCATAGTGTGTACCCCGAGACCGGCGCATAGCGTGTACCCCGAGACCGGCGCAAACCGTGTACCCCAAGACCGGCGCAAAGTGTGTACCCCGAGACCGGCGCATACTTTGTACCCCGAGACTGATGCATACTGTGTACCCCGAGACTGATGCATACTGTGTACCCCGAGACTGATGCATACTGTGTACCCCGAGATCGGCGCATATTGTGTACCTTGTGACTGCTATAAGGGAGTGGCGTGAACAGAACAGAACTGTCGCCGCCTCCAATCACTGCAGATCAGCCAGTACAGATCACCTTATTATGTCCTATGTAATACAGCCCCATATACCTCATACAGTACCCCCGATATCTCCATATACCTCATACTGTACCCCCGATATCCCCATATACCTCATACTGTACCCCAATATCCCCATATACCTCATACTGTACCCCCGATATCCCCATATACCTCATACTGTACCCCGATATCCCCATATACCTCATACTGTAGCCCGATATCTCCATATACCTCATACTGTACCCGCGATATCCCCATATACCTCATACTGTACCCCGATATCCCCATATACCTCATACTGTAGCCCGATATCCTCATATACCTCATACTGTACCCCGATATCCCCATATACCTCATACTGTACCCCGATATCCCCATATACCTCATACTGTACCCCGATATCCCCATATACCTCATACTGTACCCCGATATCCCCATATTCCTCATACTGTACCCCCGATATCCCCATATACCTCATACTGTACCCCGATATCCCCATATACCTCATACTGTACCCTGATATCCCCGTATACCTCATACTGTACCCCCGATATCCCCGTATACCTCATACTGTACCCCGATATCTCCATATACCTCATACTGTACCCCCGATATCCCCATATACCTCATACTGTACCCCGATATCCCCATTTACCTCATACTGTACCCCGATATCCCCATATACCTCATACTGTACCCCGATATCCCCATATACCTCATACTGTACCCCCGATATCCCCATATACCTCATACTGTACCTCCGATATCCCCATATACCTCATACTGTACCCCGATATCCCCATATACCTCATACTGTACCCCGATATCCCCATATACCTCATACTGTACCCCCCCGATATCTCCATATACCTCATACTGTACCCCCGATATCCCCATATACCTCATACTGTACCCCGATATCCTCGATATACCTCATACTGTACCCCGAATCCCCATATACCTCATACTGTACCCCGATATCTCCATATACCTCATACTGTACCCAGATATCCCCATATACCTCATACTGTACCCCGATATCCTCATATACCTCATACTGTACCCCGATATCTCCATATACCTCATACTGTACCCCGATATCTCCATATACCTCATACTGTACCCCGATATCCCCATATACCTCATACTGTACCCCGATATCCCCATATACCTCATACTGTACCCCGATATCCCCATATACCTCCATTGACCCATACCTACCATACTGTACCCCCGATATCCCCATATACCTCATACTGTACCCCACCCCCCATACCCCCATACTGTACCCCGATATCCCCATATACCTCATACTGTACCCGATATCTCCATATACCTCATACTGTACCCCGATATCCCAATATACCTCATACTGTACCCCCACCCTACTGTACCCGATATCTCCATATACCTCATACTGTACCCCGATATCCCCATATACCTCATACTGTACCCCGATATCCCCATATACCTCATACTGTACCCCGATATCCCAATATACCCATACTGTACCCGATATCTCCATATACCTCATACTGTACCCCGATATCCCCATATACCTCATACTGTACCCCGATATCTCCATATACCTCATACTGTACCCCGATATCCCCATATACCTCATACTGTACCCCGATATCCCCATATAACTCATACTGTACCCCGAACCCATATACCTCATACTGTACCCAGATATCCCCATATACCTCATACTGTACCCCGATATCCCCATATAACTCATACTGTACCCGATATCTCCATATACCTCATACTGTACCCCGATATCTCCATATACCTCATACTGTACCCCGATATCCCCATTTACCTCATACTGTACCCCCGATATCCCCATATACCTCATACTGTACCCCGATATCCTCCATATACCCCACACGTACCCCGATATCTCCATATACCTCATACTGTACCCCGATATCCCCATATACCTCATACTGTACCCCGATATCCCCATATACCTCATACTGTACCCCGATACCCCAATACCCTACTGTACCCCGATATCCCCATATACCTCATACTGTACCCCGATATCGCCATATACCTCATACTGTACCCCGATATCCCCATATACCTCATACTGTACCCCCGATATCCCCATATACCTCATACTGACCCCAATACCCCATATACCTCATACTGCACCCGATATCGCCATATACCTCATACTGTACCCCGATATCCCCATATACCTCACTGTACCCCGATACCCATATCCCCATATACCTCATACTGTACCCCGATATCCCCATATACCCACGCCCCCGACCCCTCATATACCTCATACTGTACCCCGATATCCCAATATACCTCATACTGTACCCTGATATCTCCATATACCTCATACTGTACCCCGATATCCTCATATACCTCATACTGTACCTCGATATCCCCATATACCTCACACTGTACCCCGATATCCCCATATACCTCATACTGTACCCCGATATCTCCATATACCTCATAATGTACCCCGATATCTCCATATACCTCATACTGTACCCCGATATCCTCATATACCTCATACTGTACCTCGATATCCCCATATACCTCACACTGTACCCCGATATCTCCATATACCTCACACTGTACCCTGATATCCCCATATACCGCATACTGTACCCCGATATCCCCATATACCTCATACTGTACCCCGATATCCCCATATACCTCATACTGTACCCGATATCTCCATATACCTCATACTGTACCCCGATATCCTCATATACCTCATACTGTACCCCGATATTTTCATATACCGCATATTGTACCCGATATCCTCATATACCGCATACTGTACCCCGATATCCTCATATACCTCATACTGTACTCCGATATCCTCATATACCGCATACTGTACCCCGATATCCTCATATACCTCATAATGTACCCCGATATTTTCATATACCGCATATTGTACCCGATATCTCCATATACCGCATACTGTACCCTGATATCCTCATATACCACATACTGTACCCCGATATCCCCATATACCGCATAATGTACCCCGATATCTCCATATACCTCACCTGTACCCCGATATCCTCATATACCGCATACTGTACCCCAATATCCTCATATACCGCATACTGTACCCCGATATCCTCATATACCACATACTGTACCCCGATATCTCTGTCCCTCACGTTGTCTTTAGGACATATATAGACAATCCCTAACTACAGAAGGTATATAAGGTCTTCATGGTATCCAGTCATGAATGGTTAATATTATCATTAGTAAGCAGACCCAGTGAGAAGAGGTGACCTAATCCAAAATGTCAGCACCTTTACCCTATCTACATCACCCATAATGCCCGGTATATCCACCTACATTATTCATAATGTCCAGTACCTTCACCCACATCAACATAGTCAATAATGTCTGAAACATCCAACGATCTCCACATCATCCATAATTAACACCTTCACCGACTTCATCCATAATGTCCAGCAATGGATAAGATCTATCACCTCCACCTACATCATGGATAAGATCCTTCACCTCCACCTACATCGTGGATAAGATCTATCACCAACACCTACATCATGGATAAGATCTATCACCTCCACCTACATCATCGATAAGATCCATCACCAATACCTACATCGTGGATAAGATCTATCACCTCCACCTACATCATGGATAAGATCTATCACCTCCACCTGCATCATGGATAAGATCTATCACCAATACCTACATCATCGATAAGATCTATCACCAATACCTACATCGTGGATAAGATCCATCACCTCCACCTACATCATGGATAAGATCCATCACCTCCACCTACATCATGGATAAGATCCATCACCTCCACCTACATCATGGATAAGATCTATCACCTCCACCTACATCATGGATAAGATCCATCACCTCCACCTACATCATGGATAAGATCTATCACCTCCACCTACATCATGGATAAGATCCATCACCTCCACCTACATCATGGATAAGATCCATCACCTCCACCTACATCATGGATAAGATCTATCACCTCCACCTGCATCATGGATAAGATCTATCACCCACACCTACATCATGGATAAGATCTATCACCTCCACCTACATCATGGATAAGATCCATCACCTCCACCTACATCATGGATAAGATCCATCACCTCCACCTACATCATGGATAAGATCTATCACCTCCACCTACATCATGGATAAGATCCATCACCTCCACCTACATCATGGATAAGATCCATCACCTCCACCTACATCATGGATAAGATCTATCACCTCCACCTACATCATGGATAAGATCCATCACCTCCACCTACATCATGGATAAGATCTATCGCCCCCACCTACATCATGGATAAGATCTATCACCCCACCTGCATCATGGATAAGATCTATCACCAATACCTACATCATCGATAAGATCTATCACCAATACCACCTCGTGGATAAGATCCATCACCTCCACCTACATCATGGATAAGATCCATCACCTCCACCTACATCATGGATAAGACCATCACCTCCACCTACATCATGGATAAGATCTATCACCCACCACATCATGGATAAGATCCATCACCTCCACCTACATCATGGATAAGATCCATCACCTCCACCTACATCATGGATAAGATCTATCACCTCCACCCGCATCATGGATAAGATCTATCACCAATACCTACATCATCGATAAGATCTATCACCAATACCTACATCGTGGATAAGATCCATCACCTCCACCTACATCATGGATAAGATCCATCACCTCCACCTACATCATGGATAAGATCCATCACCTCCACCTACATCATGGATAAGATCTATCACCTCCACCTACATCATGGATAAGATCCATCACCTCCACCTACATCATGGATAAGATCCATCACCTCCACCTACATCATGGATAAGATCTATCACCCCACCCACATCATGGATAAGATCCATCACCTCCACCTACATCATGGATAAGATCTATCGCCTCCACCTACATCATCGATAAGATCTATCACCCCCACCTACATCATGGATAAGATCTATCACCTCCACCTACATCATGGATAAGACCTATCACCTCCACCTACATCATCGATAAGATCTATCACCTCCCCCTACATCATAGATAAGATCTATCACCTCCACCTACATCATCGATAAGATCTATCGCCCCACCACATCATCGATAAGATCCATCACCTCCACGTACATCATGGATAAGATCTATCGCCTCCACCTACATCATGGATAAGATCTATCACCTCCACCTACATCATCGATAAGATCTTCGCCCCACCCCCATCATGGATAAGACCACCCCCACCTACATCATCGAAAGATCTATCACCTCCACCTACATCATCGAAAGATCTCTCGCCTCCACCCACACTCATCGTACGGCCCACCACCTCCACGACATCATGGATAAGATCTATCACCTCCACCTACATCATCGATAAGATCTATCGCCTCCACCTACATCATGGATAAGATCCATCACCTCCACCTACATCATCGATAAGATCTATCACCTCCACCTACATCATCGATAAGATCCATCACCTTCACCTACAGTGGGGAAAAAAAAGTATTTAGTCAGCCACCAATTGTGCAAGTTCTCCCACTTATAAAGATGAGGCCGGCCTGTAATTGTCATCATAGGTAGACCTCAACTATGAGAGACAAAATGAGAAAACTAATCCAGAAAATCACATTGTCTGATTTTTAAAGAATTTATTTGCAAATTATGGTGGAAAATAAGTATTTGGTCAATAACAAAAGTTCCTCTCAATCCTTTGTTCTATCTCCTTTGTTGGCAATGACAGAGGTGAAACGTTTCCTGTAAGTCCTCACAAGGTTGGCACACACTGTTGCTGGTATGTCGGCCCATTCCTCCATGCAGATCTCCTCTAGAGCAGGGATGTTTTGGGGCTGTCGCTGGGCAACACGGACTTTCAGCTCCCTCCAAAGGTTTTCTATGGGGTTGAGATCTGGAGACTGGCTAGGCCACTCCAGGACCTTGAAATGCTTCTTACGAAGCGGCTCCTTCGTTGCCCTGGCGGTGTGCTTGGGATCATTGTCATGCTGAAAGACCCCGCCACGTTTCATCTTCAATGCCCTTGCTGATAGAAGGAGGTTTGCACTCACAATCTCCCCATACATGGCCCCATTCATTCTTTCATGTACACGGATCAGTCGTCCTGGTCCCTTTGCAGAGAAACAGCCCCATACATGATGTTGCCCCCCCCCATGCCTCACAGTAGGTATGGTGTTCTCTGGATACAACTCAGCATTCACTCTCCTCCAAACACCACGAGTTGTGTTTCTACCAAACAGTTCTACTTTGGTTTCATCTGACCATATGACATTCTCCCAATACTCTTCTGGAACATCCAAATGCTCTCTAGCAAACTTCAGCGGGCCGGCCCGGATATGTACTGGCTTAAGCAGGGGGACACGTCTGGCACTGCAGGATCTGAGTCCCTGGCCGGGGCGTAGTGTGTTACTGACGGTAGCCTTTGTTACGTTAGTCCCAGCTTTCTGCAGGTCACTCACTAGGTCCCCCCGTGGTGGTGTCTGGGATTTTTGCTCACCGTTCTTGTGATCATTTTGACCCCACGGGGTGAGATCTTGCGTGGAGCCCCTGATGGATGGAGATTATCAGTGGTCTTGTATGTCTTCCATTTTCTAATTATTGCTCCCACAGGTGATTTCTTCACACCAAGCTGCTTGCCTTTTGCAGATTCAGTCTTCCCAGCCTGGTGCAGGGCTACCATTTTGTTTCTGGTCCTTCCACAGCTCTTTGGTCTTCACCATAGTGGAGTTTGGAGTGTGACTGTTTGAGGTTATGGACAGGAGTCTTTTATACTGATAACAATGTCACACAGGAGCCATTACTACAGGTAATGAGTGGAGGGGACAGAGGAGCCTCTTAAAGGAGAAGTTACAGGGCTGGGAGAGACAGAAATCTTGCTTGTTTGTAGGTGACCAAATACTTATTTTCCACCATCATTTGCAAATAAATTCTTTAAAAATCAGACCATGTGATTTTCTGGATTAGTTTTCTCATTTTGTCTCTCATAGTTGAGGTCTACCTATGATGACAATTACAGGCCGGCCTCATCTTTATAAGTGGGAGAACTTGTACAATTGGTGGCTGACTAAATACTTTTTTTCCCCACTCTACATCATCGATAAGATCTATCACCTCCACCTACATCATGGATAAGACCTATCACCTCCACCTACATCATGGATAAGATCCATCGCCTCCACCTACATCATGGATAAGATCTATCACCTCCACCTACATCATGGATAAGATCTATCACCTCCACCTACATCATGGATAAGATCCATCACCTCCACCTACATCATGGATAAGATCTATCACCTCCACCTACATCATGGATAAGATCTATCACCAATACCTACAGTACATCATGGATAAGATCCATCACCTCCACCTACATCATGGATAAGATCCATCACCTCCACCTACATCATGGATAAGATCTATCACCAATACCTACATCATCGATAAGATCCATCACCTCCAGCTACATCATCGATAAGATCTATCACCTCCACCTACATCATCGATAAGATCTATCACCAATACCTACATCATCGATAAGATCCATCACCTCCAGCTACATCATCGATAAGATCTATCACCTCCACCTACATCATCGATAAGATCTATCACCTCCACCTACATCATCGATAAGATCTATCACCAATACCTACATCATCGATAAGATCCATCACCTCCAGCTACATCATCGATAAGATCTATCACCTCCACCTACATCATGGATAAGATCCATCACCACCTACATCATGGATAAGATCCATCACCTCCACCTACATCATGGATAAGATCTATCACCTCCACCTACATCATCGATAAGACCTATCACCAATACCTACATCATCGATAAGACCTATCACCTCCACCTACATCATGGATAAGATCTATCACCTCCACCTACATCATGGATAAGATCTATCACCTCCACCTACATCATCGATAAGATCTATCACCTCCACCTACATCATCGATAAGATCTATCACCTCCACCTACATCATCGATAAGATCTATCACCTCCACCTACATCATCGATAAGATCTATCACCTCCACCTACATCATGGATAAGATCCATCACCTCCACCTACATCATGGATAAGATCCATCACCTCCACCTACATCATGGATAAGATCTATCACCTCCACCTACATCATGGATAAGATCTATCACCTCCACCTACATCATGGATAAGATCTATCACCTCCACCTACATCATCGATAAGATCTATCACCTCCACCTACATCATGGATAAGACCTATCACCAATACCTACATCATGGATAAGATCCATCACCTCCACCTACATCATGGATAAGATCTATCACCTCCACCTACATCATGGATAAGATCCATCACCTCCACCTACATCATCGATAAGATCTATCACCAATACCTACATCATGGATAAGATCCATCACCTCCACCTACATCATGGATAAGATCTATCACCTCCACCTACATCATCGATAAGATCTATCACCTCCACCTACATCATGGATAAGACCTATCACCAATACCTACATCATGGATAAGATCCATCACCTCCACCTACATCATGGATAAGATCTATCACCTCCACCTACATCATGGATAAGATCCATCACCTCCACCTACATCATCGATAAGATCTATCACCAATACCTACATCATCGATAAGATCCATCACCTCCACCTACATCATCGATAAGATCTATCACCTCCACCTACATCATGGATAAGATCTATCACCTCCACCTACATCACGGATAAGATCCATCACCTCCACCTACATCATGGATAAGATCTATCACCTCCACCTACATTTACATCATCCATAACATCCAGCATCTCCACCTACATCATCCCTACCTGATATCCCGGAGGAAGGTGGAGGCTTCTCTGCATCTAGGAATGGCAGGACCAGGGGAGGAGCCTAACAGCAGCATCGAGGGTGGGGGCAGCTCTGCTCTGCATCCACAGAATGGGCAGGACCAGGGAGGGGACTAATAGCAGCATCGAGGGTTGGGGCAGCTCTGCTCTGCATCCACAGAATAGGCAGGACCAGGGGAGGAGACTAACAGGAGCATGGAGGGTGGGGGCAGCTTTGTTCTGCATCCACAGAATGGGCAGGACCAGGGGAGGAGACTAACAGCAGCATCTAGGGTGGGGGCAGCTCTGTTCTGCATCCACAGAATGGGCAGGACCAGGGAGGGGACTGGGATTAGCATCAGGCCTGAGGAGGGGGCTGTGATCGCACAAGGAGGACATGGCGTAGCTATTGACACATCCTGAGGGGGCTCTAGGACCATGGAGACTGCAGGGGATAAGCCTGCAGAGGTGGGGGCCATAGAACTAGGGAAGGTCTATGTCAGCTGCCAGTAAGGGGGTGTTCTTAAAGTGAACCTGTCCTTATATTTACAGATCTTATTAATGTGAAGTTCTACCATGTTCTGGAGCTTACACTTACATCCAGGGAGAAGAGCCGGGCCTGTCATGTGATGGACACACAGGTGCAGGGTTGGTTACTGAGCAGTTATCAGCACAACAAGACGTAAGGGGTGACATAGGTGGGGGCAGTGTTATATACAGTTACATTGCCCTGTCGGTGAGATATACAGTTATATAGACCTGTAGGTGATATATACAGTTATATTGCCCTGTAGGTGGTATATACAGTTATATTGTCCTGTAGGTGGTATATACAGTTATATAGACCTGTAGGTGGTGATATATACAGTTATATAGACCTGTAGGTGGTGATATATACAGTTATATAGACCTGTAGGTGATATATACAGTTATATAGACCTGTAGGTGATATATACAGTTATATAGACCTGTAGGTGGTGATATATACAGTTATATAGACCTGTAGGTGATATATACAGTTATATAGACCTGTAGGTGGTGATATATACAGTTATATTGCCCTGTAGGTGGTGATATATACAGTTATATAGACCTGTCGGTGGTATATACAGTTATATTGTCCTGTAGGTGGTATATACAGTTATATAGACCTGTAGGTGATATATACAGTTATATAGACCTGTCGGTGATATATACAGTTATATAGACCTGTCGGTGGTATATACAGTTATATAGACCTGTCGGTGATATATACAGTAGACCTGAGGCGATATATACATATATAGACCTGTCGGTGATATATACAGTTATATAGACCTGTCGGTGATATATACAGTTATATAGACCTGTAGGCGATATATACAGTTATATAGACCTGTAGGTGATATATACAGTTATATAGACCTGTCGGTGATATATACAGTTATATAGACCTGTAGGTGATATATACAGTTATATAGACCTGTAGGTGATATATACAGTTATATAGACCTGTAGGTGGTGATATATACAGTTATATAGACCTGTAGGTGATATATACAGTTATATTGTCCTGTAGGTGGTATATACAGTTATATAGACCTGTAGGTGGTGATATATACAGTTATATTGTCCTGTAGGTGGTGATATATACAGTTATATAGACCTGTCGGTGGTATATACAGTTATATTGTCCTGTAGGTGATATATACAGTTATATAGACCTGTCGGTGATATATACAGTTATATTGTCCTGTAGGTGGTGATATATACAGTTATATTGCCCTGTCGGTGAGATATACAGTTATATAGACCTGTAGGTGGTATATACAGTTACATAGACCTGTCGGTGATATATACAGTTATTTAGACCTGTAGGCGATATATACAGTTATATAGACCTGTAGATGATATATACCGTTATATAGACCTGTAGGTGATATATACAGTTATATAGACCTGTAGGTGGTGATATATACAGTTATATAGACCTGTAGGTGGTATATACAGTTATATAGACCTGTAGGTGATATATACAGTTATATAGACCTGTAGGTGGTGATATATACAGTTATATAGACCTGTCGGTGATATATACAGTTATATTGTCCTGTAGGTGGTATATACAGTTATAGTAGACCTGTAGGTGATATATACAGTTATATAGACCTGTAGGCGATATATACAGTTATATAGACCTGTAGGTGATATATAC
Organism: Leptodactylus fallax; assembly: GCA_947044405.1. NCBI lineage: Eukaryota > Metazoa > Chordata > Amphibia > Anura > Leptodactylidae > Leptodactylus > Leptodactylus fallax. Next base: position 54,623 of record CAMRHE010000895.1, read on the forward strand.
AGTTACATAGACCTGTCGGTGATATATACAGTTATATAGACCTGTAGGTGATATATACAGTTATATAGACCTGTAGGTGATATATACAGTTATATTGTCCTGTAGGTGGTATATACAGTTATATAGACCTGTAGGTGGTGATATATACAGTTATATAGACCTGTAGGTGATATATACAGTTATATAGACCTGTAGGTGATATATACAGTTATATAGACCTGTAGGTGGTGATATATACAGTTATATTGCCCTGTAGGTGGTGATATATACAGTTATATAGACCTGTCGGTGATATATACAGTTATATAGACCTGTAGGTGGGTGATATATACAGTTATATAGACCTGTCGGCGGATATATACAGTTATATAGACCTGTAGGCGATATATACAGTTATATAGACCTGTAGGGCGATATATACAGTTATATAGACCTGTGGTGAATATACAGTTATAGCCCTAGCCGTGGTGATATATACAGTTATATAGACCTGTAGGTGGTGATATATACAGTTATATAGACCTGTAGGTGGTGATATATACAGTTATATAGACCTGTAGGTGGAAATACAGAAAGACCTGCGGGATATATACAGTTATATAGACCTGTAGGTGGTGATATATACAGTTATATAGACCTGTAGGTGATATATACAGTTATATAGACCTGTAGGTGGTGATATATACAGTTATATAGACCTGTAGGTGATATATACAGTTATATAGACCTGTGGGATATATACAGTTATATAGACCTGTCGGTAGGATATATACAGTTATATAGACCTGTAGGTGATATATACAGTTATATAGACCTGTAGGTGATATATACAGTTATATAGACCTGTAGGTGATATATACAGTTATATAGACCTGTAGGTGGTATATATACAGTTATATATATACAGAACAGTTATATAGACCTGTCGGTGATATATACAGTTATATAGACCTGTAGGCGATATATACAGTTATATAGACCTGTCGGTGATATATACAGTTATATAGACCTGTAGGTGGATATATACAGTTATATAGACCTGTCGGTGATATATACAGTTATATAGACCTGTCGGTGATATATACAGTATATATAGCCCTGGGTAGGTGATATATACAGTTATATAGACCTGTAGGTGATATATACAGTTATATAGACCTGTAGGTGATATATACAGTTCAGCCGGATATATACAGTATATAGACCTGTAGGCGAAAACAGTTATATACACCGGGATATATACAGTTATATTGCCCTGTAGGTGATATATACAGTTATATAGACCTCTAGGTGGTGATATATACAGTTATATAGACCTGTCGGTGATATATACAGTTATATAGACCTGTCGGTGATATATACAGTTATATTGCCCTGTAGGTGGTGATATATACAGTTATATAGACCTGTCGGTGATATATACAGTTATATAGACCTGTCGGTGATATATACAGTTATATAGACCTGTAGGTGGTGATATATACAGTTATATATGCCCTGTAGGTGGTATATATACAGTTATATAGACCTGTAGGTGGTGATATATACAGTTATATAGCCCTGTAGGTGGTATATACAGTTATATAGACCTGTAGGTGGTGATATATACAGTTATATAGACCTGTAGGTGATATATACAGTTATATAGACCTGTAGGTGATATATACAGTTATATTGCCCTGTAGGTGGTGATATATACAGTTATATAGACCTGTCGGTGATATATACAGTTATATAGACCTGTCGGTGATATATACAGTTATATAGACCTGTAGGTGGTGATATATACAGTTATATAGACCTGTCGGTGAAAACAGAAAGACCGTAGGCGATATATACAGTTATATAGACCTGTCGGTGATATATACAGTTATATAGACCTGTCGGTGATATATACAGTTATATAGACCTGTAGGCGATATATACAGTTATATAGACCTGTAGGTGATATATACAGTTATATAGACCTGTCGGTGATATATACAGTTATATAGACCTGTAGGTGATATATACAGTTATATAGACCTGTAGGTGATATATACAGATATAGAGACCTGTAGGTGATATATACAGTTATATAGACCGAGGAGGGGTGATATATACAGTTATATTGCCCTGTAGGTGATATATACAGTTATATTGTCCTGTAGGTGGTATATACAGTTATATAGACCTGTAGGTGGTGATATATACAGTTATATTGCCCTGTAGGTGGTGATATATACAGTTATATAGACCTGTAGGTGGTGATATATACAGTTATATTGTCCTGTAGGTGATATATACAGTTATATAGACCTGTAGGTGATATATACAGTTATATTGTCCTGTAGGTGGTGATATATACAGTTATATTGCCCTGTCGGTGAGATATACAGTTATATAGACCTGTAGGTGGTATATACAGTTACATAGACCTGTCGGTGATATATACAGTTATATAGACCTGTAGGCGATATATACAGTTATATAGACCTGTAGGATGATATATACCGTTATATAGACCTGTAGGTGATATATACAGTTATATAGACCTGTAGGTGGTGATATATACAGTTATATAGACCTGTAGGTGGTGATATATACAGTTATATAGACCTGTAGGTGATATATACAGTTATATAGACCTGTAGGTGAAACAGATAGCCGTGGTGATATATACAGTTATATAGACCTGTAGGTGATATATACAGTTATATTGACCTGTAGGTGGTATATACAGTTATATAGACCTGTAGGTGATATATACAGTTATATAGACCTGTAGGCGATATATACAGTTATATAGACCTGTAGGTGATATATACAGTTATATAGACCTGTCGGTGATATATACAGTTATATAGACCTGTAGGTGATATATACAGTTATATAGACCTGTAGGTGATATATACAGTTATATAGCCCTGTAGGGGTGATATATACAGTTATATAGACCTGTAGGTGATATATACAGTTATATAGACCTGTAGGTGGTGATATATACAGTTATATAGACCTGTAGGTGATATATACAGTTATATAGACCTGTAGGTGATATATACAGTTATATAGACCTGTAGGTGGTGATATATACAGTTATATTGCCCTGTAGGTGGTGATATATACAGTTATATAGACCTGTAGGTGGTGATATATACAGTTATATAGACCTGTAGGTGGTGATATATACAGTTATATAGACCTGTAGGTGGTGATATATACAGTTATATAGACCTGTCGGTGATATATACAGTTATATAGACCTGTCGGTGATATATACAGTTATATAGACCTGTAGGTGATATATACAGTTATATAGACCTGTAGGTGATATATACAGTTATATAGACCTGTAGGTGGTGATATATACAGTTATATAGACCTGTAGGTGATATATACAGTTATATAGACCGGTGGCGATAATACAGTTATATAGACCTGTAGGCGAAACAGTTATAGCCGGGGATATATACAGTTATATAGACCTGTAGGTGATATATACAGTTATATAGACCTGTAGGGGTGATATATACAGTTATATAGACCTGTAGGTGATATATACAGTTATATAGACCTGTAGGTGATATATACAGTTATATAGACCTGTAGGTGATATATACAGTTATATACGGAGACCTGTAGGTGATATATACAGTTATATAGACCTGTAGGTGATATATACAGTTATATAGACCGTAGGTGATATATACAGTTATATAGACCTGTAGGTGGATATATACAGTTATATAGACCTGTAGGCGGTGATATATACAGTTATATAGACCTGTAGGGGTGATATATACAGTTATATAGACCTGGGTGGATATATACAGTTATATAGACCTGTCGGTGATATATACAGTTATATAGACCTGTCGGTGAAAAAAAGCCGGTGATATATACAGTTATATAGACCTGTAGGTGATATATACAGTTATATAGACCTGTCGGTGATATATACAGTTATATAGACCTGTCGGTGATATATACAGTTATATAGACCTGTAGGTGGTGATATATACAGTTATATAGACCTGTAGGTGAAAGAGGGGATATATACAGTTATATAGCCCTGTAGGTGGTGATATATACAGTTATATAGACCTGTAGGTGATATATACAGTTATATAGACCTGTAGGTGATATATACAGTTATATAGACCTGTAGGTGATATATACAGTTATATAGACCTGTAGGTGGTGATATATACAGTTATATAGACCTGTAGGTGGTGATATATACAGTTATATTGCCCTGTAGGTGGTGATATATACAGTTATATAGACCTGTAGGTGGTGATATATACAGTTATATAGACCTGTAGGTGATATATACAGTTATATAGACCTGTCGGTGATATATACAGTTATATAGACCTGTAGGCGATATATACAGTTATATAGACCTGTAGGTGATATATACAGTTATATAGACCTGTAGGTGATATATACAGTTATATAGACCTGTCGGTGATATATACAGTTATATAGACCTGTCGGTGATATATACAGTTATATAGACCTGTAGGTGATATATACAGTTATATAGCCCTGTAGGTGGTATAACAGATATATACAGTTATATAGCCCTGTAGGTGATATATACAGTTATATAGACCTGTAGGTGGTGATATATACAGTTATATAGACCTGTAGGTGGTATATACAGTTATATTGCCCTGTAGGTGGTGATATATACAGTTATATAGACCTGTAGGTGATATATACAGTTATATAGACCTGTAGGTGGTATATACAGTTATATTGCCCTGTAGGTGGTGATATATACAGTTATATCGGTGCATGTGGTGATATATACAGTTATATAGACCTGTCGGTGATATATACAGTTATATAGACCTGTAGGTGATATATACAGTTATATAGACCTGTAGGTGATATATACAGTTATATAGACCTGTAGGTGGTGATATATACAGTTATATAGACCTGTAGGTGGTGATATATACAGTTATATAGACCTGTAGTGGTGATATATACAGTTATATAGACCTGTAGGTGATATATACAGTTATATAGACCTGTAGGTGATATATACAGTTATATAGACCTGTAGGTGATATATACAGTTATATAGACCTGTAGGTGGTGATATATACAGTTATATAGACCTGTAGGTGATATATACAGTTATATAGACCGGGATATATACAGTTATATAGACCTGTAGGTGATATATACAGTTATATAGACCTGTAGGTGGTGATATATACAGTTATATAGACCTGTAGGTGGTGATATATATATACGGTGAAATTATATAGACCTGTAGGTGATATATACAGTTATATAGACCTGTAGGTGATATACACAGTTATATAGACCTGTAGGTGATATATACAGTTATATAGACCTGTAGGTGATATATACAGTTATATAGACCTGTAGGTGGTGATATATACAGTTATATAGACCTGTAGGTGATATATACAGTTATATAGACCTGTAGGTGATATATACAGTTATATAGACCTGTAGGTGATATATACAGTTATATAGACCTGTAGGTGGTGATATATACAGTTATATAGACCTGTAGGTGGTGATATATACAGTTATATAGACCTGTAGGTGATATATACAGTTATATAGACCTGTAGGTGATATATACAGTTATATAGACCTGTAGGTGATATATACAGTTATATAGCCACCGGGTGATATATACAGTTATATAGACCTGTAGGTGATATATACAGTTATATAGACCTGTAGGTGGTGATATATACAGTTATATAGACCTGTAGGTGGTGATATATACAGTTATATAGACCTGTAGGTGATATATACAGTTATATAGACCTGTAGGTGGTGATATATACAGTTATATAGACCTGTAGGTGATATATACAGTTATATAGACCTGTAGGTGGATATATACAGTTATATAGACCTGTAGGCGAAAACAGTATATGCATATATACAGTTATATAGACCTGTAGGGTGATATATACAGTTATATCGGGTGATAGACCGCTGTAGACCTGTGGTGATATATACAGTTATATAGACCTGTAGGTGGTGATATATACAGTTATATAGACCTGTAGGTGAACGTGATATATAGCCCTGTAGGTGGTGATATATACAGTTATATAGACCTGTAGGTGATATATACAGTTATATAGACCTGTAGGTGGTATATACGATAACAGTTATATAGACCTGTAGGTGATATATACAGTTATATAGCCTGCCCGGTGAAAACAGTAATAGCCGGGAGTATATACAGTTATATAGACCTGTAGGTGGGTGATATATACAGTTATATAGACCTGTAGGTGGATATATACAGTTATATAGACCTGTAGGTGGTGATATATACAGTTATATAGACCTGTAGGTGATATATACAGTTATATAGACCTGTAGGTGGTGATATATACAGTTATATAGACCGCGGTGGTGATATATACAGTTATATAGACCTGTAGTGGTGATATATACAGTTATATAGACCTGTAGGGGACGTAGGTGATATATACAGTTATATAGACCTGTCGGTGATATATACAGTTATATAGACCTGTAGGTGGTGATATATACAGTTACACCTAGACCGGGGATATATACAGTTATATAGACCTGTAGGTGGTGATATATACAGTTATATAGACCTGTAGGCGATATATACAGTTAATTAAAACGAGGGAAAACAGAAGACCGGAATAACAGAAAGACCGCGGCGAAAACAGTTATATAGACCTGTAGGTGATATATACAGTTATATAGACCTGTAGGTGGATATATACAGTTATATAGACCTGTAGGTGATATATACAGTTATATAGCCACGTGGGAAAACAGTAATAGCCGTGGTGATATATACAGTTATATAGACCTGTAGGTGATATATACAGTTATATAGACCTGTAGGTGATATATACAGTTATATAGACCTGTAGGGTGATATATACAGTTATATAGACCTGTAGGTGATATATACAGTTATATAGACCTGTAGGTGGTGATATATACAGTTATATAGACCTGTAGGTGATATATACAGTTATATAGACCTGTAGGGTGATATATACAGTTATATAGACCTGGGGAAAACAGAAAGACCGGGGAAACAGATAGGTGATATATACAGTTATATAGACCTGTAGGTGGTGATATATACAGTTATATTGCCCTGTAGGTGGATATATACAGTTATATAGACCTGTAGGTGATATATACAGTTATATAGACCTGTAGGTGGTGATATATACAGTTATATAGACCTGTAGGTGGTGATATATACAGTTATATAGACCTGTAGGTGATATATACAGTTATATAGCCCTGTAGGTGATATATACAGTTATATTGCCCTGTAGGTGGTATATACAGTTATATAGCCCTGTAGGTGGTATATACAGTTATATAGACCTGTAGGTGATAAACAGAAGACCAGGGATATATACAGTTATATTGCCCTGTAGGTGGTGATATATACAGTTATATAGACCTGTAGGTGATAAAGTTATATAGCCCTGTAGGTGGTATATACAGTTATATTGCCCTGTAGAGTGGTGATATATACAGTTATATAGCCCTGTAGGTGGTGATATATACAGTTATATAGACCTGTAGGTGAATATACAGTTATATAGACCAGTAGGTGATATATACAGTTATATAGACCTGTAGGTGATATATACAGTTATATAGACCTGTAGGTGATATATACAGTTATATAGCCTAGGTGGGGATATATACAGTTATATAGACCTGTAGGTGGATATATACAGTTATATAGACCTGTAGGTGGTGATATATACAGTTATATGAGAAACCCTGTAGGTGGTGATATATACAGTTATATAGACCTGTAGGTGGTATATACAGTTATATTGTCCTGTAGGTGGTGATATATACAGTTATATTGCCCTGGGTGAATATACAGTTATATAGACCTGTAGGCGATATATACAGTTATATAGACCTGTAGGTGATATATACAGTTATATAGACCTGTAGGTGATATATACAGTTATATAGACCTGTAGGTGATATATACAGTTATATAGACCTGTAGGTGATATATACAGTTATATAGACCTGTAGGTGATATATACAGTTATATAGACCTGTAGGTGATATATACAGTTATATAGACCTGTAGGTGATATATACAGTTATATAGCCCTGTAGGTGATATATACAGTTATATAGACCTGTAGGTGATATATACAGTTATATTGCCCTGTAGGTGGTGATATATACAGTTATATAGACCTGTAGGTGATATATACAGTTATATAGACCTGTAGGTGATATATACAGTTATATAGACCTGTAGGTGATATATACAGTTATATAGACCTGTAGGTGATATATACAGTTATATAGACCTGTAGGTGGTGATATATACAGTTATATAGACCGTGTAGGTGGTGATATATACAGTTATATAGACCTGTCGGTGATATATACAGTTATATAGACCTGTCGGAATAACAGTTATATAGACCTGTAGGTGATATATACAGTTATATAGCCCTGTAGGGTGATATATACAGTTATATAGACCTGTAGGTGATATATACAGTTATATTGCCCTGTAGGTGGTGATATATACAGTTATATTGCCCTGTAGGTGGTGATATATACAGTTATATTGCCCTGTAGGTGGTGGTATATACAGTTATATAGACCTGTAGGTGATATATACAGTTATATTGCCCTGTCGGTGATATATACAGTTATATAGACCTGTAGGCGATATATACAGTTATATTGCCCTGTAGGTGATATATACAGTTATATAGCCCTGTAGGTGAATATACAGTATATACGTCCTGTAGGTGGTATATACAGTTATATAGACCTGTAGGTGGTGATATATACAGTTATATAGACCTGTAGGTGATATATACAGTTATATTGCCCTGTCGGTGATATATACAGTTATATAGACCTGTAGGTGGTGATATATACAGTTATATAGACCTGTAGGTGATATATACAGTTATATTGCCCTGTCGGTGATATATACAGTTATATAGACCTGTAGGTGATATATACAGTTATATAGACCTGTAGGTGATATATACAGTTATATAGACCTGTAGGTGGTGATATATACAGTTATATAGACCTGTAGGTGGTGATATATACAGTTATATAGACCTGTCGGTGATATATACAGTTATATAGACCTGTAGGTGATATATACAGTTATATAGCCGGACCGGTGGTGATATATACAGTTATATAGACCTGTCGGTGATATATACAGTTATATAGACCTGTGGGTGTGATATATACAGTTATATAGCCCTGTAGGTGGTGATATATACAGTTATATAGCCCTGTAGGTGGTATATACAGTTATATAGACCTGTAGGTGATATAACAGAAAGACCTGGGTGATATATACAACAGTTATATAGACCTGTAGGTGGTGATATATACAGTTATATAGACCTGTAGGTGATATATACAGTTATATAGACCTGTAGGTGGTGATATATACAGTTATATAGACCTGTAGTGGTGATATATACAGTTATATAGACCTGTAGGTGGTGATATATACAGTTATATAGACCTGTAGGTGATATATACAGTTATATAGCCCTGTAGGTGATATATACAGTTATATAGACCTGTAGGTGATATATACAGTTATATAGACCTGTAGGTGGTGATATATACAGTTATATAGACCTGTAGGTGATATATACAGTTATATAGACCTGTAGGTGGTGATATATACAGTTATATAGACCTGTAGGTGATATATACAGTTATATAGACCTGTAGGTGGTGATATATACAGTTATATTGCCCTGTAGGTGGTGATATATACAGTTATATAGACCTGTAGGTGATATATACAGTTATATAGACCGAGGTGATATATACAGTTATATAGACCTGTAGGTGATATATACAGTTATATAGACCTGTAGCGGTGATATATACAGTTATATAGACCTGTAGGGGTGATATATACAGTTATATAGACCTGTAGGTGATATATACAGTTATATAGACCTGTCGGTGATATATACAGTTATATAGACCTGTAGGTGATATATACAGTTATATTGCCCTGTAGGTGGTGATATATACAGTTATATAGACCTGTAGGTGATATATACAGTTATATTGCCCTGTAGGTGGTGATATATACAGTTATATAGACCTGTAGGCGATATATACAGTTATATAGACCTGTCGGTGGTATATACAGTTATATAGACCTGTAGGTGATATATACAGTTATATAGACCTGTAGGTGATAAACAGTTATAAGACCGTAGGTGATATATACAGTTATATAGACCTGTAGGTGATATATACAGTTATATAGACCTGTAGGTGATATATACAGTTATATAGACCTGTAGGTGGTGATATATACAGTTATATAGACCTGTAGGTGGTATATACAGTTATATAGACCTGTAGGTGATATATACAGTTATATAGACCTGTCGGTGATATATACAGTTATATAGACCTGTAGGTGATATATACAGTTATATAGCCCTGTAGGTGGTGATATATACAGTTATATAGACCTGTAGGTGGTATATACAGTTATATAGACCTGTAGGTGGTATATACAGTTATATAGACCTGTAGGTGATATATACAGTTATATAGACCTGTAGGTGATATATACAGTTATATAGACCTGTAGGTGGTGATATATACAGTTATATAGACCTGTAGGTATATACCAGTTAATAGCGATATATACAGTATATAGACCGTGGTGAATATACAGTTATATAGACCTGTAGGTGGTGATATATACAGTTATATAGACCTGTAGGTGGTGATATACAGTAGTGGTATATAGACCTGTAGGTGGTGATATATACAGTTATATAGACCTGTAGGGTGATATATACAGTTATATAGACCTGTAGGTGGTGATATACAGTTTACAGTATAGACCTGTAGGTGGTGATATATACAGTTATATAGACCTGTAGGTGATATATACAGTTATATAGACCTGTAGGTGATATATACAGTTATATAGACCTGTAGGTGAAACAGTATAGCCGGTGATATATACAGTTATATAGACCTGTAGGTGATATATACAGTTATATAGACCTGTAGGTGATATATACAGTTATATAGACCTGTAGGTGATATATACAGTTATATAGACCTGTAGTGGTGATATATACAGTTATATAGACCTGTAGGTGATATATACAGTTATATAGACCAGGGAAATACAGTATATAGACCTGTAGGTGATATATACAGTTATATAGACCTGTCGGTGATATATACAGTAATATATAGACCTGTAGGTGATATATACAGTTATATAGACCTGTAGGTGATATATACAGTTATATAGACCTGTAGGTGGTGATATATACAGTTATATAGACCTGTAGGTGGTGATATATACAGTTATATAGACCTGTAGGTGATATATACAGTTATATAGACCTGTAGTGGTGATATATACAGTTATATAGACCTGTAGGTGGTGATATATACAGTTATATAGACCTGTAGGTGGTGATATATACAGTTATATAGACCTGTAGGTGATATATACAGTTATATAGACCTGTAGGTGGTGATATATACAGTTATATAGACCTGTAGGTGGTGATATATACAGTTATATAGACCTGTAGGCGATATAACAGAATAGACCGTAGGTGATATATACAGTTATATAGACCTGTAGGTGATATATACAGTTATATAGACCTGTCGGTGATATATACAGTTATATAGCCCTGTAGGTGGTGATATATACAGTTATATAGACCTGTAGGTGATATATACAGTTATATAGACCTGTAGGTGATATATACAGTTATATAGACCTGTAGGTGATATATACAGTTATATAGACCTGTAGGTGGTGATATATACAGTTATATAGCCCTGTAGGTGGTGATATATACAGTTATATAGACCTGTCGGTGATATATACAGTTATATAGCCCTGTAGGTGGTGATATATACAGTTATATAGACCTGTAGGTGATATATACAGTTATATAGACCTGTAGGTGATATATACAGTTATATAGACCTGTAGGTGATATATACAGTTATATAGACCGAGTGATATATACAGTAAGCCCTGTAGGTGGTGATATATACAGTTATATTGCCCTGTAGGTGGATATATACAGTTATATAGACCTGTAGGTGGATATATACAGTTATATAGACCTGTAGGTGGTGATATATACAGTTATATAGCCCTGTAGGTGGTATATACAGTTATATAGACCTGTAGGTGGGGTGATATATACAGTTATATAGACCTGTGGGTGATATATACAGTTATATAGACCTGTAGGTGATATATACAGTTATATAGACCTGTAGGTGGTGATATATACAGTTATATAGACCTGTAGGTGGTGATATATACAGTTATATAGACCTGTAGGTGATATATACAGTTATATAGACCTGTCGGTGATATATACAGTTATATAGACCTGTAGGTGGTGATATATACAGTTATATAGACCTGTAGGTGGTATATACAGTATATAGACCGGGGTAAACAGTTATATAGACCTGTAGGTGATATATACAGTTATATAGACCTGTAGGTGATATATACAGTTATATAGACCTGTAGGGTGATATATACAGTTATATAGACCTGTAGGTGATATATACAGTTATATAGACCTGTAGGTGATATATACAGTTATATAGACCTGTCGGTGATATATACAGTTATATAGACCTGTAGGTGATATATACAGTTATATAGACCTGTAGGTGATATATACAGTTATATAGACCTGTAGGTGATATATACAGTTATATAGACCTGTAGGTGATATATACAGTTATATAGACCTGTAGGTGGTATATACAGTTATATAGACCTGTAGGTGATATATACAGTTATATAGACCTGTAGGTGATATATACAGTTATATAGACCTGTCGGTGATATATACAGTTATATAGACCTGTAGGTGATATATACAGTTATATAGACCTGTAGGTGGTGATATATACAGTTATATAGACCTGTAGGCGATATATACAGTTATATACAGTTAAGACCTGTAGGGTGATATATACAGTTATATAGACCTGTCGGTGATATATACAGTTATATAGACCTGTAGGTGGTATATACAGTTACATAGACCTGTCGGTGATATATACAGTTATATAGACCTGTAGGCGATATATACAGTTATATAGACCTGTAGGTGATATATACCGTTATATAGACCTGTAGGTGATATATACAGTTATATAGACCTGTAGGTGGTGATATATACAGTTATATAGACCTGTAGGTGGATATATACAGTTATATTGCCCTGTAGGTGGTATATACAGTTATATTGCCCTGTAGGTGGTATATACAGTTATATTGTCCTGTAGGTGGTGATATATACAGTTATATTGTCCTGTAGGTGGTGATATATACAGTTATATAGACCTGTAGGTGGTATATACAGTTATATTGTCCTGTAGGTGGTGATATATACAGTTATATTGCCCTGTCAGTGAGATATACAGTTATATATACCTGTAGGCGATATATACAGTTACATAGACCTGTCGGTGATATATACAGTTATTTAGACCTGTAGGAGATATATACAGTTATATAGACTTGTAGGCGATATATACCGTTATATAGACCTGTAGGTGGTGATATATACAGTTATATTGCCCTGTAGGTGGTGATATATACAGTTATATTGCCCTGTCGGTGATATATACAGTTATATAGACCTGTAGGTGATATATACAGTTATATTGCCCTGTAGGTGGTGATATATACAGTTATATAGACCTGTAGGCGAAATACGTATAGCGAGGGAATATACAGTTATATAGCCCTGTAGGTGATATATACAGTTATATAGACCTGTAGGTGATATATACAGTTATATTGCCCTGTAGGTGGTGATATATACAGTTATATAGACCTGTAGGTGATATATACAGTTATATAGACCTGTAGGTGATATATACAGTTATATAGACCTGTAGGTGATATATACAGTTATATAGACCTGTAGGTGGTGATATATACAGTTATATAGACCTGTAGGTGGTGATATATACAGACATATAGACCTGTCGGTGATATATACAGTTATATAGACCTGTCGGTGATATATACAGTTATATAGACCTGTAGGTGATATATACAGTTATATTGCCCTGTAGGTGGTGATATATACAGTTATATAGACCTGTAGGCGATATATACAGTTATATTGCCCTGTAGGTGGTGATATATACAGTTATATAGACCTGTAGGTGGTATATACAGTTATATAGACCTGTAGGTGATATATACAGTTATATAGACCTGTCGGTGATATATACAGTTATATTGCCCTGTAGGTGGTGATATATACAGTTATATTGCCCTGTAGGTGGTGGTATATACAGTTATATAGACCTGTAGGTGATATATACAGTTATATAGCCCTGTCGGTGATATATACAGTTATATAGACCTGTAGGCGGATATATACAGTTATATTGCCCTGTAGGTGATATATACAGTTATATAGACCTGTAGGCGATATATACAGTTATATTGCCCTGTCGGTGATATATACAGTTATATAGACCTGTAGGTGATATATACAGTTATATAGACCTGTAGGTGGTGATATATACAGTTATATAGACCTGTAGGTGGTGATATATACAGTTATATAGACCTGTCGGTGATATATACAGTTATATAGACCTGTAGGTGATATATACAGTTATATAGACCTGTAGGTGGTGATATATACAGTTATATAGACCTGAGGTGGTGATATATACAGTTATATAGACCTGTCGGTGATATATACAGTTATATAGACCTGTCGGTGATATATACAGTTATATAGACCTGTAGGTGGTGATATATACAGTTATATAGACCTGTAGGTGGTATATACAGTTATATAGACCTGTAGGCGATATATACAGTTATATAGACCTGTAGGCGATATATACAGTTATATAGACCTGGTAGGTGATATATACAGTTATATAGACCTGTAGGTGATATATACAGTTATATAGACCTGTAGGCGATATATACAGTTAAAGGAGACCGTAGGCGAATATACAGTTATATAGCCGTGGTGATATATACAGTTATATAGACCTGTAGGTGATATATACAGTTATATAGACCTGTAGGTGATATATACCTGTAGCGTGGTGATATATACAGTTATATAGACCTGTAGGTGGTGATATATACAGTTATATAGACCTGTAGGTGATATATACAGTTATATAGACCTGTAGGTGATATACAGAGTACGTATAGACCTGTAGGTGATATATACAGGGAGTTATATAGACCTGTAGGTGGTGATATATACAGTTATATAGACCTGTAGGCGATATATACAGTAAAGCCATATATATACAGTTATATAGACCTGTCGGTGATATATACAGTTATATAGACCTGTGGTGATATATACAGTTATATAGACCTGTAGGGTGATATATACAGTTATATAGACCTGTAGGTGATATATACAGTTATATAGACCTGTAGGTGAGGTGATATATACAGTTATATAGACCTGTAGGTGATATATACAGTTATATAGACCTGTGAGGTGATATATACAGTTATATAGACCTGTAGGTGATATATACAGTTATATAGCCCTGTAGGTGATATAAACGAGGTGAAAAGAGGGATATATACAGTTATATAGACCTGTAGGTGATATATACAGTTATATAGCCCTGTAGGGAAACAGTAACCCAGGATATATACAGTTATATAGACCTGTAGGTGGTGATATATACAGTTATATAGACCTGTAGGTGATATATACAGTTATATAGACCTGTAGGTGATAATATACAGTTATATAGACCTGTAGGTGGTGATATATACAGTTATATAGACCTGTAGGTGATATATACAGTTATATAGACCTGTAGGGGTGATATATACAGTTATATAGACCTGTAGGTGTAGATATATAGACCTGTAGGTGATATATACAGTTATATAGACCTGTAGGTGATATATACAGTTATATAGACCTGTAGGTGGATATATACAGTATATATAGACCTGGGTAGGTGATATATACAGTTATATAGACCTGTAGGTGGTGATATACACAGTATATAGCCAGGTGATACAACAGTTATATAGACCTGTAGGTGATATATACAGTTATATTGCCCTGTAGGTGGGATATATACAGTTATATAGACCTGTAGGTGATATATATACAGTGATATATACAGTAACCTGTAGGTGGTGATATATACAGTTATATAGACCTGTAGGTGATATATACAGTTATATAGACCTGTAGGGGTAAACAGTGATATATACAGTATATAGGGGTGATATATACAGACCTGTAGGTGGTGATATATACAGTTATATAGACCTGTAGGTGAAAACAGGTGATATATACAGTTATATAGACCTGTCGGTGATATATACAGTTATATAGACCTGTAGGTGTGATATATACAGTTATATAAGCCCTGTAGGTGATATATACAGTTATATTGTCCTGTAGGTGGTATATACAGTTATATAGACCTGTAGGTGGTGATATATACAGTTATATTGCCCTGTAGGTGGTATATACAGTTACATTGTTAATAGACCTGTAGGTGGTGATATATACAGTTATATAGACCTGTAGGTGATATATACAGTTATATAGACCTGTAGGTGATATATACAGTTATATAGACCTGTAGGTGGTGATATATACAGTTATATAGCCCTGTAGGTGATATATACAGTTATATAGACCTGTAGGTGGATATATACAGTTATATAGACCTGTCGGTGATATATACAGTTATATAGACCTGTAGGTGATATATACAGTTATATAGACCTGTAGGTGATATATACAGTTATATAGACCGTGTAGGTGATATATACAGTTATATAGACCTGTAGGTGTGATATATACAGTTATACCTAGGGTGATATATACAGTTATATTGCCCTGTAGGTGATATATACAGTTATATAGACCTGTAGGTGATATATACAGTTATATTGCCCTGTAGGTGATATATACAGTTATATAGACCTGTAGGTGATATATACAGTTATATAGACCTGTAGGTGATATATACAGTTATATAGACCTGTAGGTGATATATACAGTTATATAGACCTGTAGGTGGTGATATATACAGTTATATAGACCTGTAGGTGGTGATATATACAGTTATATAGACCTGTAGGTGGTGATATATACAGTTATATAGACCTGTAGGTGATATATACAGTTATATAGACCTGTAGGTGATATATACAGTTATATAGACCTGTAGGTGGTGATATATACAGTTATATAGACCTGTAGGCGATATATACAGTTATATTGCCCTGTAGGTGGTGATATATACAGTTATATTGCCCTGTAGGTGGTGATATATACAGTTATATTGCCCTGTAGGTGGGGTATATACAGTTATATAGACCTGTAGGTGATATATACAGTTATATAGACCTGTCGGTGATATATACAGTTATATAGACCTGTAGGCGATATATACAGTTATATAGCCCTGTAGGTGATATATACAGTTATATAGACCTGTAGGTGATATATACAGTTATATAGACCTGTAGGTGGATATATACAGTTATATAGACCTGTAGGTGGTGAAAGTATATATACAGTTATATAGCCCTGTAGGTGATATATACAGTTATATAGACCTGTAGGTGGGAATATATACAGTTATATAGACCTGCGGTGATATATACAGTTATATAGACCTGTAGGTGATATATACAGTTATATAGACCGAGGTGAAATACAGTTATATAGACCTGTAGGTGGTGATATATACAGTTATATAGACCTGTAGGTGGTGATATATACAGTTATATAGACCGCGGTGAAAACAGTAAAGACCTGTAGGTGATATATACAGTTATATAGACCTGTAGGGGTGATATATACAGTTATATAGACCTGTAGGTGATATATACAGTTATATAGACCTGTCGGTGATATATACAGTTAAAGCCTGTAGACCGTGGTGATATATACAGTTATATAGACCTGTCGGTGATATACACAGTTATATAGCCCTGTAGGTGGAAACAGTATATACCCGGTGATATATACAGTTATATAGACCTGTAGGCGGTGATATATACAGTTATATAGACCTGTAGGGTGATATATACAGTTATATAGACCTGTAGGTGGTGATATATACAGTTATATAGACCTGTAGGTGGTGATATATACAGTTATATAGACCTGTAGGTGATATATACAGATATAGCCGTAGGGAATAACAGTTATATAGACCTGTAGGTGATATATACAGTTATATAGACCTGTAGGTGATATATACAGTTATATAGACCTGTAGGTGATATATACAGTTATATAGCCGTAGGGAAATACAGTATAAGACCTGGGTGATATATACAGTTATATAGACCTGTAGGTGATATATACAGTTATATAGACCTGTAGGTGGTGAAAACAGAAGCCGGTGATATATACAGTTATATAGACCTGTAGGTGATATATACAGTTATATAGACCTGTAGGGTGATATATACAGTTATATAGACCGCTGAATATACAGTATAGCCGTAGACCTGTGGTGATATATACAGTTATATAGACCTGTAGGTGATATATACAGTTATATAGACCTGTAGGTGATATATACAGTTATATAGACCTGTAGGTGGTGATATATACAGTTATATAGACCTGTAGGTGATATATACAGTTATATAGACCTGTAGGTGGTGATATATACAGTTATATAGACCTGTAGGTGATATATACAGTTATATAGACCTGTAGGTGGTGATATATACAGTTATATAGACCTGTAGGCGATATATACAGTTATAGCCCGTAGGGTGATATATACAGTTATATAGACCTGTAGGTGATATATACAGTTATATAGACCTGTAGGTGAAAAGTGTATAGACCTGTAGGTGATATATACAGTTATATAGACCTGTAGGTGATATATACAGTTATATAGACCTGTAGGTGGTGATATATACAGTTATATAGGATATATACAGTTATATAGACCTGTAGGTGATATATACAGTTATATAGACCTGTAGGTGATATATACAGTTATATAGACCTGTAGGCGGTGATATATACAGTTATATAGACCTGTAGGTAGGTGATATATACAGTTATATAGACCTGTAGGTGGATATATACAGTTATATAGACCTGTAGGTGATATATACAGTTATATAGACCTGTAGGTGATATATACAGTTATATAGACCTGTAGGTGGTGATATATACAGTTATATAGACCTGTAGTGGTGATATATACAGTTATATAGACCTGTAGGTGGTGATATATACAGTTATATAGACCTGTCGGTGATATATACAGTTATATAGACCTGTAGGTGGTGATATATACAGTTATATAGACCTGTAGGTGGTGATATATACAGTTATATAGACCTGTAGGTGGTGATATACACAGTTATATAGACCTGTAGGTGATATATACAGTTATATAGACCTGTAGGTGGTGATATATACAGTTATATAGACCTGTAGGTGAAACAGGTGGTGATATATACAGTTATATAGACCTGTAGGTGATATATACAGTTATATAGACCTGTAGGTGATATATACAGTTATATAGACCTGTAGGTGTGATATATACAGTTATATAGACCTGTCGGTGATATATACAGTTATATAGACCTGTAGGTGATATATACAGTTATATAGACCTGTAGGTGATAAATATATAGACCTGTAGGCGATATATACAGTTATATAGCCACCGGTAGGTGATATATACAGTTATATAGACCTGTCGGTGATATATACAGTTATATAGACCTGTAGGTGATATATACAGTTATATAGACCTGTAGGTGATATATACAGTTATATAGACCTGTAGGTGGTGATATACAACAGTTATATAGACCGCCTGTAGGTGATATATACAGTTATATAGACCTGTAGGTGATATATACAGTTATATAGACCTGTAGGTGGTGATATATACAGTTATATAGACCTGTAGGTGGTGATATATACAGTTATATAGACCTGTCGGTGATATATACAGTTATATAGACCTGTAGGTGATATATACAGTTATATAGACCTGTAGGTGGTAAATACAACGTTATATAGACCTGTAGGTGGTGATATATACAGTTATATAGACCTGTAGGTGATATATACAGTTATATAGACGGAAAACTGTAGGTGGTGATATATACAGTTATATAGACCTGTAGGTGGTGATATATACAGTTATATAGACCTGAGCTGATATATACAGTTATATAGACCTGCGGTAGGATATATACAGTTATATAGACCTGTAGGTGATATATACAGTTATATAGACCTGTCGGTGATATATACAGTTATATAGACCTGTAGGTGGTGATATATACAGTTATATAGACCTGTAGGTGATATATACAGTTATATAGACCTGTAGGTGATATATACAGTTATATAGACCTGTAGGTGATATATACAGTTATATAGCCCTGTAGGTGATAATATATACAGGTATATATAGACCTGTAGGTGATATATACAGTTATATAGACCTGTAGGGGAACAGGTGATATATACAGTTATATAGCCCTGTAGGTGGTGATATATACAGTTATATAGACCTGTAGGTGATATATACAGTTATATAGCCCTGTAGGTGGTGATATATACAGGTATATATAGACCTGTAGGCGATATATACAGTTATATAGACCTGTAGGTGATATATACAGTTATATAGACCTGTCGGTGATATATACAGTTATATAGACCTGTAGGTGATATATACAGTTATATTGCCCTGTAGGTGGTATATACAGTTATAAGCCCTGTAGGGGTATATACAGTTATATTGTCCTGTAGGTGGTATATACAGTTATATAGACCTGTAGGTGGTGATATATACAGTTATATTGCCCTGTAGGTGGTATATACAGTTATATTGTCCTGTAGGTGGTGATATATACAGTTATATAGACCTGTAGGTGATATATACAGTTATATAGACCTGTAGGTGATATATACAGTTATATAGACCTGTAGGTGGTGATATATACAGTTATATAGACCTGTAGGTGGTGAAAACAGTTATATATACAGTTATATAGACCTGTCGGTGATATATACAGTTATATAGACCTGTAGGTGGTGATATATACAGTTATATAGACCTGTAGGTGATATATACAGTTATATAGACCTGTAGGTGATATATACAGTTATATAGACCTGTAGGTGATATATACAGTTATATAGACCTGTAGGTGATATATACAGTTATATAGACCTGTAGGTGATATATACAGTTATATAGACCTGTAGGTGATATATACAGTTATATAGACCTGTAGGTGATATATACAGTTATATAGACCTGTAGGTGATATATACAGTTATATAGACCTGTCGGTGATATATACAGTTATATAGACCTGTAGGTGATATATACAGTTATGAAACAGAATAGACCTGTAGGTGATATATACAGTTATATAGACCTGTAGGTGATATATACAGTTATATAGACCTGTAGGTGAAGGTGATATATACAGTTATATAGACCTGTCGGTGATATATACAGTTATATAGCCCTGTAGGTGATATATACAGTTATATAGACCTGTCGGTGATATATACAGTTATATAGACCTGTAGGTGGTGATATATACAGTTATATAGACCTGTAGGGCGATATATACAGTTATATAGACCTGTAGGCGATATAACAGTAAGACCTGTCGGTGATATATACAGTTATATAGACCTGTGGGAGGGGTATATACAGTTATATAGACCTGTCGGTGATATATACAGTTATATAGACCTGTAGGTGATATATACAGTTATATAGACCTGTAGGTGATATATACAGTTATATAGACCTGTAGGTGATATATACAGTTATATAGACCTGTAGGTGGTGATATATACAGTTATATAGACCTGTAGGTGATATATACAGTTATATAGACCTGTAGGTGATATATACAGTTATATAGACCTGTAGGTGGTGATATATACAGTTATATTGCCCTGTAGGTGGTGATATATACAGTTATATAGACCTGTAGGTGGTGATATATACAGTTATATAGACCTGTAGGTGGTATATACAGTTATATAGACCGATGAGGTGATATATACAGTTATATAGCCCTGTAGGTGGTGATATATAGTTATATAGACCAGTTATATTGCCCTGTCGGTGATATATACAGTTATATAGACCTGTAGGGTAATACATACAGTTACATTGCCCTGTAGGTGATATATACAGTTATATAGACCTGTAGGTGATATATACAGTTATATAGACCTGTAGGTGGTGATATATACAGTTATATAGACCTGTAGGTGATATATACAGTTATATTGACCTGTAGGTGATATATACAGTTATATTGACCTGTAGGTGGTGATATATACAGTTATATAGACCTGTAGGTGATATATACAGTTATATGCCCTGTGATATATACAGTTATATAGACCTGTAGGTGATATATACAGTTATATTGACCTGTAGGTGATATATACAGTTATATAGACCTGTAGGTGGTGATATATACAGTTATATAGACCTGTAGGTGATATATACAGTTATATAGACCTGTAGGTGATATATACAGTTATATAGACCTGTAGGTGATATATACAGTTATATAGACCTGTAGGTGATATATACAGTTATATAGACCTGTAGGTGGTGATATATACAGTTATATAGACCTGTCGGTGATATATACAGTTATATAGACCTGTAGGTGATATATACAGTTATATAGACCTGTAGGTGATATATACAGTTATATAGACCTGTAGGTGGTGATATATACAGTTATATAGACCTGTAGGTGGTGATATATACAGTTATATAGACCTGTAGGTGATATATACAGTTATATAGACCTGTAGGTGATATATACAGTTATATAGACCTGTAGGTGATAATACAGTTATAAGCCGTGATATATACAGTTATATAGACCTGAGGTAGGTGATATATACAGTTAAGTATAGACCTGTAGGTGATATATACAGTTATATAGACCTGTAGGTGATATATACAGTTATATAGACCTGTAGGTGGTGATATATACAGTTATATAGACCTGTAGGTGGTGATATATACAGTTATATAACCGCGGTGAAACAGATACAGGTGATATATACAGTTATATAGACCTGTAGGTGGTGATATATACAGTTATATAGCCCTGGTCAGGTGATATATACAGTTATATAGACCTGTAGGGTGATATATACAGTTATATAGACCTGTAGGTGATATATACAGTTATATAGACCTGTAGGTGATATATACAGTTATATAGACCTGTAGGTGATATATACAGTTAT
Organism: Leptodactylus fallax; assembly: GCA_947044405.1. Taxonomy (NCBI): domain Eukaryota; kingdom Metazoa; phylum Chordata; class Amphibia; order Anura; family Leptodactylidae; genus Leptodactylus; species Leptodactylus fallax. The sequence continues at coordinate 77,986 of CAMRHE010000895.1, forward strand.
ATAGACCTGTAGGTGGTGATATATACAGTTATATAGACCTGTAGGTGATATATACAGTTATATAGACCTGTAGGTGATATATACAGTTATATAGACCTGTAGGTGATATATACAGTTATATACCTTATATACAGTTATATAGACCTGTAGGTGATATATACAGTTATATAGACCTTGAGGTGGTGATATATACAGTTATATAGACCTGTAGGTGATATATACAGTTATATAGACCTGTAGGCGATATATACAGTTATATAGACCTGTGGTGATATATACAGTTATATAGACCTGTAGGTGATATATACAGTTATATAGACCTGTAGGTGATATATACAGTTATATAGCCCTGTAGGTGATATATACAGTTATATAGACCTGTAGGTGATATATACAGTTATATAGACCTGTAGGTGGTGATATATACAGTTATATAGACCTGTAGGTGGTGATATATACAGTTATATAGACCTGTAGGTGATATATACAGTTATATAGACCTGTAGGTGATATATACAGTTATATTGACCTGTAGGTGGTGATATATACAGTTATATAGACCTGTAGGTGATATATACAGTTATATAGACCTGTAGGTGGGACTGATATATACAGTTATATAGACCTGTAGGTGATATATACAGTTATATAGCCCTGTAGGTGGTGATATATACAGTTATATAGACCTGTAGGTGATATATACAGTTATATAGACCTGTAGGTGATATATACAGTTATATAGACCTGTAGGTGGTGATATATACAGTTATATAGACCTGTAGGTGATATATACAGTTATATAGACCTGTAGGTGATATATACAGTTATATAGACCTGTAGGGGTGATATATACAGTTATATAGACCTGTGAGAAAAGCCTGTGGTGATATATACAGTTATATAGACCTGTAGGGAAACCCTGAGGTGATATATACAGTTATATAGACCTGTCGGTGATATATACAGTTATATAGCCCTGTAGGTGGTGATATATACAGTTATATAGACCTGTAGGTGATATATACAGTTATATAGACCTGTCGGTGATATATACAGTTATATAGACCTGTAGGTGATATATACAGTTATATAGACCTGTAGGTGGTGATATATACAGTTATATAGACCTGTAGGTGATATATACAGTTATATAGACCTGTAGGTGGTAATACAGACCTGTAGCGTGGTGATATATACAGTTATATAGACCTGTAGGTGATATATACAGTTATATAGACCTGTAGGTGATATATACAGTTATATAGACCTGTAGGTGATATATACAGTTATATAGCCCTGTAGGTGATATATACAGTTATATAGACCTGTAGGTGATATATACAGTTATATAGGTGAAAACAGATAGAGCCCTGTAGGTGATATATACAGTTATATAGACCTGTCGGTGATATATACAGTTATATAGCCCTGTAGGTGGTGATATATACAGTTATATAGACCTGTAGGTGGTGATATATACAGTTATATTGACCTGTAGGTGGTGATATATACAGTTATATAGACCTGTAGGTGATATATACAGTTATATAGACCTGTAGGTGGTGATATATACAGTTATATAGACCTGTAGGTGATATATACAGTTATATAGCCCTGTAGGTGGTGATATATACAGTTATATAGACCTGTAGGTGATATATACAGTTATAAGTTATATAGACCTGTAGGTGATATATACAGTTATATAGACCTGTAGGTGATATATACAGTTATATAGACCTGTAGGTGATATATACAGTTATATAGACCTGTAGGTGGTGATATATACAGTTATATAGACCTGTAGGGAAACAGTAACCTAGGTGATATATACAGTTATATAGACCTGTAGTGGTGATATATACAGTTATATAGACCTGTAGGCGGTGATATATACAGTTATATAGACCTGTAGGTGATATATACAGTTATATAGACCTGTAGGTGGTGATATATACAGTTATATAGACCTGTAGGGGTGATATATACAGTTATATAGACCTGTAGGTGATATATACAGTTATATAGACCTGTAGGTGATATATACAGTTATATAGACGTGGAGGGATATATACAGTTATATAGACCTGTAGGGGTGATATATACAGTTATATAGACCTGTAGGTGATATATACAGTTATATAGACCTGTAGGTGATATATACAGTTATATAGACCTGTAGGTGATATATACAGTTATATAGACCGTTGAGGGGTGATATATACAGTTATATAGACCTGTAGGGAAAACAGAAAGACCTGTAGGTGATATATACAGTTATATAGACCTGTAGGTGATATATACAGTTATATAGACCTGTCGGTGATATATACAGTTATATAGACCTGTAGGTGGTATATACAGTTATATAGACCTGTAGGTGGTGAAAACAGATATATACAGTTATATAGACCTGTAGGTGATATATACAGTTATATAGACCTGTAGGTGATATATACAGTTATATAGACCTGTAGGTGATATATACAGTTATATAGACCTGTAGGTGATATATACAGTTATATAGACCTGTAGGTGGTGATATATACAGTTATATAGACCTGTAGGTGATATATACAGTTATATAGACCGTGATATATACAGTTATATAGACCTGTAGGTGATATATACAGTTATATAGACCTGTCGGTGATATATACAGTTATATAGACCTGTAGGTGATATATACAGTTATATAGACCTGTAGGTGGTGATATATACAGTTATATAGACCTGTAGGTGATATATACAGTTATATAGGACCTGTACAGATATATACAGTTATATAGACCTGTAGGTGATATATACAGATAAAGCCCTGTAGGTGGTGATATATACAGTTATATAGACCTGTAGGTGGTGATATATACAGTTATATAGACCTGTAGGTGATATATACAGTTATATAGACCTGTAGGGTGATATATACAGTTATATAGACCTAGTGCGGTGATATATACAGTTATATAGACCTGTAGGTGATATATACAGTTATATAGACCTGTAGGTGGTGATATATACAGTTATATTGCCCTGTAGGTGATATATACAGTTATATAGACCTGTAGGTGATATATACAGTTATATAGACCTGTCGGTGATATATACAGTTATATAGACCTGTAGGTGGTGATATATACAGTTATATAGACCTGTAGGGTGATATATACAGTTATATAGACCTGTAGGTGATATATACAGTTATATAGACCTGTAGGGGTGATATATACAGTTATATAGGACCTGTAGCGTGGTGATATATACAGTTATATAGACCTGTAGGTGGTATATACAGTTATATAGACCTGTAGGTGGTGAATGTAGCCGTGGTGATATATACAGTTATATAGACCTGTAGGTGATATATACAGTTATATAGACCTGTAGGTGATATATACAGTTATATAGACCTGTAGGTGGTGATATATACAGTTATATAGACCTGTAGGTGATATATACAGTTATATAGACCTGTAGGTGATATATACAGTTATATAGACCTGTAGGTGGTGATATATACAGTTATATAGACCTGTAGGTGGTGATATACACAGTTATATAGCCCGCAGGTCGGTGATATATACAGTTATATAGCCCTGTAGGTGGTGATATATACAGTGGGTATATAGATATGACCTGTAGGTGATATATACAGTTATATAGACCTGTAGGTGATATATACAGTTATATAGACCTGTAGGCGGTGATATATACAGTTATATAGACCTGTAGGTGATATACACAGTTATATAGACCTGAGGTGATATATACAGTTATATAGACCTGTAGGTGATATATACAGTTATATAGACCTGTAGGTGGTGATATATACAGTTATATAGACCTGTCGGTGAACAGACCAGGTGATATATACAGTTATATAGACCTGTAGGTGGTGATATATACAGTTATATAGACCTGTAGGTGATATATACAGTTATATAGACCTGTAGGTGATATATACAGTTATATAGGACCTGTAGGTGATATATACAGTTATATAGACCTGTAGGGGTGATATATACAGTTATATAGACCTGTAGGTGATATATACAGTTATATAGACCTGTAGGTGATATATACAGTTATATAGACCTGTAGGTGATATATACAGTTATATAGACCTGTAGGTGATATATACAGTTATATAGACCTGTAGGTGATATATACAGTTATATAGACCTGTAGGTGATATATACAGTTATATTGCCCTGTAGGAAGCTGATATATACAGTTATATAGACCTGTAGGTGATATATACAGTTATATAGACCTGTAGGTGATATATACAGTTATATAGACCTGTAGGTGATATACAGAGTACAGTATAGAGCCCTGTAGGTGATATATACAGTTATATAGACCTGTAGGTGATATATACAGTTATATAGACCTGTAGGGGTGATATATACAGTTATATAGACCTGTAGGGTGATATATACAGTTATATAGACCTGTCGGTGATATATACAGTTATATAACCAGGTGATATAAGACCTGTAGGGTGATATATACAGTTATATAGAAACCCTGTAGGTGGTATATACAGTTATATAGCCCTGTAGGTGGTGATATATACAGTTATATAGACCTGTAGGTGGTAAACATATATACAGTTATATAGACCTGTAGGTGGTGATATATACAGTTATATAGACCTGTAGGTGATATATACAGTTATATTGCCCTGTAGGTGATATATACAGTTATATTGCCCTGTAGGTGTGATATATACAGTTATATAGACCTGTAGGTGATATATACAGTTATATAGACCTGTAGGTGATATATACAGTTATATAGACCTGTAGGTGATATATACAGTTATATAGACCTGTAGGTGATATATACAGTTATATTAGCCCTGTAGGTGATATATACAGTTATATAGACCTGTAGGTGATATATACAGTTATATAGACCTGTAGGTGATATATACAGTTATATAGCCCTGTGGGTGATATATACAGTTATATAGACCTGTAGGTGGTGATATATACAGTTATATAGACCTGTAGGTGATATATACAGTTATATAGACCTGTAGGTGGTAATAAGTTATACAGGGATAACATTATATAGACCTGTAGGTGATATATACAGTTATATAGCCCTGTCGGTGATATATACAGTTATATAGACCTGTAGGTGATATATACAGTTATATAGACCTGTAGGTGATATATACAGTTATATAGACCTGTAGGTGATATATACAGTTATATAGCCCTGTAGGTGGATATATACAGTTATAGCATAACGCCTTTGTATGACCAAACAACCAACGTTCATCAGTCCACAGGACCTTCTTCCAAAATGAAGCTGGCTTGTCCAAATGTGCTTTTGCATACCTCAGGCGACTCTGTTTGTGGCGTGCTTCAGAAACGGCTCTTTCGCACACTCTCCCATACAGCTTCTCCTTGTGCAAAGTGTGCTGTATTGTTGACCGATGCACAGTGACACCATCTGCAGCAAGATGATGCTGCAGCTCTTTGGAGGTGGTCTGTGGATTGTCCTTGACTGTTCTCACCATCCTTCTTCTCTGCCTTTCTGATATTTTTCTTGGCCTGCCACTTCTGGGCTTAACAAGAACTGTCCCTGTGGTCTTCCATTTCCTTACTATGTTCCTCACAGTGGAAACTGACAGGTTAAATCTCTGAGACAACTTTTTGTATCCTTCCCTGAACAACTATGTTGAACAATCTTTGTTTTCAGATCATTTGAGAGTTGTTTTGAGGAGCCCATGATGCCACTCTTCAGAGGAGATTCAAATAGGAGAACAACCTGCAATTGGCCACCTTAAATACCGTTCTCATGATTGGATACACCTGGCTATGAAGTTCAAAGCTCAGTGAGGTTACAAAACCAATTTTGTGCTTCAGTAAGTCAGTAAAAAGTAGTTAGGAGTATTCAAATCAATAAAATGATAAGGGTACCCAAATTTTTGCACCAGTCAAATTCTGGTTTAATGCATATTGCACATTTCGTAGACAAAAAACCCCATCAACCGAAAACCGGCCACAGTTAAAAAAACAAAAAAAAACCCAAAAATAAAAAAAAAAAAGGGGTTAGGTGGTGATATATACAGTTATATAGACCTGTAGGTGAGTATATACAGTTATATATGCCCTGTAGGTGGTGATATATACAGTTATATTGCCCTGTAGTGGTGGTATATACAGTTATATAGACCTGTAGGTGATATATACAGTTATATAGACCTGTAGGTGATATATACAGTTATATAGCCCTGTAGGTGGTGATATATACAGTATATATGACCTGTAGGGTGATATATACAGTTATAGCCGTAGACCTGTACGGTGATATATACAGTTATATAGCCCTGTGGCGGTGATATATACAGAGCCCTGTAGGTGATATATACAGTTATATAGACCTGTAGGGTGATATATACAGTTATATCCGGGGCCAGAATAGACCTGTAGGCTGATATATACAGTTATATAGACCTGTAGGTGATATATACAGTTATATAGACCTGTAGGTGATATATACAGTTATATAGACCTGTAGGTGATATATACAGTTATAGCCCTGTAGGTGGTGATATATACAGTTATATAGACCTGTAGGCGGTGATATATACAGTTATATAGACCTGTAGGTGATATATACAGTTATATAGACCTGTAGGTGATATATACAGTTATATTACCCTGTAGGTGGTGATATATACAGTTATATAGCCCTGTAGGTGGTATATACAGTTATATAGACCTGTAGGTGATATATACAGTTATATAGCCCTGTAGGTGGTGATATATACAGTTATATTGCCCTGTAGGTGGTGATATATACAGTTATATAGACCTGTAGGCGATATATACAGTTATATAGACCTGTAGGTGGTGATATATACAGTTATATTGCCCTGTAGGTGGTGATATATACAGTTATATTGCCCTGTAGGCGATATATACAGTTATATAGACCTGTAGGTGGTGATATATACAGTTATATAGACCTGTAGGTGATATATACAGTTATATCCCCTGTAGGTGGTGATATATACAGTTATATACACCTGTCGGTGATATATACAGTTATATAGCCCTGTCGGTGAGATATACAGTTATATTGCCCTGTAGGTGGTATATACAGTTATATTGCCGTCTGTAGGTGATATATACAGTTATATAGACCTGTAGGTGATATATACAGTTATATAGACCTGTCGGTGATATATACAGTTATATTGCCCTGTAGGTGGTGATATATACAGTTATATTACCCTGTAGGTGGTGATATATACAGTTATATTACCCTGTAGGTGGTGATATATACAGTTATATTGCCCTGTAGGTGGTATATACAGTTATATAGACCTGTAGGCAGTGATATATACAGTTATATAGCCCTGTAGGTGGTGATATATACAGTTATATAGACCTGTAGGTGGTGATATATACAGTTATATAGACCTGTAGGTGATATATACAGTTATATTGCCCTGTAGGTGGTATATACAGTTATATTGGCCTGTAGATGGTGATATATACAGTTATATTGCCCTGTAGGTGGTATATACAGTTATATAGACCTGTAGGTGATATATACAGTTATATTGCCCTGTCGGTGATATATACAGTTATATTGCCCTGTAGGTGATATATACAGTTATATAGACCTGTAGGCGATATATACAGTTATATAGACCTGTAGGTGATATATACAGTTATATTGCCCTGTAGGTGGTATATACAGTTATATTGCCCTGTAGGTGGTGATATATACAGTTATATTGCCCTGTAGGTGGTGATATATACAGTTATATTGCCCTGTAGGTGGTATATACAGTTATATAGACCTGTAGGTGGTGATATATACAGTTATATTGCCCTGTAGGTGGTGATATATACAGTTATATTGCCCTGTCGGTGATATATACAGTTATATAGACCTGTAGGTGATATATACAGTTATATAGACCTGTAGGTGATATATACAGTTATATTGCCCTGTAGGTGGTATATACAGTTATATAGACCTGTAGGTGATATATACAGTTATATTGCCCTGTAGATGGTGATGTATACAGTTATATAGACCTGTAGGCGATATATACAGTTATATAGACCTGTAGGTGATATATACAGTTATATAGACCTGTAGGTGATATATACAGTTATATAGACCTGTCGGTGATATATACAGTTATATTGCCCTGTAGGTGGTGATATATACAGTTATATTACCCTGTAGGTGGTGATATATACAGTTATATTGCCCTGTAGGTGGTATATACAGTTATATAGACCTGTAGGTGATATATACAGTTGTATTGCCCTGTAGGTGGTGATATATACAGTTATATTGCCCTGTAGGTGGTGATATATACAGTTATATAGACCTGTCGGTGATATATACAGTTATATACACCTGTCGGTGATATATACAGTTATATAGACCTGTAGGTGGTGATATATACAGTTATATTGCCCTGTAGGTGGTATATACAGTTATATTGCCCTGTAGATGGTGATATATACAGTTATATTGCCCTGTAGGTGGTTTATACAGTTATATAGACCTGTAGGCGATATATACAGTTATATTGCCCTGTAGGTGGTGATATATACAGTTATATAGACCTGTAGGTGGTGATATATACAGTTATATAGACCTGTAGGTGATATATACAGTTATATTGCCCTGTAGGTGGTGATATATACAGTTATATACACATGTTGGTGATATATACAGTTATATAGACCTGTCGGTGAGATATACAGTTATATTGCCCTGTAGGTGGTATATACAGTTATATTGCCCTGTAGGTGATATATACAGTTATATAGACCTGTAGGCGATATATACAGTTATATAGACCTGTAGGTGATATATACAGTTATATTGCCCTGTAGGTGGTGGTATATACAGTTATATAGACCTGTAGGTGATATATACAGTTATATAGACCTGTCAGTGATATATACAGTTATATTGCCCTGTAGGCGATATATACAGTTATATAGACCTGTAGGTGGTGATATATACAGTTATATAGACCTGTCAGTGATATATACAGTTATATAGACCTGTCGGTGATATATACAGTTATATAGACCTCTAGGTGGTGATATATACAGTTATATTGCCCTGTAGGTGGTGATATATACAGTTATATTGCCCTGTAGGTGGTGATATATACAGTTATATACACATGTCGGTGATATATACAGTTATATAGACCTGTAGATGGTGATGTATACAGTTATATAGACCTGTAGGCGATATATACAGTTATATAGACCTGTAGGTGATATATACAGTTATATTGCCCTGTAGGTGGTATATACAGTTATATTGTCCTGTAGGTGGTATATACAGTTATATAGACCTGTCGGTGATATATACAGTTATATAGACCTGTAGGTGATATATACAGTTATATAGACCTGTAGGTGATATATACAGTTATATAGACCTGTCGGTGATATATACAGTTATATTGCCCTGTAGGTGGTATATACTGTTATATAGACCTGTAGATGGTGATATATACAGTTATATTGCCCTGTAGGTGATATATACAGTTATATTGCCCTGTAGGTGATATATACAGTTATATTGCCCTGTAGGTGGTGATATATACAGTTATATTGCCCTGTAGGTGGTGATATATACAGTTATATTGCCCTGTAGGTGGTGATATATACAGTTATATTGCCCTGTAGGTGGTGATATATACAGTTATATTGCCCTGTAGGTGATATATACAGTTATATTGCCCTGTAGGTGGTGATATATACAGTTATATTGCCCTGTAGGTGGTGATATATACAGTTATATTGCCCTGTAGGTGGTGATATATACAGTTATATAGACCTGTCAGTGATATATACAGTTATATTGCCCTGTAGATGGTATATAGACCTCTAAGTGTATATATCTTTCATCGTCTTAGTTGCCCTCCATTATACACCCACTGTCCAGCATTAATGGGCGTCCATCGGTCCGTCTGGTCACACAGGCTTCTGTCACTGTCTAGGGCACTGGTCGAGTCACTCACTGAGGACGTCGCTGCTAATCTTATTGTTGGCCACATCATCCAGTTCCGGTGTCCTCGGTACCCGAGGATGTCCCAGGTCCACCCCCATAGTGACTTTGCCTCCTCATCTACCTTCTGACTGTTTCCTCCTGGTCATCCACATCCTGTCTCGTCCTGAGACTAAGACCTCATTCACACAATAGTGCAAATCAGCGAATCAATGGGGTTATACAGGTGGGCTTTTTGGACGGACTACGGGCCTGTCCCAAAATAGGACATGTCGTATGTCTACGAGGATTCATGAGAAACTGATGCAACAGCCATGAATGGCCCATTTCATGCGTTTCCTCCATTGCTTAGCACAGTGGTGTGAATATGGCCTAAGGATATGCCTGAACATGTGACCGAGAACCTGAAAGGAGGCCTCATTAGTAAATCCTGGCTTCCTGCAGGCGCCGGAGTCATGATTGTCAAGGGTCTCTTTGACCAGTGGCGTAACTACCAGGGTAGCAGCGTAAGCGGCTGTCACAGGGCCTGAGACATTAAGAGGCCCGGAGGCCCCGATGCATTTTTTTTAATAGGCCGTTACCTGTTGGAGTAGCCCCAGCAGGTAACGGGCCCTATTTACTTACTGATCCCCGTTCTTGTTCATGACCGCCTGTGCTTCCCATTCTGCAGAAGTAGAGCTGGCTATAAGCAGGAGCAGGGCATGGTAAGTAAGACCGCAGGCCCGCGAACCCCACAAGCACTGTTATCATTATACTCTGGGGTCTTTTCAGGGGAGGTGAGAGAACATAAAAACCAATGTTACTTACCTCTCCTGCGCTGTGACAGGCTTCAGGCCTGTTTGGTGATGTCCCAAACGTCACATGGGCCAGGCTGGCGTCATTATGCGTTGCGATTCCGGCCTAGATCATGTGACGTCTGGTCCAACATTGAAGAGGGCCGAAAGTAGGGGGGAGTGGGCTGGAACCAGGGAGCGGTAAATAACATTGTTTTTTATGTTTGCATCCTCCCCTGGGTCTCTGATCATTATACTCTGGGGTTTGAAAAGACCCCAGAGTATAATAATTGTTCATGGGTGATTCACAATGGGGCATAATAATGTGTGCAGGGGCCACTATGGGTCATAATAGTGTGTGAAGGGGCCACTATGGGCCATAATAGTGTTTGCAGGGGCCACTATGGGGCATAATAGTGTGTGAAGGGGCCACTATGGGCCATAATAGTGTTTGCAGGGGCCACTATGGGGCATAATAGTGTGTGCAGTGGTCACTATGAGGCATAATAGTGTGTGCAGGGGCCACAATAGTGTGTGCAGTGGCCACAATAGTGTGTGCAGTGGCCACTATGGGGCATAATAGTGTGTGCAGTGGCCACTATGGGCCATAATAGTGTGTGCAGTGGCCACTATGAGGCATAATAGTGTGTGCAGGGGCCACAATAGTGTGTGCAGTGGCCACTATGGGGCATAATAGTGTGTGCAGGGGCCACTATGGGGCATAATAGTGTGTGCAGTGGCCACAATAGTGTGTGCAGTGGCCACAATAGTGTGTGCAGTGGCCACAATAGTGTGTGCAGTGGCCACTATGGGGCATAATAGTGTGTGCAGGGGCCACTATGGGCCATAATAGTGTTTGCAGGGACCACTATGGGGCATAATAGTGTGTGCAGGGGCCACTATGGGGTATAATAGTGTGTGCAGGAATGTGATTTGTGTGGGGGTGGGTTGAGGGGCCCAGCCATTCCTGGTTACGCCACTGTCTTTGACTATTGTGGTCTCACCCTCAAGGACAGGAATCCTCCATTGATCTGTGTGTTCCTTGATAGCCTCTGTGGGGCTAGTATCTTCCCTAAACTAGATTTCCGGGGGAGCCTAAAATTGCATCCGCATCAGAGAAGGTGACAACTGGAAGACACTCTTACTACTCGTAACGACCACTACAAATATCTCATCATGTCATTGGCCCCAGTAATGTCTCAACCATATTCTAGGACCATTTTTGGTGACTTGCTCTTTGCCTGCTGATCTCCTTGCTCGATCTGACACCTCCTAGGATGCATGTTCTTATGGTTCCAGTCACAGGAGAACAGACCCAAGGTGAGAAATGTTTCTTCTAGACGTCCTCGCTACTGCTCTTGAGATAAGTGATTTCTGGCTTTGGGCTACAGCTGGTTCTCACGCAGCTGTCCACAGTCCTCAGGTGGCCTGAGAGTTTCAGGAAGTAAAGTAAGCCATCCCCCCCACCACACCGGGCTCTCCCCCCCAAATTTTTTTTTTTTTGGTGTTGTTGGGGGGGGGGGGGGGTTTTGCCCTCAAAAATAAAATTGTGAGGCTCGTGGGGGGGGTGTTGGGTTTTTTCTGTGGGGGGGGGGCCCTTTTTTTATTTAAAACCTAATAATTTTTGTTGGTGGGAGGAGTGTGGTGTTTGGGGGGGGTGTGTTCTTTTTTTTTTTTCCTCCCCTGCCCTTTCTTTTCCTCCCCCCCTTTTTTTTTTTTTTTTGTGGTTTTTGTTTTTTTTTTTTTTTTTTGTTGTTGTTTTCTTTTTTCTCCCCCGGGGGGGGGGGGGGGGTTATTTATATTTTGTTGGGTTTGTGTTTTTTGTTTCTTTTTTTTTTTTTTTTTTTTTTTTTTTTTTTTTTTTTTATATATAAAAAAAAAAATAAATATTTTTTGGTGGTTTAATAATAAGGAGGGGGGGGACACAATCGTGAAGTGGAACGAAATTTATTGGATATTTTAAACTTTTGTAAAAAAATAAAACACTGAAAAGTGGGGGGGGCAAAATTATTCGGCCCCTTTAATTTAAAATTTTTTAGCGCCCCCTTTTGCTGCGATTACAGCTACAAGTCGCTTGGGGTATGTCTCTATCAGTTCTTGCCCATTCTTCCTTGGAAAACAGCTGGAGCTCAGTGAGGTTGGATGGAGAGCGTTTGTGAACAGCAGTTTTCAGCTCTTTCCACAGATTCTCCATTGGATTCAGGTCTGGACTGTGACTTGGCCATTCTAACACCTGGATACGTTTATTTGGGAACCATTCCATTGTAGATTTGGCTTTATGTTTGGGATCATTGTCTTGTTGGAAGATAAATCTCCGTCCCAGTCTCAGGTCTTTTGCAGACTCCAACAGGTTTTCTTCCAGAATGGTCCTGTATTTGGCTCCATCCATCTTCCCATCAATTTTAACCATCTTCCCTGTCCCTGCTGAAGAAAAGCAGGCCCAAACCATGATGCTGCCCCCACCATGTGTGACAGTGGGGATGGTGTGTTCAGGGGGATGAGCTGTGCTGCTTTTACGCCAAACATATCGTTTTGCATTGTGGCCAAAAAGTTGGATTTTGGTTCCCTCTGAGCAGAGCACCTTCTTCCACATGTTTGGTGTCTCCCAGGTGGCTTTTTATGGATATCTGTGAGAAATGGCTTTCTTCTTGCCACTCTTCCATAAAGGCCAGATTTGTGCAGTGTACGACTGATTGTTGTCCTATGGACAGACTCTCCCACCTCAGCTGTAGATCTCTGCAGTTCATCCAGAGTGATCATGGGCCTCTTGGCTGCATCTCTGATCAGTCTTCTCCTTGTTTGAGATGAAAGTTTAGAGGGACGGCTGGGTCTTGGTAGATTTGCAGTGGTCTGATACTCCTTCCGTTTCAGTATGATCGCTTGCACAGTGCTCCTTGGGATGTTTAAAGTTTGGGAAATCTTTTTGTATCCAAAATCGGCTTTAAACTTCTCCACAACAGTATCACGGACCTGCCTGGTGTGTTCCTTGGTCTTCATGATGCTCTCTGCGCTTTAAACAGAACCCTGAGCCTATCACAGAGCAGGTGCATTTATACGGAGACTTGTACACACAGGTGGATTATATTTATCATCATCAGTCATTTAGGACAACATTGGATCATTCAGAGATCCTCACTGAACTTCTGGACTGAGTTTGCTGCACAAAGTAAAGGGGCCGAATAATATTGCACGCCCCACTTTTCAGTTTTATATTTTTTACAAAAGTTTAAAATAATCAATAAATTTAGTTCCACTTCACGATTGTGTCCCATTTGTTGTCGATTCTTCACCAAAATAAAATTTTATATCTTTATGTTTGAAGCCTGAAATGTGGCAAAAGGTTGAAAAGTTCAAGGGGGCCGAATACTTTCACAAGGCACTGTAATTTGCTCTGCTGTCTTCCGAGTCTCCATGGCCATAAATTTCTGGGGATTTCATTACAATCTAGCAAGTTCTTCAAGACTGTTGTGTGATTTGGTGACTTCACCCCATTGACTGGTCATCCTTCCATGGGCTGACCCTTCACCTACTCTGGATTTCTCCTGTAGCTTTGTACTGAGGAGTCGTGTCCTCCACAAAGGTAAAAGAGGGGCCCAAATTACAGCGGCCTTGGAAAACCAAATAGTGAATGATAAGGGTGACTGTACCCAACAGGTGGTTATTAGGCCTAAAGCCATAGAACGCTCCTCATCAGGTTACGCGACCCTATACAGCATCTCTCAGCAGATTACGCAACAGTATATAACGCCCCTCACCAGGTTACGTGACCCTATAGAGCACCCATCACTAGGTTATATGAATCTACATAAAAGGGAAAATGCTGGCCATGACGACAATAAAGACCCTGTGGCATTATCGTAAGGGCGCAGACAGACCCAATTGTCCTGGCGAGAGGAGATATTTTCCAGTGTCGGTATATTCCCTCCAACTGATCATTGGCCTTATGATAATATACAGAAGAAAAGTCCAGTTTAACATTCGGTAAAGATCTTTAGAACCTGGACAAGAACTTGACCCCACAACCCAAAACAAGATGTCGGTATAAAGCATGCAGGAAGAAGAGATGGGCAAGACAGACCATGGAAGGGTCACCTTATCACTGAAGAGGACATTCCCTTGAAATAACTGGGGAGCCTCCTTGCCAGGCTTCCTGATTAACCCTTTCCCTGCAGGCTTGGGCCATCATTAGCATGTCTGTAACTGGTGTAGCATGAACATCATGGACCACAAGGTTGCACGAAGGTGCCCATAACCATGCACCTTCGTTATGGGCACCTTCGGTGTCCGATAGCTGAAGAACTTCCTCTGTCATGTCAGAGTGTTTTGGACAATGATGGGTGCCATATTGGAGAGTTGTTCATGCCCAGCAACAAATCTGCATCTTATCAATGGATGAGGAGACCAGACCAGAGACCAAGCATGGTGGCTCAGACCAGGCCACAGAAGACCAGCCAAGAGTGACCCATCTGTCTACCATAAACAGTAGCCCAGACTACAGATGCCCAACCAAGAGTGACCCATCTGCCAACCATAAACAGTAACCCAGACTACAGATGCCCAATCAAGAGTGACCCATCTGTATCACATCAATGGTAGCCCAGACCACGGACAACCAACCAAGAGTGACCCATCTGCCAACCATAAACTGTAGCCCAGACCACGGACAACCAACCAAGAGTGAACCATCTGCCAACCATAAACAGTAACCCAGACTACAGATGACCAATCAAGAGTGACTCATCTGTAGCCCATCAATGGTAGCCCAGACCACGGACAACCAACCAAGACTGAACCATCTGCCAACCATAAACTGTAGCCCAGACCACAGACGACTAACCTAGAATGACCATCTGTATCCCATGAATGGAAGATCAGACCAGGCCACAGACCATGGCAGAGAAAGAACAGATTGTTTTATCTTATGGTGTTCAGTGCAGATAAGAACGAGTCCTCCAAGAATGTGCGGCCAGCTGAAGAAATAATCCAATTTACCCCAATAATCCCACATGTACTATAGAAGGGAAAGTACTAGTAATCTGTGGGGTAGGGTTGTGGTGGTACTAGAGGCAGCTCGTACTGTCAGGTCAGGTGATTCTATGGTGTACGGTGGGTGGTGGCAGCTTATACTGGTAGTACAGCTGGGCGGTGGTACTAGAGGCAGCTCGTACTGTCAGGTCAGGTGATTCTATGGTGTACGGTGGGTGGTGGCAGCTTATACTGGTAGTACAGCTGGGCGGTGGTACTAGAGGCAGCTTATACAGTCAGGTCAGGTGATCTATGGTGTACAGTGGGTGATGGTAGCTTATAATGGTAGTACAGCTGGGCGGTGGTACTAGAGGCAGCTCGTACTGTCAGGTCAGGTGATTCTATGGTGTACGGTGGGTGGTGGCAGCTTATACTGGTAGTACAGCTGGGCGGTGGTACTAGAGGCAGCTCGTACTGTCAGGTCAGGTGATTCTATGGTGTACGGTGGGTGGTGGCAGCTTATACTGGTAGTACAGCTGGGCGGTGGTACTAGAGGCAGCTCGTACTGTCAGGTCAGGTGATTCTATGGTGTACGGTGGGTGGTGGCAGCTTATACTGGTAGTACAGCTGGGCGGTGGTACTAGAGGCAGCTCGTACTGTCAGGTCAGGTGATTCTATGGTGTACGGTGGGTGGTGGCAGCTTATACTGGTAGTACAGCTGGGCGGTGGTACTAGAGGCAGCTTATACAGTCAGGTCAGGTGATTCTATGGTGTACGGTGGGTGGTGGCAGCTTATACTGGTAGTACAGCTGGGCGGTGGTACTAGAGGCAGCTCGTACTGTCAGGTCAGGTGATTCTATGGTGTACGGTGGGTGGTGGCAGGTTATACTGGTAGTACAGCTGGGCGGTGGTACTAGAGGCAGCTTATACAGTCAGGTCAGGTGATTCTATGGTGTACGGTGGGTGGTGGCAGCTTATACTGGTAGTACAGCTGGGCGGTGGTACTAGAGGCAGCTCGTACTGTCAGGTCAGGTGATTCTATGGTGTACGGTGGGTGGTGGCAGGTTATACTGGTAGTACAGCTGGGCGGTGGTACTAGAGGCAGCTTATACAGTCAGGTCAGGTGATCTATGGTGTACGGTGGGTGGTGGCAGCTTATACTGGTAGTACAGCTGGGCGGTGGTACTAGAGGCAGCTCGTACTGTCAGGTCAGGTGATTCTATGGTGTACGGTGGGTGGTGGCAGGTTATACTGGTAGTACAGCTGGGCGGTGGTACTAGAGGCAGCTTATACAGTCAGGTCAGGTGATCTATGGTGTACGGTGGGTGGTGGCAGGTTATACTGGTAGTACAGCTGGGCGGTGGTACTAGAGGCAGCTCGTACTGTCAGGTCAGGTGATTCTATGGTGTACGGTGGGTGGTGGCAGGTTATACTGGTAGTACAGCTGGGCGGTGGTACTAGAGGCAGCTTATACAGTCAGGTCAGGTGATCTATGGTGTACGGTGGGTGGTGGCAGCTTATACTGGTAGTACAGCTGGGCGGTGGTACTAGAGGCAGCTCGTACTGTCAGGTCAGGTGATCTATGGTGTACGGTGGGTGGTGGACAGCCGGGGGGCGCAGTATTACACAGACTGTAGACAGCAGAAATACAACCATTTGTACTTTATTCCATCACTCACATCTATCTCTAGTCTCGCAGGAGAAGTGGGTGAGGAAAATCCCACAGAAAAAGCGGCTGCGGCCATGTACAGATACGTGGACCCTCAGAACGTGGCCACTCTCCATAGTGCCAGGATACCTGGATGTAACACTGTTGGGCACAGCAGCAGCAGGAGAAGGGGCTCAGCATCCACAGGTATCAGGGGTACTCTGGTCACACAGTCTTAACACCCGTCCCTAGACCGGCGGGGTATATACAGTCAGCCATCCCCTGTACTGGCGGGGTATATACAGTCAGACTCCTCACTTCTGCCTCTTGTAGATCTTGCGTGCCAGGCCCAGGAAGATCTCTTTGGATAGGCCATTGGCATGCTGGGATATGAGGTGCTGCAGCCGCTGGTAACTGTCCTCCTCGTACCGCCGGTACACACCGCACAGGTCCAACTCCTCGTACAAGCGCTTCACCCGCTGCACCTTTTCCAGGTCCTCCTGCCCGTAGTTCTCCTGTCAGCCACAGCAAGGGTTAATGCAAGTAACGGCTACAGTCAACATGCCCTGCCTGCTGGTGGGGCGCAATGAGATACGACTGAGTCCTGCCCGCTGGTGGTGTGTGTCGGAGTGCGAATATGAGCCCTGCCCGCTGGTGGCGCGCGATGGGGGGACTGAGCCCACCCACGGCGCAGCGACGGGGGGATTGTGAGCCCGCCCGCTGGTGGCGTGTGGTGTAGTGCGACTGTGAGCCCTGCCCGCTGGTGGCGCGCGACGGGGGTGTGACTGTGAGCCCTGCCCGCTGGTGGCGTGTGGTGTAGTGCGACTGTGAGCCCTGCCCGCTGGTGGCGCGCGACGGGGGGTGACTGTGAGCATACCTGGAGGACCTGCTGCTGCTCGGGGGTGACTTTCTTCAGCGCCTCCACCACCAGCCAACCACACTTGTTGTCCTGGATGTCGGTGCCGATCTTGCCGGTGACACTGGGGTCCCCATAGCAGTCCAGATAATCGTCCTGTCCATACAGGGGACATTAGTACACCCCGTGCAGGGCGCTCAGGAACCCCCCACATCACCAGAGCCACCCCACTACTACTCACCTGGATCTGGAAGAACTCGCCCATCTCCAGCAGGATGGTCCGGGCGTTCTGGTGATCTTCTTCTCCGTCTAGTCCGGCCTGAGAAGATACAACACAAGGAGGATGACCCTGCCTGTTCCCCGTCCCCTGACTGCTCCCCACCCCGAGCCCCTGCCTGCTCCCCGCCCCCTGAGCCCCTGACTACACCCTGCCTGCACCCCCGTCCCCTGAGCCCCTGACTACACCCTGCCTGCTCCCCACCCCGAGCCCCTGCCTGCTCCCCGTCCCCTGACTGCACCCTGACTGCTCCCTGCCCCGACTACACCCTACCTGCTCCCCGCCCCCTGACTACACCCTACCTGCTCCCCGCCCCCTGACTACACCCTGACTGCTCCCCACCCTCTGACCCACTGCCTGCACCCTGTCCCCTGACTACACCCTACCTGCTCCCCGCACCCTGACTACACCCTGCCTGCTCCCCGCCCCCTGACTACACCCTGCCTGCTCCCCGCACCCTGACTACACCCTGCCTGCTCCCCTGAGCCCTTGACTACACCCTGACTGCTTCCCACCCCCTGACTACACCCTGCTTGCTCCCTGCCCTCTGACCCCCTGCCTGCACCCCATCCCCTGAATACACTCTACCTGCTCCCCGCCCCCCCGACCCCGCCCCTGCCCCCCCCTGACTGCTCCCCGCCCCCTGCCTACACCCTGACTGCTCCCCGCCCCCTGACTACACCCTGACTGCTCCCCGCCCCCCCCTGACTACACCCTGACTGCTCCCCGGCCCTCTGAGCCCCTGCCTGCACCCCCGTCCCCCCATATTCTCACCATGTACATGGCGGCAGCCACCGGCAGGTAGAAGGAGTAGAAGGCCGTCTTGTACTTCACTATGGATTTATACCTAGGACAAGAGAAAGAGCCGAGTGAGACACTAAAGTCTGCTGCAACAGCAGCCCGAGAGTGGGGGACACTTACCTGCTCTCCGTGTAACGCTCCAAGTCCACCTTCCCCGGCTGAGAGGTGATGAGATCCAGCGCCTGCCCCAACTCCGTCTGGTAGGAGGTCTGCAAAGAATCAGAGACCACGTGATCGCCAGGAACAGCACCCCCCGCCTCCACAACACAATGGAACCTGCCGCCAGAGACTGAACCCCCCGCCTCCACAACACAATGGAACCTGCCGCCAGAGACAGCACCCCCGCCTCCACAACACAATGGAACCTGCCGCCAGAGACTGAACCCCCCCGCCTCCACAACACAATGGAACCTGCCACCAGGAACAGCACCCCCCGCCTCCACAACACAATGGAACCTGCCGCCAGAGACTGAACCCCCCGCCTCCACAACACAATGGAACCTGCCGCCAGGAACAGCACCCCCCGCCTCCACAACACAATGGAACCTGCCGCCAGAGACTGAACCCCCCGCCTCCACAACACAATGGAACCTGCCGCCAGGAACAGCACCCCCCGCCTCCACAACACAATGGAACCTGCCGCCAGAGACTGAACCCCCCGCCTCCACAACACAATGGAACCTGCCGCCAGGAACAGCACCCCCCGCCTCCACAACACAATGGAACCTGCTGCCAGAGACTGAACCCCCCGCCTCCACAACACAATGGAACCTGCCGCCAGAGACTGAACCCCCCCCGCCTCCACAACACAATGGAACCTGCCGCCAGGAACAGCACCCCCCGCCTCCACAACACAATGGAACCTGCCGCCAGGAACAGCACCCCCCGCCTCCACAACACAATGGAACCTGCCGCCAGGAACAGCACCCCCGCCTCCACAACACAATGGAACCTGCCGCCAGGAACAGCACCCCCCGCCTCCACAACACAATGGAACCTGCCGCCAGAGACTGAACCCCCCGCCTCCACAACACAATGGAACCTGCCGCCAGGAACAGCACCCCCCGCCTCCACAACACAATGGAACCTGCCGCCAGAGACTGAACCCCCCCGCCTCCACAACACAATGGAACCTGCCGCCAGAGACTGAACCCCCCCGCCTCCACAACACAATGGAACCTGCCGCCAGAGACTGAACCCCCCCGCCTCCACAACACAATGGAACCTGCCGCCAGGAATAGCACCCCCCGCCTCCACAACACAATGGAACCTGCCGCCAGAGACTGAACCCCCCGCCTCCACAACACAATGGAACCTGCCGCCAGGAACAGCACCCCCCGCCTCCACAACACAATGGAACCTGCCGCCAGAGACTGAACCCCCCCGCCTCCACAACACAATGGAACCTGCCGCCAGGAACAGCACCCCTGCCTCCACAACACAATGGAACCTGCCGCTAGAGACTGAACCCCCCGCCTCCACAACACAATGGAACCTGCCGCCAGGAACAGCACCCCCCGCCTCCACAACACAATGGAACCTGCCGCCAGAGACTGAACCCCCCGCCTCCACAACACAATGGAACCTGCCGCCAGAGACTGAACCCCCCGCCTCCACAACACAATGGAACCTGCCGCCAGGAACAGCACCCCCCGCCTCCACAACACAATGGAACCTGCCGCCAGAGACTGAACCCCCCCGCCTCCACAACACAATGGAACCTGCCGCCAGAGACTGAACCCCCCGCCTCCACAACACAATGGAACCTGCCGCCAGAGACTGAACCCCCCCGCCTCCACAACACAATGGAACCTGCCGCCAGGAACAGCACCCCCCGCCTCCACAACACAATGGAACCTGCCGCCAGAGACTGAACCCCCCCGCCTCCACAACACAATGGAACCTGCCGCCAGAGACTGAACCCCCCCGCCTCCACAACACAATGGAACCTGCCGCCAGAGACTGAACCCCCCGCCTCCACAACACAATGGAACCTGCCGCCAGGAACAGCACCCCCCGCCTCCACAACACAATGGAACCTGCCGCCAGAGACTGAACCCCCCGCCTCCACAACACAATGGAACCTGCCGCCAGGAACAGCACCCCCCGCCTCCACAACACAATGGAACCTGCCGCCAGGAACAGCACCCCCCCGCCTCCACAACACAATGGAACCTGCCGCCAGGAACAGCACCCCCCCGCCTCCACAACACAATGGAACCTGCCGCCAGAGACTGAACCCCCCCCGCCTCCACAACACAATGGAACCTGCCGCCAGGAACAGCACCCCCCGCCTCCACAACACAATGGAACCTGCCGCCAGAGACTGAACCCCCCCGCCTCCACAACACAATGGAACCTGCCGCCAGAGACTGAACCCCCCCGCCTCCACAACACAATGGAACCTGCCGCCAGAGACTGAACCCCCCCGCCTCCACAACACAATGGAACCTGCCGCCAGAGCACTGAACCCCCCGCCTCCACAACACAATGGAACCTGCCGCCAGGAACAGCACCCCCCGCCTCCACAACACAATGGAACCTGCCGCCAGGAACAGCACCCCCCGCCTCCACAACACAATGGAACCTGCCGCCAGGAACAGCACCCCCGCCTCCACAACACAATGGAACCTGCCGCCAGAGACTGAACCCCCCCGCCTCCACAACACAATGGAACCTGCCGCCAGAGACTGAACCCCCCCGCCTCCACAACACAATGGAACCTGCCGCCAGAGACTGAACCCCCCGCCTCCACAACACAATGGAACCTGCCATCAGAGACTGAACCCCCCCGCCTCCACAACACAATGGAACCGGCCGCTAGAGACTGAACCCCCCGCCTCCACAACACAATGGAACCTGCCGCCAGAGACTGAACCCCCCCGCCTCCACAACACAATGGAACCTGCCGCCAGGAACAGCACCCCCCCGCCTCCACAACACAATGGGACCTGCCGCCAGAGACTGAACCCCCCCGCCTCCACAACACAATGGAACCTGCCGCCAGAGACTGAACCCCCCATCCCCACAACACAATGGAACCTGCCGCCAGAGACTGAACCCCCCGCCTCCACAACACAATGGAACCTGCCGCCAGAGACTGAACCCCCCCGCCTCCACAACACAATGGAACCTGCCACCAGAGACTGAACCCCCCCGCCTCCACAACACAATGGAACCTGCCGCCAGAGACTGAACCCCCTGCCTCCACAACACAATGGAACCTGCCGCCAGGAATAGCACCCCCCGCCTCCACAACACAATGGAACCTGCCGCCAGAGACTGAACCCCCCGCCTCCACAACACAATGGAACCTGCCATCAGAGACTGAACCCCCCCGCCTCCACAACACAATGGAACCTGCCGCCAGAGACTGAACCCCCCGCCTCCACAACACAATGGAACCTGCCATCAGAGACTGAACCCCCCGCCTCCACAACACAATGGAACCTGCCACCAGAGATTGCACACCCCCCACCCACCCACAACTCTAGACAGCCACCCGCCGGGCTAAGCTTCCGATTGAGAGGAACAGAGGAAACCGTCGGGGCGGAGAGGATGACCGTTGGGCGGAGAAGCCTCCCTCACCTCCAGGAAGAGTTCGAGCAGGCTGAGGTAGTATGGCTGCCGGCGGCAGTACTTCTTCAGGACCCGGTATATGCAGGCTTCAAGTAGGAAGGAGTCATTGATGGCGTCCAGCCCGATGCCAGCCTGTAAGAGTCGTAGAGATGAGCAGCCGCTCTGTTGCCCCACCCCCTAACTCCTCCCCCCATATAAACCACTTACCTTCTTATACCAGCATGGCTGCCCCCGGCGGGTCACAGAATTATCCATGATGTCATCAGCGACCAGGAAGAAAGCCTGAAGCTAAGAGAGAAGAGGCGATGAGGAGGGGAGTCTGCGGGGGCCCAGAGAGCCACATGGGACACACACACTCACCAGCTCCACGCACCAGCCCACCGCCAGCGCCCTCTGCAGATTACCCTCCTCCTGCAGCTCGGCTCCCACCAGCTCCCGGTACGAGGCCAGCACAGTCATCCCGCGGTTGCACTTCCCTC
Organism: Leptodactylus fallax; assembly: GCA_947044405.1. Classification (NCBI taxonomy): domain Eukaryota; kingdom Metazoa; phylum Chordata; class Amphibia; order Anura; family Leptodactylidae; genus Leptodactylus; species Leptodactylus fallax. The sequence continues at coordinate 101,387 of CAMRHE010000895.1, forward strand.
CTGGAGTGTTATAGTCCAGCACCTGCAGATAAAGTAACATGTCATGCAGCCATGATCACCGCAGCCGCGCGCAGAAGACGCGGATCGGACACACCTGCCGCAGCCGCGCACAGAAGACACGCTGGACACACCTGCTGCAGCCCCGCGCAGAAGACGCGGATCGTACACACCTGCCGCAGACGCGCGCAGAAGACGCAGATCGGACACACCTGCCGCAGCCGCGCGCAGAAGATGCGGATCGTACACACCTGCCGCAGCCGCGCGCAGAAGACGCGGATCGGACACACCTGCCGCAGCCGCGCACAGAAGATGCGGATCGTACACACCTGCCGCAGCCGCGCGCAGAAGACGCGGATCGGACACACCTGCCGCAGCCGCGCACAGAAGACGCGGATCGGACACACCTGCCGCAGCCGCGCACAGAAGATGCGGATCGGACACACCTGCCGCAGCCGCGCGCAGAAGACGCGGATCAGACACACCTGCCGCAGCCACGCGCAGAAGACGCGCTGGACACACCTGCCGCAGCCGCACGCAGAAGACGCGCTGGACACACCTGCCGCAGCCGCGCGCAGAAGACGCGGATCGGACACACCTGCCGCAGCCGCGCGCAGAAGACGCGTATCGGACACACCTGCCGCAGCCGCGCACAGAAGATGCGCCGGACACACCTGCCGCAGCCGTGAAATGGCATCTCCAATCTCTGGGTGCCCCCAGTCCTCTGCTGTCAGGTCCTGCATAATCTGATCAAAGAAGCTGCAGAACTCCTGGCGCTCGTCTGACACGTCTGTACCCTTCACCGAGCTCATGGTCACCGCCTGTGGGGAAAACCAACATCACATGACCAGCAGCAACTACAGCGCCTCCCTCCCCCCAGCCCAGCAGGAGCAGCCACAGCCCCCCCCAGCCTACCAGGAGCAGCCACAGCCCCCCCAGCCTACCAGGAGCAGCCACAGCCCCCCCCAGCCTACCAGGAGCAGCCACAGCCCCCCCCAGCCTACCAGGAGCAGCCACAGCCCCCCCCAGCCTACCAGGAGCAGCCACAGCCCCCCCCAGCCTACCAGGAGCAGCCACAGCCCCCCCAGCCTACCAGGAGCAGCCACAGCCCCCCCCAGCCTACCAGGAGCAGCCACAGCCCCCCCCAGCCTACCAGGAGCAGCCACAGCCCCCCCAGCCTACCAGGAGCAGCCACAGCCCCCCCAGCCTACCAGGAGCAGCCACAGCCCCCCCCAGCCTACCAGGAGCAGCCACAGCCCCCCCAGCCTACCAGGAGCAGCCACAGCCCCCCCCAGCCTACCAGGAGCAGCCACAGCCCCCCCCAGCCTACCAGGAGCAGCCACAGCCCCCCCAGCCTACCAGGAGCAGCCACAGCCCCCCCCAGCCTACCAGGAGCAGCCACAGCCCCCCCCAGCCTACCAGGAGCAGCCACAGCCCCCCCAGCCTACCAGGAGCAGCCACAGCCCCCCCAGCCTACCAGGAGCAGCCACAGCCCCCCCCGCCTACCAGGAGCAGCCACAGCCCCCCCCAGCCTACCAGGAGCAGCCACAGCCCCCCCCAGCCTACCAGGAGCAGCCACAGCCCCCCCCAGCCTACCAGGAGCAGCCACAGCCCCCCCAGCCTACCAGGAGCAGCCACAGCCCCCCCCAGCCTACCAGGAGCAGCCACAGCCCCCCCCAGCCTACCAGGAGCAGCCACAGCCCCCCCAGCCTACCAGGAGCAGCCACAGCCCCCCCAGCCTACCAGGAGCAGCCACAGCCCCCCCCAGCCTACCAGGAGCAGCCACACGCCCCCCCAGCCTACCAGGAGCAGCCACAGCCCCCCCCAGCCTACCAGGAGCAGCCACAGCCCCCCCCAGCCTACCAGGAGCAGCCACAGCCCCCCCAGCCTACCAGGAGCAGCCACAGCCCCCCCCCAGCCTACCAGGAGCAGCCACAGCCCCCCCAGCCTACCAGGAGCAGCCACAGCCCCCCCAGCCTACCAGGAGCAGCCACAGCCCCCCCAGCCTACCAGGAGCAGCCACAGCCCCCCCCCCCCCAGGAGCAGCCACAGCCCCCCCCCCAGGAGCAGCCACTTCCCCCCCCCCCAGGAGCAGCCACAGCGCCCCCCAGGAGCAGCCACAGCGCCCCCCAGGAGCAGCCACAGCCCCCCCCCCAGAAGCAGCCACAGCCCCCCCCCAGAAGCAGCCACAGCCCCCCCCCCAGAAGCAGCCACCCCCCCCCCCCCCAGGAGCAGCCACAGCCCCCCCCCCAGGAGCAGCCACAGCCCCCCCCCCCAGGAGCAGCCACAGCCCCCCCCCAGGAGCAGCCACCCCCCCCCCCCCAGCCTACCAGGAGCAACCACCCCCCCCCCCTACATATAACATCTCTGTTACAGTTCATACAGTGCGGTATACACAATGCACAGAGTGCGATATAAACCTATAACACACAATGACAGAAGCCCCGCCCCGGAAGTACCGCCCTACACACAGGAAGTGGCTGTAGCATACGCACCCCTGTCACACCCGGTCGGAACCGCCGCCACATTAACGTTCTGCATGACCAGTACAAGGCGGGTGGCGGGGCAGTGACACCCTGCAGAGGGCGGAGCCACACCCTCCCGATACATAAAAGGCGGAGCCACATTCAGTCAGTCTTCCCTCTCCCGATCTCCAGCTCCGCCCAGTGATGTCACTGCTGATGCCCGGCAACGGCGTCCTGCTGCCTCTCCCCTCACTGGGCGGAGTCTCCATGAGGCGCTCTAAATAGGGCCCTAGTTGTCAATCAAGAAGGCGTAACCCCGCCCAGCGACGTCACTACCACCACAAGGCCAAGTGTAACTCCGCCCCCATCTCCATGGAGACATCAGCCCCATCACATCACTGACGATCTCCATGGTGACATCTGCCTGCACCTTGCTGACAGGTCTCTCCCCCCCCCCCCCTCCCCCTGCACCTTGCTGACAGGTCTCTCCCCCCCCCCCCTCCCCGCACCTTGCTGACAGGTCTCTCCCCCCCCACTCCCCGCACCTTGCTGACAGGTCTCCCCCCCCCCCCCCCCTGCACCTTGCTGACAGGTCTCTTCCCCCCCTCCCCCTGCACCTTGCTGACAGGTCTCTTCCCCCCCTCCCCCTGCACCTTGCTGACAGGTCTCTTCCCCCCCCTCCCCCTGCACCTTGCTGACAGGTCTCTTCCCCCCCCCTCCCCCTGCACCTTGCTGACAGGTCTCTTCCCCCCCCTCCCCCCTGCACCTTGCTGACAGGTCTCTCTCCCCCCCCTCCCCCTGCACCTTGCTGACAGGTCTCTTCCCCCCCTCCCCCTGCACCTTGCTGACAGGTCTCTTCCCCCCCCCTCCCCTGCACCTTGCTGACAGGTCTCTTTCCCCCCCCCTCCCCCTGCACCTTGCTGACAGGTCTCTTCCCCCCCTCCCCCTGCACCTTGCTGACAGGTCTCTTCCCCCCCCCCCCCCCTGCACCTTGCTGACAGGTCTCTTCCCCCCCTCCCCCTGCACCTTGCTGACAGGTCTCTCCCCCCCCCTCCCCCTGCACCTTGCTGACAGGTCTCTTCCCCCCCCTCCCCCTGCACCTTGCTGACAGGTCTCTTCCCCCCCCCTCCCCCTGCACCTTGCTGACAGGTCTCTTCCCCCCCCCTCCCCCTGCACCTTGCTGACAGGTCTCTTCCCCCCCCCCCCCCCTGCACCTTGCTGACAGGTCTCTTCCCCCCCCCCCCCCTGCACCTTGCTGACAGGTCTCTTCCCCCTGCACCTTGCTGACAGGTCTCTTCCCCCTGCACCTTGCTGACAGGTCTCTTCCCCCTGCACCTTGCTGACAGGTCTCTTCCCCCCCCCCCCCCCCCCGCACCTTGCTGACAGGTCTCTTCCCCCCCCCCCCCCCCCCCGCACCTTGCTGACAGGTCTCTTCCCCCCCCCCCCCCCCGCACCTTGCTGACAGGTCTCTTCTCCCCCTGCACCTTGCTGACAGGTCTCTTCTCCCCCCCCTCCTCCTGCACCTTGCTGACAGGTCTCTACCCCCCCCCCCCGCACCTTGCTGACAGGTCTCTTCCCCCCCCCCCCCCCCTCCTCCTGCACCTTGCTGACAGGTCTCTCCCCCCCCTCCCCCTGCACCTTGCTGACAGGTCTCTTCCCCCCCTCCCCCTGCACCTTGCTGACAGGTCTCTTCCCCCCCTCCCCCTGCACCTTGCTGACAGGTCTCTTCCCCCCCCCCCCCTGCACCTTGCTGACAGGTCTCTTCCCCCCCTCCCCCTGCACCTTGCTGACAGGTCTCTTCCCCCCTCCCCCTGCACCTTGCTGACAGGTCTCTTCCCCCCTCCCCCTGCACCTTGCTGACAGGTCTCTTCCCCCCCTCCCCCTGCACCTTGCTGACAGGTCTCTTCCCCCCTCCCCCTGCACCTTGCTGACAGGTCTCTTCCCCCCTCCCCCTGCACCTTGCTGACAGGTCTCTTCCCCCCCTCCCCCTGCACCTTGCTGACAGGTCTCTTCCCCCTGCACCTTGCTGACAGCTTTCCTGCTCCTCCGCCTTGCTGACAGGTCTCTTCCCCCTGCACCTTGCTGACAGTCTCCTGCTCCTCCGCCTTGCTGACAGCTCTTTTTCCCCTGCACCTTGCTGACAGTCTCCTGGTCCTCCGCCTTGCTGACAGCTCTTTTTCCCCTGTACCTTGCTGACAGTTTCCTGCTCCTCCGCCTTGCTGACAGGTCTCTTCCCCCTGCACCTTGCTGACAGTCTCCTGCTCCTCCGCCTTGCTGACAGTCTCCGTCCTCCGGTACATTACCTGCTCTACAGCTCCGGTCCTCTTCTCTACCATGTACAGCCAGCGCAGGCTTTAAACCCGGCTCCGGGCGCGCTGCCTGCCGGGACTTGTAGTTCTTCCGCTCCAATCACCAGTACTCACCGCCCAACATAAACTACAACTCCCAGGAGAAGCTGCGGTATAGGCGGGGCCAAAGAGCGAGGCGGGATCACACATGGCGTCCAATCTGAGGTCACTGCACGATGATTGGTGTTTGACATCGTATGAGGATGGGCTCCCGGCATGGCAACCAATCACAGCGCCAGCTACAACTCGGCTCCGCCCACCGTGTTGTCAGACTACAGAGCAGAGTGTGAGGTAAATAGTGAGAGGGAGGAGACTGAATGGTCAGTGTGTAGTGACGTCACACGTGACTGTATATCCTCCTATCTACCTCACACCTCACTGTATATCCTCCTATCTACCTCACTGTATATCCTCCTATCTACCTCACACCTCACTGTATATCCTCCTATCTACCTCACTGTATATCCTCCTATCTACCTCACACCTCACTGTATATCCTCCTATCTACCTCACTGTATATCCTCCTATCTACCTCACTGTATATCCTCCTATCTACCTCACTGTATATCCTCCTATCTACCTCACACCTCACTGTATATCCTCCTATCTACCTCACTGTATATACTCCTATCTACCTCACTGTATATCCTCCTATCTACCTCACACCTCACTGTATATCCTCCTATCTACCTCACTGTATATCCTCCTATCTACCTCACTGTATATCCTCCTATCTACCTCACTGTATATCCTCCTATCTACCTCACACCTCACTGTATATCCTCCTATCTACCTCACTGTATATCCTCCTATCTACCTCACTGTATATCCTCCTATCTACCTCACACCTCACTGTATATCCTCCTATCTACCTCACTGTATATACTCCTATCTACCTCACTGTATATCCTCCTATCTACCTCACACCTCACTGTATATCCTCCTATCTACCTCACTGTATATCCTCCTATCTACCTCACTGTATATCCTCCTATCTACCTCACTGTATATCCTCCTATCTACCTCACACCTCACTGTATATCCTCCTATCTACCTCACACCTCACTGTATATCCTCCTATCTACCTCACTGTATATCCTCCTATCTACCTCACTGTATATCCTCCTATCTACCTCACTGTATATCCTTCTATCTACCTCACACCTCACTGTATATCCTCCTATCTACCTCACTGTATATCCTCCTATCTACCTCACTGTATATCCTCCTATCTACCTCACTGTATATCCTCCTATCTACCTCACTGTATATCCTCCTATCTACCTCACTGTATATCCTCCTATCTACCTCACTGTATATACTCCTATCTACCTCACTGTATATCCTCCTATCTACCTCACACCTCACTGTATATCCTCCTATCTACCTCACTGTATATCCTCCTATCTACCTCACTGTATATCCTCCTATCTACCTCACTGTATATACTCCTATCTACCTCACACCTCACTGTATATCCTCCTATCTACCTCACTGTATATCCTCCTATCTACCTCACTGTATATCCTCCTATCTACCTCACACCTCACTGTATATCCTCCTATCTACCTCACACCTCACTGTATATCCTCCTATCTACCTCACTGTATATCCTCCTATCTACCTCACACCTCACTGTATATCCTCCTATCTACCTCACACCTCACTGTATATCCTCCTATCTACCTCACTGTATATACTCCTATCTACCTCACTGTATATCCTCCTATCTACCTCACTGTATATCCTCCTATCTACCTCACACCTCACTGTATATCCTCCTATCTACCTCACTGTATATCCTCCTATCTACCTCACTGTATATACTCCTATCTACCTCACTGTATATCCTCCTATCTACCTCACTGTATATCCTCCTATCTACCTCACACCTCACTGTATATCCTCCTATCTACCTCACTGTATATCCTCCTATCTACCTCACTGTATATACTCCTATCTACCTCACTGTATATCCTCCTATCTACCTCACACCTCACTGTATATCCTCCTATCTACCTCACTGTATATCCTCCTATCTACCTCACTGTATATCCTCCTATCTACCTCACTGTATATCCTCCTATCTACCTCACTGTATATCCTCCTATCTACCTCACTGTATATCCTCCTATCTACCTCACTGTATATCCTCCTATCTACCTCACACCTCACTGTATATCCTCCTATCTACCTCACTGTATATCCTCCTATCTACCTCACACCTCACTGTATATCCTCCTATCTACCTCACTGTATATCCTCCTATCTACCTCACACCTCACTGTATATCCTCCTATCTACCTCACTGTATATCCTCCTATCTACCTCACACCTCACTGTATATCCTCCTATCTACCTCACTGTATATCCTCCTATCTACCTCACACCTCACTGTATATCCTCCTATCTACCTCACTGTATATCCTCCTATCTACCTCACACCTCACTGTATATCCTCCTATCTACCTCACTGTATATCCTCCTATCTACCTCACTGTATATCCTCCTATCTACCTCACTGTATATCCTCCTATCTACCTCACTGTATATCCTCCTATCTACCTCACACCTCACTGTATATCCTCCTATCTACCTCACTGTATATCCTCCTATCTACCTCACACCTCACTGTATATCCTCCTATCTACCTCACTGTATATCCTCCTATCTACCTCACACCTCACTGTATATCCTCCTATCTACCTCACTGTATATCCTCCTATCTACCTCACTGTATATCCTCCTATCTACCTCACACCTCACTGTATATCCTCCTATCTACCTCACTGTATATCCTCCTATCTACCTCACTGTATATACTCCTATCTACCTCACACCTCACTGTATATCCTCCTATCTATCTCACACCTCACTGTATATCCTCCTATCTACCTCACTGTATATCCTCCTATCTACCTCACACCTCACTGTATATCCTCCTATCTACCTCACTGTATATCCTCCTATCTACCTCACACCTCACTGTATATCCTCCTATCTACCTCACACCTCACTGTATATCCTCCTATCTTCACCTCACTGTATATCCTCCTATCTACCTCACTGTATATCCTCCTATCTACCTCACACCTCACTGTATATCCTCCTATCTACCTCACTGTATATCCTCCTATCTACCTCACTGTATATCCTCCTATCTACCTCACACCTCACTGTATATCCTCCTATCTACCTCACTGTATATCCTCCTATCTACCTCACACCTCACTGTATATCCTCCTATCTACCTCACTGTATATCCTCCTATCTACCTCACTGTATATCCTCCTATCTACCTCACACCTCACTGTATATCCTCCTATCTACCTCACACCTCACTGTATATCCTCCTATCTACCTCACACCTCACTGTATATCCTCCTATCTACCTCACACCTCACTGTATATCCTCCTATCTACCTCACTGTATATCCTCCTATCTACCTCACTGTATATCCTCCTATCTACCTCACTGTATATCCTCCTATCTACCTCACACCTCACTGTATATCCTCCTATCTACCTCACTGTATATCCTCCTATCTACCTCACACCTCACTGTATATCCTCCTATCTACCTCACTGTATATCCTCCTATCTACCTCACTGTATATCCTCCTATCTACCTCACACCTCACTGTATATCCTCCTTCACCTCACTGTATATCCTCCTATCTACCTCACACCTCACTGTATATCCTCCTATCTACCTCACCTCACTGTATATCCTCCTATCTACCTCACTGTATATCCTCCTATCTACCTCACACCTCACTGTATATCCTCCTATCTACCTCACTGTATATCCTCCTATCTACCTCACTGTATATCCTCCTATCTACCTCACACCTCACTGTATATCCTCCTATCTACCTCACTGTATATCCTCCTATCTACCTCACACCTCACTGTATATCCTCCTATCTACCTCACTGTATATCCTCCTATCTACCTCACTGTATATCCTCCTATCTACCTCACACCTCACTGTATATCCTCCTATCTACCTCACACCTCACTGTATATCCTCCTATCTACCTCACACCTCACTGACCTCGTATATCCTCCTATCTACCCTCACACCTCACTGTATATCCTCCTATCTCTACCTCACTGTATATCCTCCTATCTACCTCACTGTATATCCTCCTATCTACCTCACTGTATATCCTCCTATCTACCTCACACCTCACTGTATATCCTCCTATCTACCTCACTGTATATCCTCCTATCTACCTCACACCTCACTGTATATCCTCCTATCTACCTCACTGTATATCCTCCTATCTACCTCACTGTATATCCTCCTATCTACCTCACTGTATATCCTCCTATCTACCTCACTGTATATCCTCCTATCTACCTCACTGTATATCCTCCTATCTACCTCACACCTCACTGTATATCCTCCTATCTACCTCACACCTCACTGTATATCCTCCTATCTACCTCACTGTATATCCTCCTATCTACCTCACTGTATATCCTCCTATCTACCTCACTGTATATCCTCCTATCTACCTCACACCTCACTGTATATCCTCCTATCTACCTCACTGTATATCCTCCTATCTACCTCACACCTCACTGTATATCCTCCTATCTACCTCACTGTATATCCTCCTATCTACCTCACGCTCCCACCTCACTGTATATCCTCCTATCTACCTCACTGTATATCCTCCTATCTACCCACACCTCACTGTATATCCTCCTATCTACCTCACACCTCACTGTATATCCTCCTATCTACCTCACACCTCACTGTATATCCTCCTATCTACCTCACTGTATATCCTTCTGATCCTCCTTGAGATGGTTCTACTCCTTCATTAGAGTCCAGCTGTGTTTAATTAAACTGATTGGACTTGATTAGGAGCGGCGCACACCTGTCTATATAAGACCTCACAGCTCACACTGCATGTCAGAGCAAATGAGAATCAGGAGGTCAAAGGAACTGCCCAAGGAGCTCAGAGACAGAATTGTGGCAAGGCCCAGATCTGGCCAAGGTTCCTCAGAGCACAGCGGCCTCCATAATCCTTACATGGAAGAAGTTTGGGACGAGCAGAACTCTTCCTAGACCTGGCCGTCCAGCCACACTGAGCAATGGTGGGAGAAGAGCCTTGGTGAGAGAGGTAAAAGAAGCCAAAGATGACTGTGGCCGAGCTCCAGAGATGCAGTAGGGAGATGGGAGAAAGTTCCACAAAGTCACTATCACTGCAGCCTCCACCAGTCGGGGCTTTATGGCAGAGGGGCCCGAAGTGCAAGACTCTCCTGAAAGCCCGCATAGAGTTTGCCAAAAAACGCATGAAGGACTCACAGACTATGAGAAATAAGATTCTCTGCTCTGAGGAGACGAAGATTGAACTCTTAGGCGTTAATTCTAAGCGGTATGTGTGGAGAAAACCAGGCCCTGCTCATCACCTGCCCAATACAATCCCAACAGTGAGACATGGCGGTGGCAGCATCATGCTATGGGGGACAGGACGACTGGCTGTAATTGAAGGAAAGATGAATGCGGCCAAGTACAGAGAGATCCTGGAAGAAAACCTCTGCCAGAGTGCTCTGGACCTCAGACTGGGCCGAAGGTTCCAACAAGACAATGGCCCTAAGCACAGCTAAAATAACAAAGGAACAACTCTGTGACCATTCCTGACTGGCCCAGCCAGAGCCCGGACCTCAACCCAACTGAGCATCTCTGGAGAGACCTGAAAATGGCTCCACCAACGTTCACCATCCAACCTGACGGAAGTGGAGAGGATCTGCAAGGAAGAATGGCCGAGGATCCCCAAATCCAGATGTGACAAACTTGTTGTATCATTCCCAAGAAGACTCCTGGCTGTACTAGCTCAGAAGGAAGCGGCTTCTACTCAGTACTGAGCAAAGGCTCCGAATACTTATGGCCATGGGAGATTGCAGGGTTTCTTATTTAATAAATTTGCAAAAATATCTACATTTCTGTTTTTTTCTGTCAGGATGGGGAGCTGAGTGTACATTACTGAGGAATAAAAGGAACTGTTCTGCTTTTAGCAAATGGCTGCAATGAAAGAAAGAGTGAAAAATTTAAAGGGGTCTGAATACTTTCCGTACCCACTGTATATACCCCCCATCTACCTCACAAATCAGAGATAAGCGGTGCGGTGTAGGGGTATAGAGAGATAAGCGCTGCCATGTAGGGGTATAGAGAGATAAGCGGTGCCGTGTAGGGGTATAGAGAGATAAGCGCTGCCGTGTAGGGGTATAGAGAGATAAGCGGTGCCGTGTAGGGGTATAGAGAGATAAGCGCTGCCATGTAGGGGTATAGAGAGATAAGCGCTGTCGTGTAGGGGTATAGAGAGATAAGCGCTGCCGTGTAGGGGTATAGAGAGATAAGCGCTGCCGTGTAGGGGTATAGAGAGATAAGCGCTGCCGTGTAGGGGTATAGAGAGATAAGCGGTGCGGTGTAGGGGTATAGAGAGATAAGCGGTGCCGTGTAGGGGTATAGAGAGATAAGCGCTGCCGTGTAGGGGTATAGAGAGATAAGCGGTGCGGTGTAGGGGTATAGAGAGATAAGCGCTGCCGTGTAGGGGTATAGAGAGATAAGCGGCGCCGTGTCGGGGTATAGAGAGATAAGCGCTGTCGTGTAGGGGTATAGAGAGATAAGCGCTGCCGTGTAGGGGTATAGAGAGATAAGCGCTGCCGTGTAGGGGTATAGAGAGATAAGCGCTGCCGTGTAGGGGTATAGAGAGATAAGCGGCGCCGTGTCGGGGTATAGAGAGATAAGCGCCTGTCGTGTAGGGGTATAGAGAGATAAGCGCTGCCGTGTAGGGGTATAGAGAGATAAGCGGTGCCGTGTAGGGGTATAGAGAGATAAGCGCTGCCGTGTAGGGGTTAGAGAGATAAGCGCTGCCGTGTAGGGGTATAGAGAGATAAGCGCTGCCATGTAGGGGTATAGAGAGATAAGCGGTGCGGTGTAGGGGTTAGAGAGATAAGCGCTGCCGTGTAGGGGTATAGAGAGATAAGCGGCGCCGTGTAGGGGTATAGAGAGATAAGCAGTGCCGTGTAGGGGTATAGAGAGATAAGCAGTGCCATGTAGGGGTTAGAGAGATAAGCGCTGCCGTGTAGGGGTATAGAGAGATAAGCGGCGCCGTGTCGGGGTATAGAGAGATAAGCGGTGCCGTGTAGGGGTATAGAGAGATAAGCGGTGCGGTGTAGGGGTATAGAGAGATAAGCGGTGCCGTGTAGGGGTATAGAGAGATAAGCGGTGCCGTGTATGGGGTATAGAGAGATAAGCGGTGCTGTGTAGTGCGAGTGGGGCTGAGTCTTACAAGGCGGGGGGTGTAGTTTCTGGGGCGGGGGGTGTGGTATTTGGGGCGGGGACCTTCCTCACTTCCTGCTTCTTCCTCTCGGCTTCTCTCTGTTAGCAGGTACTGAGGGTATACAGCAGTGGAGGGCTCTCTGTGAGTATACAGATATATATATGTAGCTGCACACAGCTGTCTGTGTAGTAGGATGATGGTGGTTGTAGTTCTGTAGGCCTCTCCTCCTCTGTATGGTTAGTGGTGCCCCCTGCTGCCCGCCCTGTGTGGCCGCTGTCTCCTCCCTGCCCTCATGTGTACTCAGCAGTCTGGACATTGTGTAACCAGAGAGCGGTCACCAGAGCGGAGCCCAGGAGTATGGAGTGCCAGACAGGTACCCTAATATACCGTATATAGTGACTGTATACCGTACTCCTCCTCCTCCCCTGTATATAGTGACTGTATACCGTACTCCTCCTCCTCCCCGTATATAGTGACTGTATACCGTACTCCTCCTCCCCGTATATAGTGACTGTATACCGTACTCCTCCTCCCCGTATATAGTGACTGTATACCGTACTCCTCCTCCTCCCTGTATATAGTGACTGTATACCGTACTCCTCCTCCTCCCCTGTATATAGTGACTGTATACCGTACTCCTCCTCCTCCCCGTATATAGTGACTGTATACCGTACTCCTCCTCCTCCCCGTATATAGTGACTGTATACCGTACTCCCTCCTCCCCGTATATAGTGACTGTATACCGTACTCCTCCTCCTCCCCGTATATAGTGACTGTATACCGTACTCCTCCTCCTCCCCTGTATATAGTGACTGTATACCGTACTCCTCCTCCCCGTATATAGTGACTGTATACCGTACTCCTCCTCCTCCCTGTATATAGTGACTGTATACCGTACTCCTCCTCCTCCCCTGTATATAGTGACTGTATACCGTACTCCTCCTCCTCCCCGTATATAGTGACTGTATACCGTACTCCTCCTCCTCCCCGTATATAGTGACTGTATACCGTACTCCTCCTCCCCGTATATAGTGACTGTATACCGTACTCCTCCTCCTCCCTGTATATAGTGACTGTATACCGTACTCCTCCTCCTCCCCGTATATAGTGACTGTATACCGTACTCCTCCTCCTCCCCGTATATAGTGACTGTATACCGTACCCTCCTCCCCGTATATAGTGACTGTATACCGTACTCCTCCTCCTCCCTGTATATAGTGACTGTATACCGTACTCCTCCTCCTCCCCTGTATATAGTGACTGTATACCGTACTCCTCCTCCTCCCCTGTATATAGTGACTGTATACCGTACTCCTCCTCCTCCCCTGTATATAGTGACTGTATACCGTACTCCTCCTCCTCCCCTGTATATAGTGACTGTATACCGTACTCCTCCTCCTCCCCTGTATATAGTGACTGTATACCGTACTCCTCCTCCTCCCCTGTATATAGTGACTGTATACCGTACTCCTCCTCCTCCCCTGTATATAGTTCTCGCACTTATAAAGATGAGGCCGGCCTGTAATTGACATCATAGGTAGACCTCAACTATGAGAGACAAAATGAGAAAACTAATCCAGAAAATCACATTGTCTGATTTTTAAAGAATTTATTTGCAAATTATGGGGGAAAATAAGTATTTGGTCAATAACAAAAGTTCCTCCCAATCCTTTGTTCTATCTCCTTTGTTGGCAATGACAGAGGTGAAACGTTTCCTGTAAGTCTTCACAAGGTTGGCACACACTGTTGCTGGTATGTTGGCCCATTCCTCCATGCAGATCTCCTCTAGAGCAGGGATGTTTTGGAGCTGTCGCTGGACAACACGGACTTTCACCTCCCTCCAAAGGTTTTCTATGGGGCTGAGATCTGGAGACTGGCTAGGCCACTCCAGGACCTTGAAATGCTTCTTACGAAGCCGCTCCTTCGTTGCCCTGGCGGTGTGCTTGGGATCATTGTCATGCAGAAAGACCCAGCCACGTTTCATCTTCAATGCCCTTGCTGATGGAAGGAGGTTTGCACTCACAATCTCCCCATACATGGCCCCATTCATTCTTTCATGTACACGGATCAGTCGTCCTGGTCCCTTTGCAGAGAAACAGCCCCATACATGATGTTGCCCCCCCCATGCCTCACAGTAGGTCTGGTGTTCTCTGGATACAACTCAGCATTCACTCTCCTCCAAACACCACGAGTTGTGTTTCTACCAAACAGTTCTACTTTGGTTTCATCTGACCATATGACATTCTCCCAATACTCTTCTGGAACATCCAAATGCTCTCTAGCAAACTTCAGACGGGCCCGGATATGTCCTGGCTTAAGCAGGGGGACACGTCTGGCACTGCAGGATCTGAGTCCCTGGCGGCGTAGTGTGTTACTGACGGTAGCCTTTGTTACGTTAGTCCCAGCTTTCTGCAGGTCACTCACTAGGTCCCCCCGTGGGGTTCTGGGATTTTTGCTCACCGTTCTTGTGATCATTTTGACCCCACGGGGTGAGATCTTGCGTGGAGCCCCTGATGGAGGGAGATTATCAGTGGTCTTGTATGTCTTCCATTTTCTAATTATTGCTCCCACAGGTGATTTCTTCACACCAAGCTGCTTGCCTATTGCAGATTCAGTCTTCCCAGCCTGGTGCAGGGCTACCATTTTGTTTCTGGTCCTTCCACAGCTCTTTGGTCTTCACCATAGTGGAGTTTGGAGTGTGACTGTTTGAGGTTGTGGACAGGAGTCTTTTATACTGATAACAATGTCACACAGGAGCCATTACTACAGGTAATGAGTGGAGGACAGAGGAGCCTCTTAAAGGAGAAGTTACAGGGCTGGGAGAGCCAGAAATCTTGCTTGTTTGTAGGTGACCAAATACTTATTTTCCACCATAATTTGCAAATAAATTCTTAAAAAATCAGACAATGTGATTTTCTGGATTAGTTTTCTCATTTTGTCTCTCATAGTTGAGGTCTACCTATGATGACAATTACAGGCCGGCCTCATCTTTATAAGTGGGAGAACTTGCACAATTGGTGGCTGACTAAATACTTTTTTTCCCCACTGTACCTCCTGCCGACCGGGACAGCGGGACAGCACCCAGAATCTGGGAATGTCCTGCTGAATTAAGGATGGTTGGGAGGATGGGGATGGATGTGTTATTCATCACTGCATGATACAGAGCAGTTACCCCATTATCCTCTGTAATACACAGCACTGACTGCAGCAAAGCTTGAAATAGAGAATCCTAGGAGTAGGAGAAGGAGAGCTAAGTTTAGTCAGAGTTACCCAATTACAGGCAGATAGCGATAGAAATCATAGATGGGAGTGACAGAGAATATCTGTGCTGTGTGAGCCTGACTGCTGCACTAATACACACAGTTAACCCTTTCATTGCCAATAATCAAAGTTATGTTTTATATAGTCCTAGGAGCCCTGACAGTGTCATACACTATGTATTATAGATATATAGTCCTAGGAGCCCTGACAGTGTCATACACTATGTATTATAGATATATAGTCCTAGGAGCCCTGACAGTGTCATACACTATGTATTATAGATATATAGTCCTAGGAGTCCTGACAGTGTCACACACTATGTATTATAGATATATAGTCCTAGGAGCCCTGACAGTGTCACACACTATGTATTATAGATATATAGTCCTAGGAGTCCTGACAGTGTCATACACTATGTATTATAGATATATAGTCCTAGGAGTCCTGACAGTGACATACACTATGTATTATAGATATATAGTCCTAGGAGCCCTGACAGTGTCATACACTATGTATTATAGATATATAGTCCTAGGAGTCCTGACAGTGACATACACTATGTATTATAGATATATAGTCCTAGGAGCCCTGACAGTGTCATACACTATGTATTATAGATATATAGTCCTAGGAGTCCTGATGGTGTTATACACTATGTATTATAGATATATAGTCCTAGGAGTCCTGATGGTGTTATACACTATGTATTATAGATATATAGTCCTAGGAGTCCTGACAGTGTCATACACTATGTATTATAGATATAGTCCTAGGAGCCCTGACAGTGTCATACATTATGTATTATAGATATATAGTCCTAGGAGCCCTGACAGTGTGATACACAATGTTTTAAGTCAATTTAAGCTGTGGTTCGTATGGAACTTGGTCCACCCAAAATGAATATTGGTCCTGAATATAATAAAAAAAAAATATATATATAATATATATTTATAGTAATTGAAGAACTTGGCTCTGTTAGTTAGTGTGAATGGAGTATTATAATCTGCAGCTGATCCGCCAGTGGTCCGAGGTATTATAATACGTTTCTGAACTTTCATTCATATCTGGTGCAGAGCCAAGTTCTTCGATTGCTGTATATATAGGGTGGAGCCCTACTTCAGCACTATATATGGTGGAGTGACATGTATCCGCAATGAATATTGGTCCTGAATCACCGGAAACTAAACAAGTCATGAGAGGTTCACCTATCTCTAATCATGACTTCTATACTGTACTGCCCCTATTCTGTATATAGTGATGTCTATACCATAAGTCCCTCCTCCTGTGTGTATGGTGACCTCTATGCCATATAGCCCCACCCCTTCTGTACGGTGACGTCTATACTGTAACCTCTGTATGCAGTGATTATTTCCTCCCTCAGTTTTCAGCCACCGGCGTTTCTCAGAGAATATGGCGCAGTTAACACAGGATCTTGGTACGGCGTTCTTCCAGAAGCAGCAGCTGAATGCCGCCATGGCCGACTCCTTCCTGGAACATCTGTGTCTTCTGGACATTGACTCAGAGCCTCTGACAGCCAGAAACACCAGCATCGTGTGCACCATTGGTAGGCAACCTCTTGTATCTGATTAATATCCCCTCCTCCTCCTTAGTATAATGCTCCTATATCTGATTAATATCCCCTCCTCAGTATAATGCTCCTATATCTGATTACTATCCCCTCCTCCTTAGTATAATGCTCCTATATCTGATTAATATCCCCTCCTCAGTATAATGCTCCTATATCTGATTAATATCCCCTCCTCCTCAGTATAATGCTCCTATATCTGATTACTATCCCCTCCTCCTCCTTAGTATAATGCTCCTATATCTGATTAATATCCCCTCCTCAGTATAATGCTCCTATATCTGATTAATATACCCTCCTCCTCAGTATAATGCTCCTATATCTGATTATTATCCTCCTCCTCCTCAGTATAATGCTCCTATATCTGATTAATATCCCCTCCTCAGTATAATGCTCCTATATCTGATTACTATCCCCTCCTCCTCCTTAGTATAATGCTCCTATATCTGATTAATATCCCCTCCTCAGTATAATGCTCCTATATCTGATTACTATCCCCTCCTCCTTAGTATAATGCTCCTATATCTGATTAATATCCCCTCCTCAGTATAATGCTCCTATATCTGATTACTATCCCCTCCTCCTTAGTATAATGCTCCTATATCTGATTAATATCCCCTCCTCAGTATAATGCTCCTATATCTGATTAATATACCCTCCTCCTCAGTATAATGCTCCTATATCTGATTATTATCCTCCTCCTCCTCAGTATAATGCTCCTATATCTGATTACTATCCCCTCCTCAGTATAATGCTCCTATATCTGATTACTATCCCCCCAGTATATTGCTCCTATATCTGATTACTATCCCCCCCCCCCAGTATAATGCTCCTATATCTGATTACTATCCCCTCCCCCAGTATAATGCTCCTATAGCTGATTAATATCGTCCTCCTCAGTATAATGCTCCTATATCTGATTACTATCCCCTCCCAGTATATTGCTCCTATATCTGATTAATATCCCCCCTCCTCAGTATAATGCTCCTATATCTGATTAATATCCCCCCTCCTAGTATAATGCTCCTATATCTGATTAATATCCCCCCCTCCTCCTCAGTATAATGCTCCTATATCTGATTAATATCCCCTCCTCCTCCTCCTCAGTATAATGCTCCTATATCTGATTACATCCCCTCCCCTCAGTATAATGCTCCTATATCTGATTAATATCCCCCCTCCTCCTCAGTATAATGCTCCTATATCTGATTAATATCCCCCCTCCTCCTCAGTATAATGCTCCTATATCTGATTAATATCCCCTCCTCCCCAGTATAATGCTCCTATATCTGATTAATATCCCCCTCCTCCTCAGTATAATGCTCCTATATCTGATTAATATCCCCCTCCCCTCAGTATAATGCTCCTATATCTGATTAATATCCCCCTCCTCAGTATAATGCTCCTATATCTGATTAATATCCCCTCCTCCTCAGTATAATGCTCCTATATCTGATTAATATCCCCTCCTCCTCCTCAGTATAATGCTCCTATATCTGATTAATATCCCCCTCCTCCTCCTCAGTATAATGCTCCTATATCTGATTAATATCCCCCTCCTCCTCCTCAGTATAATGCTCCTATATCTGATTAATATCCTCCTCCTCCTCAGTATAATGCTCTTATATCTGATTAATATCCCCTCCTCCTCCTTAGTATAATGCTCCTATAGCTGATTAATATCCCCCCCCCCCCCAGTATAATGCTCCTGTATCTGATTAATATCCCCTCCTCCTCCTCAGTATAATGCTCCTATATCTGATTAATATCCCCCCTCCTCCTCAGTATAATGCTCCTATATCTGATTAATATCCCCTCCTCCTCCTCAGTATAATGCTCCTATATCTGATTAATATCCCCTCCTCCTCCTCAGTATAATGCTCCTATATCTGATTAATATCCCCTCCTCCTCCTCAGTATAATGCTCCTATATCTGATTAATATCCCCTCCTCCTCCTCAGTATAATGCTCCTATAGCTGATTAATATCCCCCCCCCCCCAGTATAATGCTCCTATAGCTGATTAATATCCCCCCCCCCCCAGTATAATGCTCCTATATCTGATTAATATCCCCTCCTCCTCCTCAGTATAATGCTCCTATATCTGATTAATATCCCCTCCTCCTCCTCAGTATAATGCTCCTATATCTGATTAATATCCTCCTCCTCCTCAGTATAATGCTCCTATATCTAAATAATATCCCTCCTCCCCAGTATAATGCTCCTATATCTGATTAATATCCCCCTCCTCCCAGTATAATGCTCCTATATCTGATTAATATCCCCCCCCCCTCAGTATAATGCTCCTATATCTGATTAATATCCCCCTCCCCCAGTATAATGCTCCTATATCTGATTAATATCCCCTCCTCCTCAGTATAATGCTCCTATATCTGATTAATATCCCCTCCTCCTCCTCAGTATAATGCTCCTATATCTGATTAATATCCCCCCTCCTCCTCAGTATAATGCTCCTATATCTGATTAATATCCCCCCCCTCCTCAGTATAATGCTCCTATATCTGATTAATATCCCCCTCCTCCTCAGTATAATGCTCCTATATCTGATTAATATCCCCCCCCCTCAGTATAATGCTCCTATATCTGATTAATATCCCCCTCCCCCAGTATAATGCTCCTATATCTGATTAATATCCCCTCCTCCTCAGTATAATGCTCCTATATCTGATTAATATCCCCTCCCCTCCTCAGTATAATGCTCCTATATCTGATTAATATCCCCCCCTCCTCCTCAGTATAATGCTCCTATATCTGATTAATATCCCCCCCCCCCAGTATAATGCTCCTATATCTGATTAATATCCTCCTCCCCTCAGTATAATGCTCTTATATCTGATTAATATCCCCTCCTCCTCCTTAGTATAATGCTCCTATAGCTGATTAATATCCCCCCTCCCCCCAGTATAATGCTCCTGTATCTGATTAATATCCCCTCCTCCTCCTCAGTATAATGCTCCTATATCTGATTAATATCCCCTCCTCCTCCTCAGTATAATGCTCCTATATCTGATTAATATCCCCCCTCCTCCTCAGTATAATGCTCCTATATCTGATTAATATCCCCCCTCCTCCCAGTATAATGCTCCTATATCTGATTAATATCCCCCCTCCTCCTCAGTATAATGCTCCTATATCTGATTAATATCCCTCCTCCTCCTCAGTATAATGCTCCTATAGCTGATTAATATCCCCCTCCCCCCAGTATAATGCTCCTATATCTGATTAATATCCCCCCTCCTCCTCAGTATAATGCTCCTATATCTGATTAATATCCCCCCTCCTCCTCAGTATAATGCTCCTATATCTGATTAATATCCCCTCCTCCTCAGTATAATGCTCCTATATCTAAATAATATCCCTCCTCCCCAGTATAATGCTCCTATATCTGATTAATATCCCCCTCCTCCTCAGTATAATGCTCCTATATCTGATTAATATCCCCCTCCCCTCAGTATAATGCTCCTATATCTGATTAATATCCCCCCTCCCCTCAGTATAATGCTCCTATATCTGATTAATATCCCCTCCTCCTCAGTATAATGCTCCTATATCTGATTAATATCCCCTCCTCCTCCTCAGTATAATGCTCCTATATCTGATTAATATCCCCTCCTCCTCCTCAGTATAATGCTCCTATATCTAATTAATATCCCCTCCTCCTCAGTATAATGCTCCTATATCTGATTACTATCCCCTCCTCCTCAGTATAATGCTCCTATATCTGATTACTATCCCCTCCTCCTCAGTATAATGCTCCTATATCTGATTACTATCCCCTCCTCCTCAGTATAATGCTCCTATATCTGATTAATATACCCTCCTCCTCAGTATAATGCTCCTATATCTGATTAATATCCCCTCCCCCGGTATAATGCTCCTATATCTGATTACTATCCCCTCCTCCTCAGTATAATGCTCCTATATCTGATTAATATCCCCTCCCCTCCTCAGTATAATGCTCCTATATCTGATTACTATCCCCTCCTCAGTATAATGCTCCTATATCTGATTACTATCCCCTCCTCAGTATAATGCTCCTATATCTGATTACTATCCCCCCCCCAGTATAATGCTCCTATATCTGATTACTATCCCCTCCCCCCGGTATAATGCTCCTATATCTGATTACTATCCCCTCCTCCTCCTCAGTATAATGCTCCTGTATCTGATTACTATCCCCTCCTCCCAGTATAATGCTCCTATATCTGATTACTATCCCCTCCCCCGGTATAATGCTCCTATATCTGATTACTATCCCCTCCTCCTCCTCAGTATAATACTCCTATATCTGATTACTATCCCCTCCTCCTCAGTATAATGCTCCTATATCTGATTACTATCCCCTCCTCCTCAGTATAATGCTCCTATATCTGATTACTATCCCCTCCTCCTCAGTATAATGCTCCTATATCTGATTACTATCCCCTCCTCCTCCTCAGTATAATGCTCCTATATCTGATTAATATCCCCTCCCCTCAGTATAATGCTCCTATATCTGATTACTATCCCCTCCCCCTCAGTATAATGCTCCTATATCTGATTACTATCCCCTCCTCCTCAGTATAATGCTCCTATATCTGATTAATATCCCCCTCCTCCTCAGTATAATGCTCCTATATCTGATTAATATCCCCCTCCTCCTCCTCAGTATAATGCTCCTATATCTGATTACTATCCCCTCCCCCGGTATAATGCTCCTATATCTGATTACTATCCCCTCCTCCTCAGTATAATGCTCCTATATCTGATTAATATCCCCCTCCTCCCCCAGTATAATGCTCCTATATCTGATTACTATCCCCTCCTCCTCAGTATAATGCTCCTATATCTGATTACTATCCCCTCCTCCTCAGTATAATGCTCCTATATCTGATTACTATCCCCTCCTCCTCAGTATAATGCTCCTATATTTGATTAATATCCCCTCCTCCTCAGTATAATGCTCCTATATCTGATTAATATCCCCTCCCCCGGTATAATGCTCCTATATCTGATTAATATCCCCTCCTCCTCAGTATAATGCTCCTATATCTGATTAATATCCCCTCCTCCTCAGTATAATGCTCCTATATCTGATTAATATCCCCTCCTCCTCAGTATAATGCTCCTATATCTGATTAATATCCCCTCCTCCTCAGTATAATGCTCCTATATCTGATTACTATCCCCCCTCCCCCCGGTATAATGCTCCTATATCTGATTACTATCCCCTCCTCCTCAGTATAATGCTCCTATATCTGATTACTATCCCCTCCTCCTCCTCAGTATAATGCTCCTATATCTGATTAATATCCCCCTCCTCCTCAGTGTAATGCTCCTATATCTGATTAATATCCCCCCTCCCCCCGGTATAATGCTCCTATATCTGATTACTATCCCCTCCTCAGTATAATGCTCCTATATCTGATTACTATCCCCTCCTCCTCAGTATAATGCTCCTATATCTGATTACTATCCCCTCCTCCTCCTCAGTATAATGCTCCTATATCTGATTACTATCCCCCTCCTCCTCCTCAGTATAATGCTCCTATATCTGATTACTATCCCCTCCTCCTCAGTATAATGCTCCTATATCTGATTAATATCCCCTCCTCCTCAGTATAATGCTCCTATATCTGATTACTATCCCCCTCCTCCTCCTCAGTATAATGCTCCTATATCTGATTACTTTCCCCTCCTCCTCAGTATAATGCTCCTATATCTGATTACTATCCCCCTCCTCCTCAGTATAATGCTCCTATATCTGATTAATATCCCCCTCCTCCTCCTCAGTATAATGCTCCTATATCTGATTACTATCCCCCCCCCCGGTATAATGCTCCTATATCTGATTACTATCCCCTCCCCCGGTATAATGCTCCTATATCTGATTACTTCCCCCTCCTCCTCAGTATAATGCTCCTATATCTGATTAATATCCCCTCCTCCTCCCAGTATAATGCTCCTATATCTGATTACTATCCCCTCCTCCCCAGTATAATGCTCCATATCTGATTAATATCCCCCCCCGGTATAATGCTCCTATATCTGATTAATATCCCCTCCCCCCGGTATAATGCTCCTATATCTGATTACTATCCCCTCCTCCTCAGTATAATGCTCCTATATCTGATTACTATCCCCTCCCCCCGGTATAATGCTCCTATATCTGATTACTATCCCCTCCTCCTCAGTATAATGCTCCTATATCTGATTACTATCCCCCTCCTCCCCAGTATAATGCTCCTATATCTGATTACTATCCCCTCCTCCTCAGTATAATGCTCCTATATCTGATTACTATCCCCTCCTCCTCAGTATAATGCTCCTATACATCTGATTAATATCCCCCTCCCCCCAGTATAATGCTCCTATATCTGATTAATATCCCCTCCTCCTCAGTATAATGCTCCTATATCTGATTAATATCCCCTCCTCCTCAGTATAATGCTCCTATATCTGATTAATATCCCCTCCTCCTCAGTATAATGCTCCTATATCTGATTAATATCCCCTCCTCCTCAGTATAATGCTCCTATATCTGATTACTATCCCCTCCTCCTCCTCAGTATAATGCTCCTATATCTGATTAATATCCCCTCCTCCTCAGTATAATGCTCCTATATCTGATTAATATCCCCTCCTCCTCAGTATAATGCTCCTATATCTGATTAATATCCCCTCCTCCTCAGTATAATGCTCCTATATCTGATTAATATCCCCTCCTCCTCAGTATAATGCTCCTATATCTGATTAATATCCCCCCTCCCCCCGGTATAATGCTCCTATATCTGATTACTATCCCCTCCTCCTCAGTATAATGCTCCTATATCTGATTACTATCCCCTCCTCCTCCTCAGTATAATGCTCCTATATCTGATTAATATCCCCTCCTCCTCAGTGTAATGCTCCTATATCTGATTAATATCCCCCCCCCCCCGGTATAATGCTCCTATATCTGATTACTATCCCCTCCTCAGTATAATGCTCCTATATCTGATTACTATCCCCTCCTCCTCAGTATAATGCTCCTATATCTGATTACTATCCCCTCCTCCTCCTCAGTATAATGCTCCTATATCTGATTACTATCCCCCTCCTCCTCCTCAGTATAATGCTCCTATATCTGATTACTATCCCCTCCTCCTCAGTATAATGCTCCTATATCTGATTAATATCCCCTCCTCCTCAGTATAATGCCCCTATATCTGATTAATATCCCCCTCCTCCTCCTCAGTATAATGCTCCTATATCTGATTACTTTCCCCTCCTCCTCAGTATAATGCTCCTATATCTGATTAATATCCCCCTCCTCCTCAGTATAATGCTCCTATATCTGATTAATATCCCCCTCCTCCTCCTCAGTATAATGCTCCTATATCTGATTACTATCCCCTCCCCCCGGTATAATGCTCCTATATCTGATTACTATCCCCCCCCCCGGTATAATGCTCCTATATCTGATTAATATCCCCCTCCTCCTCAGTATAATGCTCCTATATCTGATTAATATCCCCTCCTCCTCCTCAGTATAATGCTCCTATATCTGATTACTATCCCCTCCTCCTCAGTATAATGCTCCTATATCTGATTAATATCCCCTCCCCCGGTATAATGCTCCTATATCTGATTAATATCCCCTCCCCCCGGTATAATGCTCCTATATCTGATTACTATCCCCTCCTCAGTATAATGCTCCTATATCTGATTACTATCCCCTCCCCCGGTATAATGCTCCTATATCTGATTACTATCCCCTCCTCCTCAGTATAATGCTCCTATATCTGATTAATATCCCCCTCCTCCCCCAGTATAATGCTCCTATATCTGATTACTATCCCCTCCTCCTCAGTATAATGCTCCTATATCTGATTAATATCCCCTCCTCCTCAGTATAATGCTCCTATATCTGATTAATATCCCCTCCCCCCGGTATAATGCTCCTATATCTGATTAATATCCCCTCCTCCTCAGTATAATGCTCCTATATCTGATTAATATCCCCTCCTCCTCAGTATAATGCTCCTATATCTGATTAATATCCCCTCCTCCTCAGTATAATGCTCCTATATCTGATTAATATCCCCTCCTCCTCAGTATAATGCTCCTATATCTGATTACTATCCCCTCCTCCTCCTCAGTATAATGCTCCTATATCTGATTACTATCCCCCTCCTCCTCCTCAGTATAATGCTCCTATATCTGATTACTATCCCCCTCCTCCTCCTCAGTATAATGCTCCTATATCTGATTACTATCCCCTCCTCCTCAGTATAATGCTCCTATATCTGATTAATATCCCCTCCTCCTCAGTATAATGCTCCTATATCTGATTAATATCCCCCTCCTCCTCCTCAGTATAATGCTCCTATATCTGATTACTATCCCCTCCCCTCAGTATAATGCTCCTATATCTGATTACTATCCCCTCCTCCTCAGTATAATGCTCCTATATCTGATTACTATCCCCCTCCTCCTCCTCAGTATAATGCTCCTATATCTGATTACTATCCCCTCCTCAGTATAATGCTCCTATATCTGATTACTATCCCCTCCCCTCAGTATAATGCTCCTATATCTGATTACTATCCCCTCCTCCTCAGTATAATGCTCCTATATCTGATTAATATCCCCTCCTCAGTATAATGCTCCTATATCTGATTAATATCCCCTCCTCCTCAGTATAATGCTCCTATATCTGATTACTATCCCCTCCTCCTCAGTATAATGCTCCTATATCTGATTAATATCCCCCTCCTCCTCCTCAGTATAATGCTCCTATATCTGATTACTATCCCCTCCTCAGTATAATGCTCCTATATCTGATTAATATCCCCTCACCTCCTCAGTATAATGCTCCTATATCTGATTACTATCCCCTCCCCTCAGTATAATGCTCCTATATCTGATTGCTATCCCCCTCCTCCTCCTCAGTATAATGCTCCTATATCTGATTACTATCCCCCTCCTCCTCCTCAGTATAATGCTCCTATATCTGATTACTATCCCCTCCCCCAGTATAATGCTCCTATATCTGATTAATATCCCCTCCTCCTCCTCAGTATAATGCTCCTATATCTGATTAATATCCCCTCCTCCTCAGTATAATGCTCCTATATCTGATTAATATCCCCTCCTCAGTATAATGCTCCTATATCTGATTAATATCCCCCTCCTCCTCCTCAGTATAATGCTCCTATATCTGATTAATATCCCCCTCCTCCTCCTCAGTATAATGCTCCTATATCTGATTACTATCCCCCTCCCCCCGGTATAATGCTCCTATATCTGATTACTATCCCCTCCTCAGTATAATGCTCCTATATCTGATTACTATCCCCTCCTCCTCAGTATAATGCTCCTATATCTGATTACTATCCCCTCCTCCTCCTCAGTATAATGCTCCTATATCTGATTAATATCCCCCTCCTCCTCCTCAGTATAATGCTCCTATATCTGATTACTATCCCCTCCTCCTCAGTATAATGCTCCTATATCTGATTACTATCCCCTCCTCCTCCTCAGTATAATGCTCCTATATCTGATTACTATCCCCCTCCTCCTCCTCAGTATAATGCTCCTATATCTGATTACTATCCCCTCCTCCTCAGTATAATGCTCCTATATCTGATTAATATCCCCTCCTCCTCAGTATAATGCTCCTATATCTGATTACTATCCCCTCCCCTCAGTATAATGCTCCTATATCTGATTACTATCCCCTCCTCCTCAGTATAATGCTCCTATATCTGATTAATATCCCCTTCTCCTCAGTATAATGCTCCTATATCTGATTAATATACCCTCCTCCTCAATATAATGCTCCTATATCTGATTAATATCCCCCTCCCCTCCTCAGTATAATGCTCCTATATCTGATTACTATCCCCTCCTCCTCCTCAGTATAATGCTCCTATATCTGATTACTATCCCCTCCTCAGTATAATGCTCCTGTATCTGATTACTATCCCCCTCCTCCTCCTCAGTATAATGCTCCTATATCTGATTACTATCCCCTCCTCCTCAGTATAATGCTCCTATATCTGATTACTATCCCCTCCCCCCGGTATAATGCTCCTATATCTGATTACTATCCCCTCCCCCCGGTATAATGCTCCTATATCTGATTAATATCCCCTCCCCTCCTCAGTATAATGCTCCTATATCTGATTACTATCCCCTCCTCATTATAATGCTCCTATATCTGATTACTATCCCCTCCCCCCGGTATAATGCTCCTATATCTGATTACTATCCCCTCCTCCTCAGTATAATGCTCCTATATCTGATTACTATCCCCTCCTCCTCAGTATAATGCTCCTATATCTGATTAATATCCCCTCCCCTCAGTATAATGCTCCTATATCTGATTACTATCCCCTCCCCTCAGTATAATGCTCCTATATCTGATTACTATCCCCTCCTCCTCAGTATAATGCTCCTATATCTGATTAATATCCCCCTCCTCCTCAGTATAATGCTCCTATATCTGATTAATATCCCCCTCCTCCTCCTCAGTATAATGCTCCTATATCTGATTACTATCCCCTCCCCCCGGTATAATGCTCCTATATCTGATTACTATCCCCTCCTCCTCAGTATAATGCTCCTATATCTGATTAATATCCCCCTCCTCCCCCAGTATAATGCTCCTATATCTGATTACTATCCCCTCCTCCTCAGTATAATGCTCCTATATCTGATTACTATCCCCTCCTCCTCAGTATAATGCTCCTATATCTGATTACTATCCCCTCCCCTCAGTATAATGCTCCTATATCTGATTACTATCCCCTCCTCCTCAGTATAATGCTCCTATATCTGATTAATATCCCCCTCCTCCTCAGTATAATGCTCCTATATCTGATTAATATCCCCCTCCTCCTCCTCAGTATAATGCTCCTATATCTGATTACTATCCCCTCCCCCCGGTATAATGCTCCTATATCTGATTACTATCCCCTCCTCCTCAGTATAATGCTCCTATATCTGATTAATATCCCCCTCCTCCCCCCAGTATAATGCTCCTATATCTGATTACTATCCCCTCCTCCTCAGTATAATGCTCCTATATCTGATTACTATCCCCTCCTCCTCAGTATAATGCTCCTATATCTGATTACTATCCCCTCCCCCCCGGTATAATGCTCCTATATCTGATTACTATCCCCTCCTCCTCCTCAGTATAATGCTCCTATATCTGATTACTATCCCCTCCTCCTCCTCAGTATAATGCTCCTATATCTGATTACTATCCCCTCCTCCTCCTCAGTATAATGCTCCTGTATCTGATTACTATCCCCTCCCCCCAGTATAATGCTCCTATATCTGATTACTATCCCCTCCCCCTGGTATAATGCTCTTTTACCCCTAGAGCAGATATTTTAGGTGTCCTCCCCAGTATAATGCTCCTATATCTGATTACTATCCCCTCCCCCTGGTATAATGCTCTTTTTACCCCTAGAGCAGATATTTTAGGTGTCCTCCTCCTTACTCTTCTCGCTGTTATCTGCCCCAGGTCCTGCCTCCCGCTCAGTGGATATGCTGAAGGAGATGATTAAAGCTGGATTGAACATCGCCCGCCTGAACTTCTCCCATGGGACCCACGAGGTGAGTAGCCCCATCCCCGCACCCCTGCCACCATCTGCCCCTGCTGACACTGTCCTCTCCTTCCAGTACCACGCTGGCTCCATCAAGAACGTGCGAGAAGCCACGGAAAGCTTCGCTGCCAATCCCATGTTTTACCGGCCGGTCTCTATTGCACTGGACACCAAAGGACCGGAGATCCGAACAGGGATTGTTGCCGAGGTATGTGGGGGAGGGGCACTGACCTCATGAGGGGGTGACCTGCTGCCTCTCATACCGGGTATATCTGGCAGGGGGAGAACGCGGAGGTGGAGCTGGTGAAGGGTTCTGTCGTGAAGGTGACCACCGACCCGGCCTACCAGGACAAGTGTGACCACAAGACCCTGTGGGTGGACTATAAGAACATCTGTAAAGTGGTGAAGGTTGGGGGCAGAATCTTTGTGGACGACGGTCTGATATCGCTGCTGGTCAGGGAGATCGGTGAGTTGTTGGCATGGAGGGGGGGCCTTTACTTATGATGAAGCGACAATGATTTAGTATTTTGGGGGCATTGCGAGTGACGGATTCTAATGGTGGTAGATTTTGGGGTATTTGCGGTGGCCTCATCTCAAGATAATGAGGGACAATGTCTGTCTTGGGCAGGTCCGGACTACTGTCTTGCAGAAGTAGAAAATGGGGGTAACTTGTGCAGTAGGAAGGGGGTGAACCTTCCGGGAGCGGAGGTGGATCTTCCTGCCTTGTCTGAACGGGATCGCTTGGATCTCAAATTCGGGATTGATCAGGGGGTGGACATGGTGTTTGCCTCATTCATCCGCAAAGCGCAGGACGTGCTGGCCATCCGCCAGGAGCTGGGCGAGAGAGGACGTAATATCAAGATCATCAGCAAGATCGAGAACCATGAGGGTGTGAAGAGGTAAGTGTGCCCCATATTAGCCGGACCCGAGCCCTGTTGGCGCTCAGCACTCACCCGTGTCTTCTGCCTGAAGGTTTGATGAGATTTTGGAGGCCAGTGATGGGATCATGGTGGCTCGTGGAGACCTTGGCATTGAGATTCCAGCAGAGAAAGTGTTTCTGGCCCAGAAGATGATGATCGGAAAGTGTAACCGTGCGGGGAAACCGGTTATCTGCGCCACCCAGGTGAGTCCCCCCATTACAGCCACCCTCCAGTCTGTGCCCATAGAGGCCTGCGATGGATATTATAAGAACGCCCCGCACTATGCCTAGGGGGTCTCCATCTCTTTTGTCACCAGGGTAAATATACATCCGGCCGACATGATTATCAGGGTCTGTCCTCCTCCTAACAGATGTTGGAGAGTATGATCAAGAAGCCTCGGCCGACCCGTGCAGAGAGCAGTGACGTGGCCAACGCTGTACTGGACGGAGCTGACTGCATCATGTTATCTGGAGAGACAGCCAAGGGTCTGTATCCTGTGGAGGCCGTCCACATGCAGCACGCGGTGAGGACACAGAGCCTGCCCCCCGAGCCTGAGCCTGCCCCCGAGCCTGAGCCTGCCCCCGAGCCTGAGCCTGCCCCCGAGCCTGAGCCTGCCCCCGGCCTGAGCCTGCCCCCCCCCCCCCGAGCCTGAGCCTGACCCCGAGGCTGAGCCTGCCCCCTAGCCTGAGCCTGCCCCCGAGCCTGAGCCTGCCCCCGAGCCTGAGCCTGCCCCCTGAGCCTGCCCCCGAGCCTGAGCCTGCCCCCGAGCCTGAGCCTGCCCCCTAGCCTGAGCCTGCCCCCGAGCCTGAGCCTGCCCCCTAGCCTGAGCCTGCCCCCTAGCCTGAGCCTGCCCCCGAGCCTGAGCCTGCCCCCGCGAGCCTGAGCCTGCCCCCGAGCCTGAGCCTGCCCCCGAGCCTGAGCCTGCCCCCTGAGCCTGCCCCCGAGCCTGAGCCTGCCCCCGAGCCTGAACCTGCCCCCTGAGCCTGCCCCCGAGCCTGAGCCTGCCCCCTGAGCCTGCCCCCCCGAGCCTGCCTCCGAGCCTGAGCCTTCCCCACAGCCTGCCCCACGATCAGGATCTCTAGCTTAGTTTGGCCTTGCTATACTGGGGCATTACTATATTCAGACGATATTTGTGCTGTCCTCATGTTGGGGGTGTACTATATATCGGGGTACATCTGTCCCGTCCTCATGTTGGGGGGTGTACTATATCTCGGGGTACATCTGTCCCGTCCTCATGTTGGAGGGGGTGTACTATATATCGGGGTACATCTGTCCCGTCCTCATGTTGGGGGGTGTACTATATATCGGGGTACATCTGCCCCGTCCTCATGTTGGGGGGGGGTTGTACTATATATCGGGGTACATCTGTCCCGTCCTCATGTTGGAGGGGGTGTACTATATATCGGGGTACATCTGTCCCGTCCTCATGTTGGAGGGGGTGTACTATATATCGGGGTACATCTGTCCCGTCCTCATGTTGGAGGGGGTGTACTATATATCGGGGTACATCTGTCCCGTCCTCATGTTGGAGGGGGTGTACTATATATCGGGGTACATCTGTCCCGTCCTCATGTTGGAGGGGGTGTACATATATCGGGGTACATCTGTCCCGTCCTCTGTTGGAGGGGGTGTACTATATATCGGGGTACATCTGTCCCGTCCTCATGTTGGAGGGGGTATACATATATCTGGGTACATCTGTCCCGTCCTCATGTTGGAGGGGGGTACATATATCTGGGTACATCTGTCCCGCCCATGTTGGAGGGGGTGTACATAATCGGGGTACATCGTCCGCCCTGTTGGGGGGTATACATATATCTGGGTACATCTGTCCCGTCCCTGTTGGAGGGGGTGTACATATATCGGGGTACATCTGCCGTCCCTGTGGGGGGGTACTATATCGGGGTACATCTGTCCCGTCCTCATGTTGGGGGGTACAATGGGGACATCGCGCCCGTGGGGGGGGGGGTTGTACATATATTGGGGTACATCTGTCCGTCCCAGTTGGGGGTGTACTATATCGGGGTACAACTGTCTCGCCTCATGTTGGGGGTGTACTATATCGGGGTACATCTGTCCCGTCCTCATGTTGGGGGTGTACATATATCGGGGTACATCTGTCCCGTCCTCATGTTGGGGGGTACTAACGGGGTACATCTGTCCCATCCTATGTTGGGGGTATACTATATATCGGGGTACATCTGTCCCGTCCCAGCTGGGTGTAGATATATAGTACATCGCCGTCTCTGTTGGAGGGGGTATACTATATATCGGGGTACATCTGTCCGCCTCAGTTGGAGGGGGTGTACATATACGGGGTACATGTGCCGCCCAGTTGGGGGGTGTACATAATCGGGGACATCTGTCCCGCCTGGGAGGTGTACTATATATCGGGGACATCTCGTCTGTTGGGGGTATACTATATATCGGGGTACATGCGTCCTGTTGGAGGGGGGACAATAGGGACATCGCGCCAGGTTGGGGGGGATATATCGGGGTACATCGCCGCCAGGTTGGGGGGGATTATATATGGGGTACGTCTGCCGTCGTCATGTTGGGGGGAATACTATATATTGGGGTACGCGTCCGTCCTCATGTTGGGGGTGTACTATATCGGGGTAGTCTGCCCGCCTCATGTTGGGGGAATACTATATATCGGGGTACATCTGTCCCGTCCTCATGTTGGGGGGTACTATATGGGGAGCTGCCCGCCATGTTGGGGGGTACTATATGGGGACGTCTGTCCCGTCCTCAGTTGGGGGTGTACATATATCGGGGTACGTCTGTCCTGTCCTCTGTTGGGGGGTACATATATCGGGGACATCTGCGCTCTGTTGGAAGGGGGTGTACTATATATCGGGGACATCGTCGTCCTCTGTTGGGGGTATACATATATGGGGTACATCTGTCCGTCCTCATGTTGGAGGGGGTGTACATAATCGGGGTACGTCTGTCCGTCCCTGTTGGGGGATACATATATCGGGGTACATCTGTCCCGTCCTCAGTTGGGGGGTACATATACGGGGACGCGCGCCTGGAGGGGGGTACTATATAGGGGACGCGTCCAGGGGGGTATACATATGGGGAGGCTCTGGGGGGTACTATATCGGGGTACGTCTGCGCGTTGGAGGGTGACATATATGGGGAGCTGCCGTCCATGGGAGGGGTATACATATATGGGGGTCTGCCGTCCCAGTTGGAGGGGATACTAATGGGGAGTCTGCGTCCCATGTTGGGGGTATACATATATGGGGTACGCGTCCCGTCTTGTGGAGGGGATACATATATCGGGGTACGCTGTCCCGCCGTGGAGGGGGATACAATAGGGGACGTGCCCGCAGTGGGGGGACATAGGGGACATCGTCCGCATGTTGGGGGTATACAAATGGGGACATCGTCCCGCCTGTTGGGGGGGGGTACTAAGGGGACACGTCCGCCTGTGGAGGGGGTATACATATATCGGGGTACATCTGTCCGTCATGTTGGGGGTGTACTATATATCGGGGTACATCGTCCGTCCAGTTGGAGGGGGTGTACTATATATCGGGGACATGTCCGTCCATGTTGGGAGTATACTATATATGGGGACATCGCGTCCTCTGTTGGGGGGTACATATCTCGAGGTACATTGTGCTTGTTGGAGGGGGTGTACTATATCGGGGTACATCTGTCCCGTCCTGTTGGAGGGGTATACATATATCGGGGTACATCTGTCCCGTCCTCATGTTGGGGGTGTGCTATATCTCGAGGTACATCTGTCCCGTCTTGTTGGAGGGTGTACTATATATCGGGGTACATCTGTCCCGTCCTCATGTTGGAGGGGTGTACTATATATCGGGGTACATCTGTCCCGTCCTCATGTTGGGGGTGTACATATATCGGGGTACATCTGTCCCGTCCAGTTGGGGGGTACTAATCGGGGTACATCTGTCCGTCCTCATGTTGGAGGGGGGTACATATATCGGGGTACATCTGTCCGCCGTTGGGAGTATACTATATATGGGGACATGTCCGTCCCATGTTGGGGGGTACATACTGAGGTACATCGTCCCGCCTGTGGAGGGGGTGTACATAATGGGGTACATCGTCCGCCTGTGGAGGGGGATACATATATGGGGACATCGTCCGCCTCATGTTGGGGGTGTGCATATCTCGAGGTACATCTGTCCCGTCCTCATGTTGGAGGGGGTGTACTATATATCGGGGTACATCTGTCCCGTCCTCATGTTGGAGGGGGTGTACTATATATCGGGGTACATCTGTCCCGTCCTCATGTGGGGGTGTACTATATATCGGGGTACATCTTCCCGTCCTCATGTTGGAGGGGGTATACTATATATCGGGGTACATCTGTCCCGTCCTCATGTTGGGGGTGTGCTATATCTCGAGGTACATCTGTCCCGTCCTCATGTTGGAGGGGGTGTACTATATATCGGGGTACATCTGTCCCGTCCCATGTAGGGGGTGTACTATATATCGGGGTACATCTGTCCCGTCCCATGTTGGGGGGTGTACTATATATCGGGGTACATCTGTCCCGTCCTCATGTTGGGGGTGTACTATATCTCGAGGTACATCTGTCCCGTCCTCATGTTGGAGGGGGTGTACTATATATCGGGGTACATCTGGCCCGTCCTCATGTTGGGGGTGTACTATATATCGGGGTACATCTGTCCCGTCCTCATGTTGGAGGGGGTGTACTATATATCGGGGTACATCTGTCCCGTCCTCATGTTGGAGGGGGTGTACTATATATCGGGGTACATCTGTCCCGTCCTCATGTTGGAGGGGGTGTACTATATATCGGGGTACATCTGTCCCGTCCTCATGTTGGAGGGGGTGTACTATATATCGGGGTACATCTGTCCCGTCCTCATGTGGGGGGGGTGTACTATATATCGGGGTACATCTGTCCCGTCCTCATGTTGGGGGGGTGTACTATATATCGGGGCCCATCGTCCGCCGGGGGGGGGGTTGTACTATATATTGGGGTACATCTGTCCCGTCCTCATGTTGGGGGTGTACTATATATCGGGGGTACAACTGTCTCGTCCTCATGTTGGGGGGGTGTACTATATATCGGGGTACATCTGTCCCGTCCTCATGTTGGGGGTGTACTATATATCGGGGTACATCTGTCCCGTCCTCATGTTGGGGGGGTACTATATATCGGGGTACATCTGTCCCATCCTCATGTTGGGGGTATACTATATATCGGGGTACATCTGTCCCGTCCTCATGTTCGAGGTGTACCCCGATATATAGTACATCTGTCCCGTCCTCATGTTGGAGGGGGTATACTATATATCGGGGTACATCTGTCCCGTCCACATGTTGGAGGGGGTGTACTATATATCGGGGTACATCTGTGCCGTCCTCATGTTGGGGGGTGTACTATATATCGGGGTACATCTGTCCCGCCCTCATGTTGGAGGGGGTGTACTATATATCGGGGTACATCTTTCCCGTCATGTTGGGGGTATACTATATATCGGGGTACATCTGTCCCGTCCTCATGTTGGAGGGGGTGTACTATATATCGGGGTACATCTGTCCCGTCCTCAGGTTGGGGGGGGTGTATTATATATCGGGGTACATCTGTCCCGTCCTCAGGTTGGGGGGGTGTATTATATATCGGGGTACGTCTGTCCCGTCGTCATGTTGGGGGGAATACTATATATTGGGGTACGTCTGTCCCGTCCTCATGTTGGGGGTGTACTATATATCGGGGTACGCCTGTCCCGTCCTCATGTTGGGGGAATACTATATATCGGGGTACATCTGTCCCGTCCTCATGTTGGGGGTGTACTATATATCGGGGTACGTCTGTCCCGTCCTCATGTTGGGGGTGTACTATATATCGGGGTACGTCTGTCCCGTCCTCATGTTGGGGGTGTACTATATATCGGGGTACGTCTGTCCTGTCCTCATGTTGGGGGTGTACTATATATCGGGGTACATCTGTCCCGTCCTCATGTTGGAGGGGGTGTACTATATATCGGGGTACATCTGTCCCGTCCTCATGTTGGGGGTATACCATATATCGGGGTACATCTGTCCCGTCCTCATGTTGGAGGGGGTGTACTATATATCGGGGTACGTCTGTCCCGTCCTCATGTTGGGGGTATACTATATATCGGGGTACATCTGTCCCGTCCTCATGTTGGGGGTGTACTATATATCGGGGTACGTCTGTCCCGTCCTCATGTTGGAGGGGGTGTACTATATATCGGGGTACATCTGTCCCGTCCTCATGTTGGGG
Source organism: Leptodactylus fallax (assembly GCA_947044405.1). Lineage (NCBI taxonomy): Eukaryota > Metazoa > Chordata > Amphibia > Anura > Leptodactylidae > Leptodactylus > Leptodactylus fallax. Next base: position 137,125 of record CAMRHE010000895.1, read on the forward strand.
GGTGTACTATATATCGGGGTACGTCTGTCCCGTCCTCATGTTGGAGGGGGTATACTATATATCGGGGTACGTCTGTCCCGTCCTCATGTTGGAGGGGGTATACTATATATCGGGGTACGTCTGTCCCGTCCTCATGTTGGGGGTATACTATATATCGGGGCACGTCTGTCCCGTCCTCATGTTGGGGGCGTACTATATATCGGGGCACGTTTGTCCCGTCCTCATGTTGGGGGGGTGTACTATATTATCGGGGTACATCTGTCCCGTCCTCATGTTGGGGGTATACTATATATCGGGGTACATCTGTCCCGTCCTCATGTTGGGGGGGTGTACTATATATCGGGGTACATCTGTCCCGTCCTCATGTTGGAGGGGGTATACTATATATCGGGGTACATCTGTCCCGTCATGTTGGGGGTGTACTATATATCGGGGTACATCTGTCCCGTCCTCATGTTGGAGGGGGTGTACTATATATCGGGGTACATCTGTCCCGTCCTCATGTTGGGAGTATACTATATATCGGGGTACATCTGTCCCGTCCTCATGTTGGGGGTGTACTATATCTCGAGGTACATCTGTCCCGTCCTCATGTTGGAGGGGGTGTACTATATATCGGGGTACATCTGTCCCGTCCTCATGTTGGAGGGGGTATACTATATATCGGGGTACATCTGTCCCGTCCTCATGTTGGGGGTGTGCTATATCTCGAGGTACATCTGTCCCGTCCTCATGTTGGAGGGGGTGTACTATATATCGGGGTACATCTGTCCCGTCCTCATGTTGGAGGGGGTGTACTATATATCGGGGTACATCTGTCCCGTCCTCATGTTGGGGGTGTACTATATATCGGGGTACATCTGTCCCGTCCTCATGTTGGGGGTGTACTATATATCGGGGTACATCTGTCCCGTCCTCATGTTGGAGGGGGTGTACTATATATCGGGGTACATCTGTCCCGTCCTCATGTTGGGAGTATACTATATATCGGGGTACATCTGTCCCGTCCTCATGTTGGGGGTGTACTATATCTCGAGGTACATCTGTCCCGTCCTCATGTTGGAGGGGGTGTACTATATATCGGGGTACATCTGTCCCGTCCTCATGTTGGAGGGGGTATACTATATATCGGGGTACATCTGTCCCGTCCTCATGTTGGGGGTGTGCTATATCTCGAGGTACATCTGTCCCGTCCTCATGTTGGAGGGGGTGTACTATATATCGGGGTACATCTGTCCCGTCCTCATGTTGGAGGGGGGTGTACTATATATCGGGGTACATCTGTCCCGTCCTCATGTAGGGGGTGTACTATATATCGGGGTACATCTGTCCCGTCCTCATGTTGGAGGGGGTATACTATATATCGGGGTACATCTGTCCCGTCCTCATGTTGGGGGTGTGCTATATCTCGAGGTACATCTGTCCCGTCCTCATGTTGGAGGGGGTGTACTATATATCGGGGTACATCTGTCCCGTCCTCATGTAGGGGGTGTACTATATATCGGGGTACATCTGTCCCGTCCTCATGTTGGGGGGGTGTACTATATATCGGGGTACATCTGTCCCGTCCTCATGTTGGGGGTGTACTATATCTCGAGGTACATCTGTCCCGTCCTCATGTTGGAGGGGGGTGTACTATATATCGGGGTACATCTGGCCCGTCCTCATGTTGGGGGTGTACTATATATCGGGGTACATCTGTCCCGTCCTCATGTAGGGGGTGTACTATATATCGGGGTACATCTGTCCCGTCCTCATGTAGGGGGTGTACTATATATCGGGGTACATCTGTCCCGTCCTCATGTTGGGGGGGTGTACTATATATCTGGGTACATCTGTCCCGTCCTCATTTTAGCGGTGTCTTTTCTTCCCACAGATTGCCCGGGAGGCAGAAGCCGCCATCTATAACCTGCAGTTGTTTGAGGAGCTGCGCAGAGTCACCCCTTTGACTCAGGACCCGACAGAGGTGACGGCCATCGGAGCAGTGGAGGCCTCCTTTAAATGTTGTGCGGGAGCCATCATTGTTCTCACCACGTCAGGCAGGTGAGGAGGAATCCACCGTGCGTCTTCGTGTTTTAGCTGCCGCCATCTCTCCTGAGCTGATGTTCTCTCGCCAGGTCTGCTCAGCTTCTGTCTCGTTACCGCCCTCGTGCCCCCATTATAGCAGTGACCCGCAACCAGCAGGTAGCACGCCAGGCTCACCTGAACCGGGGGGTCTTTCCAGTCTTGTACCGGGATTCTCAGCTGGAGGTCTGGGCAGACGACGTGGACCGGAGAGTGCAATTTGGAATTGCGATTGGTAAGATTTGCTTGGAGTCGTGTGTGGGGTAGAACATACAGGGTGGTGTTACGGTAAGGAATGAGAGGGTGGAGACAGGGCGCAGGGTGTAGTGACAGCGTTGGGGCTGCCGGCCCGTGGCCGCCTCTTGTTAATCTGCACCTTGATGTCTTTATACAGGGAAGGTGCGAGGATTCCTGCACAAGGACGACATTGTCATTATCCTGACCGGCTGGAGACCAGGCTCGGGATACACCAATATGATGAAGGTGGAAAGAGTTCCCTAGAAGATGTGCTGGTACTTGTAGTGTGCACCCTTAGTCCTGGCCCCTGTGGGCCCCAACATTTCACATTAAACATTCCTTTGACTACATCTGGTCTCCATAGTCCTGTTTGTCCAGGGGTCCGGATGATGGGGCTAAAGAAAGGCAATCTCTAATATTAACCATTACGTGCCTGCCACTGTCTGCAGTGTATTCCTCCGGGTGGCAGCTAGAGTGCGCTAAAAATAGAAAATCTGACTACAGAAGGTTTCCACGTAGTCCCAGCTCCCAATCCTCCGAGACGGCTTAGCGACAACTAATCATTGTGGCTTTAGTGAAAGGATTTCTGAAATACCAGATTATTGGGCAATAATTGTCTCTGCAGCGGATGAAGGGGATATAGAGAGAGAGAGGAAGGGGCAGGAGCAGCGAGCCCTGGAGGATGGGGCAGAAAGCACAGGAGGAAGGGGCTGGGGGTAGGAGCAGAGTCATGGAAAGAAGGGGCTGGGGGTAGGAGCAGAGTCATGGCAAGAAGGGGCTGGGGTAGGAGCAGAGAGCATGGAAGGAAGGGGCTGGGGGTAGGAGCAGAGGCATGGAAAGAAGGGGCTGGGGGTAGGAGCAGTGGCAAGGAAAGAAGGGGCTGGGGGTAGGAGCAGTGGCAAGGAAAGAAGGGGCTGGGGGTAGGAGCAGTGGCAAGGAAAGAAGGGGCTGGGGGTAGGAGCAGTGGCAAGGAAAGAAGGGGCTGGGGGTAGGAGCAGTGGCAAGGAAAGAAGGGGCTGGGGGTAGGAGCAGTGGCAAGGAAAGAAGGGGCTGGGGGTAGGAGCAGAGGCAAGGAAAGAAGGGGCTGGGGGTAGGAGCAGAGGGCATGGAAAGAAGGGGCTGGGGGTAGGAGCAGAGAGCAAGGAAAGAAGGGGCTGGGGGTAGGAGCAGTGGCAAGGAAAGAAGGGGCTGGGGGTAGGAGCAGTGGCAAGGAAAGAAGGGGCTGGGGGTAGGAGCAGTGGCAAGGAAAGAAGGGGCTGGGGGTAGGAGCAGAGTCATGGAAAGAAGGGGCTGGGGGTAGGAGCAGAGGCAAGGAAAGAAGGGGCTGGGGGTAGGACCAGAGGCATGGAAAGAAGGGGCTGGGGGTAGGAGCAGAGGCATGGAAAGAGGGGCTGGGGGTAGGAGCAGAGGCACAGGAAAGAAGGGGCTGGGGGTAGGAGCAGTGGCAAGGAAAGAAGGGGCTGGGGGTAGGAGCAGTGGCAAGGAAAGAAGGGGCTGGGGGTAGGAGCAGTGGCAAGGAAGGAGATAAGGGGCTGGGGGTAGGAGCAGAGAGCAAGGAAAGAAGGGGCTGGAGGTAGGAGCAGTGGCAAGTAAAGAAGGGGCTGGGGGTAGGAGCAGTGGCAAGGAAATAAGGGGCTGGGGGTAGGAGCAGAGTCATGGAAAGAAGGGGCTGGGAGTAGGAGCAGAGAGCAAGGAAAGAATGGGCTGGGGGTAGGAGCAGAGAGCAAGGAAAGAAGGGGCTGGGGGTAGGAGCAGTGGCAAGTAAAGAAGGGGCTGGGGGTAGGAGCAGTGGCAAGGAAATAAGGGGCTGGGGGTAGGAGCAGAGTCATGGAAAGAAGGGGCTGGGAGTAGGAGCAGAGAGCAAGGAAAGAAGGGGCTGGGGGTAGGAGCAGAGAGCAAGGAAAGAAGGGGCTGGGGGTAGGAGCAGTGGCAAGTAAAGAAGGGGCTGGGGGTAGGAGCAGTGGCAAGGAAATAAGGGGCTGGGGGTAGGAGCAGAGTCATGGAAAGAAGGGGCTGGGAGTAGGAGCAGAGAGCAAGGAAAGAAGGGGCTGGGGGTAGGAGCAGTGGCAAGTAAAGAAGGGGCTGGGGGTAGGAGCAGTGGCAAGGAAATAAGGGGCTGGGGGTAGGAGCAGTGGCAAGTAAAGAAGGGGCTGGGGGTAGGAGCAGAGTCATGGAAAGAAGGGGCTGGGGGTAGGAGCAGAGAGCAAGTAAAGAAGGGGCTGGGGGTAGGAGCAGAGTCATGGAAAGAAGGGGCTGGGGGTAGGAGCAGAGAGCAAGGAAAGAAGGGGCTGGGGTAGGAGCAGAGTCATGGAAAGAAGGGGCTGGGGTAGGAGCAGAGAGCAAGGAAATAAGGGGCTGGGGGTAGGAGCAGAGAGCAAGGAAAGAAGGGGCTGGGGGTAGGAGCAGAGAGCAAGTAAAGAAGGGGCTGGGGGTAGGAGCAGAGAGCAAGTAAAGAAGGGGCTGGGGGTAGGAGCAGCTTGAAGGGGGGATCAGAAGGAAAGAGAAAGGGGGGGATAAGTTGAAGGAGGAGTTGGGGGTTGGGAGAGATGGCGGATTGGGGGGCAGGAAGAGCCTGGATGGAGATGAGTAATAAGGCAGGAGCAACAACAAGGGGGGGTAAATGAGGATTGGAGGCAGGAGCGGTGAGGGGCCGGAGACCTAAACCACTTGGCTCCATCTGACTGCTGTCTGAGATGGGTTTACAGGTGACAACTGTATGAGGCGGGTGGAGGAGATGGTTTTGGAGGATGAGGACACCGCACATTGGTCTGCTGGTGACCTGATTCCCAGGAGGGTGACCCCTTGTAATCTATGTAATTCAGCCTGTGGCCAGCTGTGAACATGGCACCTCGGCACTGGGCCCAGGAGATTAGGGAGTAATCCACCACCCGAGCAGCTGTCCACACTATAGATCAGCAGATCAACGGCCGGGGACACAATCACATTGTCCTCAATGACCCTAATACAAAGGAACAACAACTCTCCAGCTGTGGAAGTATGACTAGCATGCGCTCGGAGCGGACACCTGACAACATGTCCTCTGCCTTCACTAGACAGTTGTCAGACTGTGCTGCTTCTGCCAGTGCAGAGCATGGTAAGTACCGATCGTCTGGATGCAATGACTATCGGTGGGATTGTTAAAGAAGGACTCGGCAGAAACACGAGCTGCCGTCACTGCTTACATTGTACTCCCCTCCTGACTGCTTCTCACCAGACTCCATCTTACCTTTGAGATCTCCTCCTTGGTGCTCTTCAATAAGGCCTCAGCATAGTGTCACATGGTCCGCTAGAGCCAGGACCATCTGTGCCAGCTGGGAGGCCAGTCCGTCAGCATACAGGCCGCACCATCATCTTTATATACTGTACATATAATATATACGTACTGCAGAGTGGGCAGTATCTATCCAGACCTCTAAGGAGCTGCCCTCCTTCTGGTACCCCCAGGACAAGGTCACTTACCTGCTACTGTCCTGTGACTCCGGAATGTCTTACAGCTGCTGATATAGTGCGAGTGTTTGGAGACTCTTTGTATTGTATAACATATTTATTATTGTCACACCCAGAGGGTTCACGGACACATTGTGCAGTGCGAAGCGGCACTCCGTGCGGCTCCGTTCATGAGATGATGTCATTACACTAGGAGGATTGATGTCAAGCATGTTCTCCGATAACATCAGCCCTGCCACCAATACATATTCGTCTACCCCAACCCAGTACACACCTTACAGATGGGCACCACCAGCCTATTGTAGTCCTCCCGGGTCTCACAATGGCTGTCTGGAACAAACCCTGAGCAAATAAGGGTCCAGACACTTCACCCCGATCCCCTTACTCCTTCATAATAAAGCTATGTTGTGTGTAAGGCATGATCACCGCGACTAATGATGTCTGCTCCTGATAACAACGCTTTGTGTCCGTGACTCCAGAGTCCTGGGACAGGCCACACGGTGCACTGTGTTGTCATACGTATGCTTCAGGGCTTGACTGGACACCACGTTCACCATCACTGATGGCGGCGTTCTCTCATATGGACACCAGACAGGACCAGAATAGCATTTCATGGTGGATTCCAGATTTTAGGAACTCGTGAGTTTTACATTAGGTTTGTACACGAGGCCTTCACATGTTAGATGGGAGTTTTGGTTTCCCGACATCCATATCAGGACTAAAGGCTACTGATCCCTTCCGTGATGGCGCTGTCTGTCGAGATGTAGCAGGTGACTGTGGAGCAACTGAGCCACTGACTGAAGATCCAGACATGGAAAGAGACCCTGAAGGCACCAGCTGAGCGTTCGATGATGATAGAGACGGTTTGGGGAGAAGTACAGACACAGACGGGGAGGATTTATTGCTCAGAGCTCCTGGCGAGTCTGATGCACGAGAAGGTGCTGCACTGTCCGGCTGTTGGGATACCTTGTTGGGCAGCGAGGGTTGAGAAGCTGAAAGAAGACGGATGTCCTGTGATAGTCTTCCAATAGGAAGTCCTTGGATGCTCCTGTGTTTGACAAGTTGTTGTGGGGAGCTGGCCGCTTGCTGCATGAGCAGAGAGATATGAGAACCTGTAGCTCTGGACAGACTATAGTGCAGAGTTCTCCCAGAAAGTGGCCCCACAACTACTTGAGAGCTTGCGGCTCCTGTTGCTTGCTGCAAAACAGAAGTAGATGCAGAAGTTCCACGAGATCGGGACAGCTGCACTTGTGAGGCCATAAGTGGTTTTGCAAGGACAGGAGGATCCGCTCTCTGAATTTGGCACAAGCGAGCAGGAGGCACTGCAACTCCTTGCTTTTGGATGCCACATGGAGAAGAAGGTGAAATGCCAACTGGTGTCTGCAAGTGAGACTGTGCACCAGAAGGAGAACTTACAGAGGAGAGTCTAGAGCCCCCAATATTGGGCTGGGACCTTCTCGCCTGGCGGCTAGCATATGCGGTCTCGGGTAAAGAAGATGGTGGTAGGAAGACATGAGCCTGAAGGTTCTGCTGATGTGTGAGTGCAATGGCCACATTAGTGGTGGCTGCTGCAGTCTGAAGAGGGGCATGAACCAAGGGCTCCCAGATGAGAGTCTTATTGTGGGTAGAGTCCCTCATAGTCCCCAGAGCCTGCAGATCCTGAATGTTATGAGCTGTGTCTTGATCATGCTTCACAATCTGCTGAATCATCTCATTATTCACCGAACCTGTGCTGTTCTCTGCACGTTTACGTAGTAAGATGGAGTTCTTCTTACCTGAGGGGGAAATGGACACAAGGAAAAGGAACGTAATGCTGGGAGCAGCTGGGAACGACTAACGTGAAACTCACAAGACACAAGGTGTAGGACAAAGAGCATTGGGAATGCAGCCTAGGATAGAAGGAATCAACAAGGGTGGAGGACCTATGAAGTGGCTGTATGATCTGGATCTACGAGGCTATGTGTGGGGGGGACAATACAAGATTCACAGGCAGATTAATACAGTTATTTACCAGAAGACAAGAGTAAGAACTGATGAGGTACCAAGGACTGCTGTGGGACCAGGACTGGTGACAATTGACCAAAGACTAATGGAGGGGACTGATGACGAATGATCATGGACTAATATGATGAGGCATAACCAAGGACTGAAAAAAGGGTGACAACTAGATAAGGCATAACCAAGGACTGATGTGGGACCAGGACTGGTGACAAGTGACCAAAGACTAATGGAGAGGACTGTTCAGAAGTAATCATAGAATGAACAAGGACTGATGTGGGGCAATGACTGATGAGAAGTCACCAAGGACTGATGAAGACTGATGAAGTGTAACTAAGAACTGATGAATGATAAAGCATGACCAATGACTGATGAAGGGTGAGGAGTAATGAAGATGACTGATGATGTGTAACCAATAACCCCAACCCTAAAATGTGAAGAAGGACTGATGAACAGTGAGGACTGATCAAGGCTTGACCAAGTCTGATGTGGGGTGAGGACTGGCGACAAGGGATGAATAATGAGAACTGACCAAGGACCGATGAAGAAGAATCATGAAGTTTAATCTAGAACTAATGAAGGGTGAGGACTGATAATGCATGACTGAGGACTGATGAAGTGCAACCAAGAACTAATGAAGGGGGGAATGATAATGCATGGCCAAGGACTGATGAACAGTGAGGACTAATCAAGGCTTGACCAAGTCTGATGTGGTTGAAGGACTGGTGAAAAGTGATGACTAATGAGAACTGACCAGGAGCCGATGAAGAAGACTCATGAAGTGCAACCAAAAACCTATGAAGGGTGAGGACTTTATTAAGCATGACCAAGGACTGATCAAGGGGGAGGACTGATGAAGTGTAACCCAGGACTGCTGAAGGGTGAGGACTGATGAAGAGTGGGGACTGATAATGCATAAGGACTGATGAAGTGCAACCCATGACTGTTGTAGAGTGACCACTGATAATGTATGAACAAGGACTAGTGTGGGGTGAATTCTTGTGGCTAGTGAAGACTGATAAAAAGTGACCAATGACTGATGAAGAGGTTTGATGAGGAGTAACCATAGACTGATGAAGCGTAAACAAGGACTGATGAAGGGTGACAAATAATTAAGGACAACTGTGGGATGAGGAATAATGAGATGTGACCAAGGACTGAGGATGAAGAGAGATGAGGAGTGACCATGGATTGATGAAGGAGAAGGGTAGGACAGATGAGGAGTGACCATGTATTGATGAAGGATGAGGAATAGTACAGATGAGGAGTGACCATGGATTGATGAAGGGAAGGAGTAAGACAGATGAGGAGTGACCATGGATTGATGAAGGATGAGGAATAGTACAGATGAGGAGTGACCATGGATTGATGAAGGGGAGGAGTAGGACAGATGAGGAGTGACCATGGATTGATAAAGGATGAGGAATAGTACAGATGAGGAGTGACCATGGATCGATGAAGGATGAGGAATAGTACAGATGAGGAGTGACCATGGATTGATGAAGGGAAGGAGTAAGACAGATGAGGAGTGACCATGGATTGATGAAGGATGAGGAATAGTACAGATGAGGAGTGACCATGGATTGATGAAGGGGAGGAGTAGGACAGATGAGGAGTGACCATGGATTGATGAAGGATGAGGAATAGGACAGATGAGGAGTGACCATGGATTGATGAAGGGGAGTAGTAAGACAGATGAGGAGGGACCATGGATTGATGAAGGGGAGGAGTAGGACAGATGAGGAGTGACCATGGATTGATGAAGGGGAGGAGTAGGACAGATGAGGAGTGACCATGGATTGATGAAGGGGAGGAGTAAGACAGATGAGGAGTGACCATGGATCGATGAAGGCTGAGGAGTAGGACAGATGAGGAGTGACCATGGATTGATGAAGGGGAGGAGTAGGACAGATGAGGAGTGACCATGGATTGATGAAGGATGAGGAATAGTACAGATGAGGAGTGACCATGGATCGATGAAGGATGAGGAGTAGGACAGATGAGGACTGACCATGGATTGATGAAGGGGAGGAGTAGGACAGATGAGGAGTGACCATGCATTGATGAAGGGGAGGAGTAGGACAGATGAGGAGTGACCATGGATCGATGAAGGATGAGGAGTAGGAGAGATGAGGAGTGACCATGGATTGATGAAGGGGAGGAGTAGGACAGATGAGGAGTGACCATGGATTGATGAAGGAGGAGGAGTAGGACAGATGAGGAGTGACCATGGATTGATGAAGGGGAGGAGTAGGACAGATGAGGAGTGACCATGGATTGATGAAGGGGAGGAGTAGGACAGATGAGGAGTGACCATGGATTGATGAAGGGGAGGAGTAGGACAGATGAGGAGTGACCATGGATTGATGAAGGGGAGGAGTAGGACAGATGAGGAGTGACCATGGATTGATGAAGGATGAGGAATAGGACAGATGAGGAGTGACCATGGATTGATGAAGGGGAGGAGTAGGACAGATGAGGAGTGACCATGGATTGATGAAGGAGGAGGAGTAGGACAGATGAGGAGTGACCATGGATTGATGAAGGGGAGGAGTAGGACAGATGAGGAGTGACCATGGATTGATGAAGGGGAGGAGTAGGACAGATGAGGAGTGACCATGGATTGATGAAGGGGAGGAGTAGGACAGATGAGGAGTGACCATGGATTGATGAAGGAGGAGGAGTAGGACAGATGAGGAGTGACCATGGATTGATGAAGGATGAGGAGTAGGACAGATGAGGAGTGACCATGGATTGATGAAGGGGAGGAGTAGGACAGATGAGGAGTGACCATGGATTGATGAAGGGGAGGAGTAGGACAGATGAGGAGTGACCATGGATTGATGAAGGGGAGGAGTAGGACAGATGAGGAGTGACCATGGATTGATGAAGGGGAGTAGTAAGACAGATGAGGAGTGACCATGGATCGATGAAGGATGAGGAATAGGACAGATGAGGAGTGACCATGGATTGATGAAGGGGAGGAGTAAGACAGATGAGGAGTGACCATGGATCGATGAAGGATGAGGAGTAGGACAGATGAGGAGTGACCATGGATTGAAGAAGGGGAGGAGAAGGACAGATGAGGAGTGACCATGGATTGATGAAGGATGAGGAATAGTACAGATGAGGAGTGACCATGGATTGATGAAGGGGAGGAGTAGGACAGATGAGGAGTGATCATGGATTGATGAAGGATGAGGAATAGGACAGATGAGGAGTGATCATGGATTGATGAAGGGGAGGAATAGGAGAGATGAGGAGTGACCATGGATTGATGAAGGGGAGGAGTAGGACAGATGAGGAGTGACCATGGATCGATGAAGGATGAGGAGTAGGAGAGATGAGGAGTGACCATGGATTGATGAAGGGGAGGAGTAGGACAGATGAGGAGTGACCATAGATTGATGAAGGATGAGGAGTAGGACAGATGAGGAGTGACCATGGATTGATGAAGGGGAGGAGTAGGACAGATGAGGAGTGACCATGGATTGATGAAGGGGAGTAGTAAGACAGATGAGGAGTGACCATGGATCGATGAAGGATGAGGAATAGGACAGATGAGGAGTGACCATGGATTGATGAAGGGGAGGAGTAAGACAGATGAGGAGTGACCATGGATCGATGAAGGATGAGGAGTAGGACAGATGAGGAGTGACCATGGATTGATGAAGGGGAGGAGAAGGACAGATGAGGAGTGACCATGGATTGATGAAGGGGAGGAGTAGGACAGATGAGGAGTGATCATGGATTGATGAAGGGGAGGAGTAGGACAGATGAGGAGTGACCATGGATTGATGAAGGATGAGGAATAGTACAGATGAGGAGTGACCATGGATTGATGAAGGGGAGGAGTAGGACAGATGAGGAGTGATCATGGATTGATGAAGGATGAGGAATAGGACAGATGAGGAGTGATCATGGATTGATGAAGGGGAGGAATAGGAGAGATGAGGAGTGACCATGGATTGATGAAGGGGAGGAGTAGGACAGATGAGGAGTGACCATGGATCGATGAAGGATGAGGAGTAGGAGAGATGAGGAGTGACCATGGATTGATGAAGGGGAGGAGTAGGACAGATGAGGAGTGACCATAGATTGATGAAGGATGAGGAGTAGGACAGATGAGGAGTGACCATGGATTGATGAAGGGGAGGAGAAGGACAGATGAGGAGTGACCATGGATTGATGAAGGGGAGGAGTAGGACAGATGAGGAGTGACCATGGATTGATGAAGGATGAGGAGTAGGACAGATGAGGAGTGACCATGGATTGATGAAGGGGAGGAGTAAGACAGATGAGGAGTGACCATGGATTGATGAAGGGGAGGAGTAGGACAGATGAGGAGTGACCATGGATTGATGAAGGATGAGGAGTAGGACAGATGAGGAGTGACCATGGATTGATGAAGGATGGGGAGTAGGACAGATGAGGAGTGACCATAGATTACTAATACTTCTTAGTAGTAGTGATGAGGTATGAGGTCAATGTCCTGTGTTATTTACCACCTGTTGTACATATTCCTATCAGGGGAAATATCTGACTCTCTCTGACACTGTTCTCAATTCTAAGTCCTGCAGAAGAGACTTCTTTACTGCTCTCATATATTTTGTATGGCACAAGCCCAAACAGTTATTTCATATCTTTATCTCTCTCCTCCTTCCCCCAAAAGCTTCACCTACACCCCATAATCATGTTACTTAACTGTCCAGTGTAACTTCTCCATAACCTGCTCATCACCCTACTCTCCATATCTCACCTCATCACCTATGTGCTCAACACAATCCCATCACAGCTCATTCCCAACAATCATCCACAACCTGTCCTCTCCATACATGACCTAATCTCCTGATACCCCTCACATGTAATCTCCACAACCTGTCCTCTCCATACATGACCTAATCTCCTGATACCCCCTCACATGTAATCTCCACAACCTGTCCTCTCCATACATGACCTAATCTCCTGATACCCCCTCACATGTAATCTCCACAACCTGTCCTCTCCATACATGACCTAATCTCCTGATACCCCCTTACATGTAATCTCCACCACCTGTCCTCTCCATACATGACCTAATCTCCTCATACCTCCTCACATGTAATCTCCACCACCTGTCCTCTCCATACATGACCTAATCTCCTCATACCTCCTCACATGTAATCTCCACAACCTGTCCTCTGCATACATGGCCTAATCTCCTGATACCTCCTCACATGTAATCTCCACAACCTGTCCTCTCCATACATGATCTAATCTCTTGATACCCCCTTACATGTAATCTCCACCACCTGTCCTCTCCATACATGGCCTACTCTCCTGATACCCCCTCACGTGTAATCTCCACAACCTGTCCTCTCCATACATGGCCTAATCTCCTGATACCTCCTCACATGTAATCTCCACAACCTGTCCTCTCCATACATGGCCTAATCTCCTGATACCTCCTCACGTGTAATCTCCACAGCCTGTCCTCTCCATACATGACCTAATCTCCTGATACTCCCTCACATGTACTCTCCACAACCTGTCCTCTCCATGCATGACCTAATCTCCTGATACCTCCTCACATGTAATCTCCACAACCTGTCCTCTCCATACATGACCTAATCTACTGATACCCCTCACATGTAATCTCCACAACCTGTCCTCTCCATACATGGCCTAATCTCCTGATACCTCCTCACATGTAATCTCCACAACCTGTCCTCTCCATACATGACCTAATCTCCTGATACCTCCTCACATGTAATCTCCACAACCTGTCCTCTCCATACATGACCTAATCTCCTGATACCCCCTCACATGTAATCTCCACAACCTGTCCTCTCCATACATGACCTAATCTACTGATACCCCTCACATGTAATCTCCACAACCTGTCCTCTCCATACATGGCCTAATCTCCTGATACCTCCTCACATGTAATCTCCAGTCCACAACCTGTCCTCTCCATACATGACCTAATCTCCTGATACCTCCTCACATGTAATCTCCACAACCTGTCCTCTCCATACATGACCTAATTTCCTGATACCCCCTCACATGTAATCTCCACCACCTGTCCTCTCCATACATGACCTAATTTCCTGATACCCCCTCACATGTAATCTCCACAACCTGTCCCCTCCATACATGACCTAATCTCATGCTAACTCCTCACATGTAATCTCCACAACCTGTCCTCTCCATACATGACCTAATCTCCTGATACCTCCTCACATTTAATCTCCACCACCTGTCCTCTCCATACATGACCTAATCTCCTGATACCTCCTCACATGTAATCTCCACAACCTGTCCTCTCCATACATGGCCTAATCTCCTGATACCTCCTCACATGTAATCTCCACAACCTGTCCTCTCCATACATGACCTAATCTCCTGATACCTCCTCACATGTAATCTCCACAACCTGTCCTCTCCATACATGTCCTAATCTCCTGATACCCCTCACATGTAATCTCCACAACCTGTCCTCTCCATACATGGCCTAATCTCCTGATACCTCCTCACATGTAATCTCCACAACCTGTCCTCTCCATACATGACCTAATCTCCTGATACCCCCTCACATGTAATCTCCACAACCTGTCCTCTCCATACATGACCTAATCTCCTGATACCCCCTCACATGTAATCTCCACAACCTGTCCTCTCCATACATGACCTAATCTCCTGATACCCCCTCACATGTAATCTCCACAACCTGTCCTCTCCATACATGACCTAATCTCCTGATACCTCCTCACATGTAATCTCCACAACCTGTCCTCTCCATACATGACCTAATCTCCTGATACCTCCCCACATGTAATCTCCACAACCTGTCCTCTCCATACATGACCTAATCTCCTGATACCTCCTCACATGTAATCTCCACAACCTGTCCTCTCCATACATGACCTAATCTCCTGATACTTCCTCAGATGTAATCTCCACAACCTGTCCTCTCCATACATGACCTAATCTCCTGATACCTCCTCACATGTAATCTCCACAACCTGTCCTCTCCATACATGACCTAATCTCCTGATACTTCCTCAGATGTAATCTCCACAACCTGTCCTCTCCATACATGACCTAATCTCCTGATACCCCCTCACATGTAATCTCCACAACCTGTCCTCTCCATACATGGCCTAATCTCCTGATACCTCCTCACATGTAATCTCCACAACCTGTCCTCTCCATACATGGCCTAATCTCCTGATACCTCCTCACATGTAATCTCCACAACCTGTCCTCTCCATACATGGCCTAATCTCCTGATACCTCCTCACATGTAATCTCCACAACCTGTCCTCTCCATACATGGCCTAATCTCCTGATACCTCCTCACATGTAATCTCCACAACCTGTCCTCTCCATACATGGCCTAATCTCCTGATACCTCCTCACATGTAATCTACATACATCTCTGACCTAATCTCCTGAACCTTATTCCTATGAGCAGTGCCCTGGAAATAATAATAATACAGTGTAGGTGTATATATCTACAGCTGCTCATAGTCACTGACCACCAGGTAGGTAGACATTTGTTAAGATGCACAATATTACTATAGTTATCTGAGCCAATGTTTTAGGAGATGAGCAGAACAGAAAGGTGAACAGACACCACCACAGGCTGCTCATCTTCTATCTACCCACCTATCCTATCCAGTCGGTCCATGGCCACTGTCTCAAATGCGCGACGCATCATTGGATATTCCTCCAGGACTTCATTGAAGTTGTCCACAGACAGAGAGTAGAGTCGGCAGTATGTATCTGCACGTACACTGGCCGTCCGACGTCCTCGTGTCAGTAGGCAGATCTCTACAAAGCAAAGCAGCAATGTATAAAGTGAAACAAGAAGGAGGAGGTGTAAGTCCCTCACATTTTGGAGACCCAGTCTTCGCTTGAATTGCTCCCCCATGTATACTTTATTATATTAGCTGATCCTACAGCAGATGACACCTGTTTCAGAGATGAGCTCTGACCTTCCATTGTAGATGCCTATCTGAGCTGAGGACCTCCAGGTGAAGACTCACCTCCAAAGTAAGATCCATCGGATAGCTTGGTCTCCTTGCTGCCACGAGTCAGTATGCTGACCACTCCATGCTGAATAAAATACATCTTTTTCCCAACCGTGCCCTCTCGTATGATGTAATCAGCAGGCTGGAAGACCTCAAAGCGAAGCTTGGTCAGCATGGCAGTCACAAAGTTGGGGTCCGCATTGGCGAAGAGAGGCATATTGGCCACAAGGTTCCGGCAATTAAAGTTTACAATCTCCTAAATAGTCAAGAAAGATGTGAGAGTACTCAGAGGAGGATGTGGGGGGAGTGAGAAGGATTGGGTAGTAATCATGACGCTTACTTCTCGGAGGGGTTCGCTGAGTTCTCCCAGAATATTCTCCTCATCAAACATTTTGCCCTGGTAGCGATGCTCGTAATACTCATGAATTCTCTGACGGGTGTCAGGGGGCAACTTGTGGAAGGACATGTACTGCTCCACCTGCTTATACTGTGGGACACAAGATACATAGATGACACATTGCTGACAGTCATACCAGAACCTTACGTATGTCACATGTCCTCCTCACCTTCTCCTGGTACTGACGGCGAGAAGAGTCCAGAGACTGAATGAGGGCAGTGGCGTGGCCAATAAACATGGCATAGCATGTGGCCCCCACGATCATACTGAGCATTGTGAGCCACACATCGGTCATTCCTTCTGGTGCCTGCTGACCATACCCGATGCACAACATGTGGCTCATGGCCTTGAAGAGAGCGTGAGAGTATTGTTTGCCCCAAGACTCGTTCTGGTGAAAAAGAGATATTAAGTAAGAGATGGGAGTAGACAACCTCTCCAGGTGCATTGTGGGAGTCAGCCATGTGAACATCAGAAATATCAGGACTGACCAAAATTGTACGTGTGCTACATCTGGAACATGCCAAAGACTGGTGCGAGCCAAGCTACATGCTAGTGCACCAGATCCATCATGCCAAGATCTCACCAGTCATCAGCGTGTGTGGAAATACTACCCCCAGAAAGAGGAACGAGAGGAGATAAACTAACAGAAGAAAGGACCAGGGGGTAACATGAAGTGGGAGGAGTCATCAATGATGGGGGAGGAGTCATGAGATACTACACTGTAGGATTGGGCTTCAGCTGTGACGTCACCGAGAAGGCCGAGAAAAAGCATGCAATGCCACGAGGAGGCCCAAAATAGCTGAGGAAAGGGGAATATGAATGTTTTATTATTATTTACACCTCCCCCTGGGCCTCCGCCCCTGAGACCCCAGAGTATAATAATCTCACTTTCACTTTGATGCAACTTTAGCTGTACAGTGCCTTGTAAAAGTCTTCACACCCCTGTATATACACCTACTACTAATATACATACACTGTCATACACTGCTAGTTTAGGTAGACGGCCATGTCTTGGGATGCTCAAAGCTTGGGATATATTTCTATAACCTAACCTGGCTTTACACTTCTCCACAACTTTCTCTGATCTGTCTGGTGAGTTCCTCGGTCTTCATGATGCTGTTTGTTCACTAGTGTTCTGTAACAAACCACTGAGGCCTTCACAGAATAAGTGTATTTATACTGAGACTACATTACACACAGCCGGACTCTATTAACTCATTAAGTGACTTCTGAAGGCAATTGTGTGCACTGGATTGTATTTAAGGGTATCAGAGTACAGGGGGCTGAAGACTTTTGCACATCACACTTGTCAGATTTTTATTGGATTACAGATTTGATAACCTTGTATCATTTTCCTTCCACTTCACAATTATCTGATACTTTGTGTTGGTTATCACTGACATTCTCAATAAAATACATTTAAAGGGGTTTTCCAGGCAAAAATCTTTTTTAAAAAAAAGTACATGAGTTATAAGTGCACCCAAATACCTTTAGCAGTGTTTTGAGTGATTTCTGGGTTCTTTGGGAGCTCCTGGTATCTTCTGCATTTGTTTACATGGTGTAGACTCCTGCTGTCTTAGTTCATGCAATGCATCATGGTAGTCGTAGGCTGACTCACACTACCTCCCCCTCCCTCTCTCACCCCTCCCTGTCTCCCTAGCTATCCAGCCCGCTATTAGCTCTGCCATCTAACTTAGCCCATCCCCCCACCCCATCATACTTACCTGTCTATCTGTCCAGACTTCCTTCTGCAGGGACAGCTCCTTCTCTTCTTTGACTCTGCCGGTGCGTGTGCAATAGTCCCAGCACTGTGATGCAGCCGGCAATCTATCTCTAATGCGGAGGCGTGGGAGGCTCCTCAGTCCTGCACACGCGCCAGCAGACGTCAAAAAAGACAGGAAGACAAGTAAGTATGATGGGGTAGGGGGTAGTATTGGTGATGTTCCGTTTTCCGGCAACATGAAAACTAAATATCACCATATAATCAGAAAATGTGCCTGGGGCGCTCACATGATATGGGTAAATATGGAGGGTGTTTAGATTAGTGTAGAAATTGCAGTTTATCCTGAACAACCCCTTTAAGCTTGTGGTTGTAAGGTGCAAAATGTGAAAAAGTTCAAGGGTATGAATACTTTTGCAAGCCACTGCCGAGTATATAATCCTAGGAGCCCTGACAGTGTCATACACTATGTATTATAGATATATAGTCCTAGGAGCCCTGACAGTGTCATACACTATGTATTATAGATATATAGTCCTAGGAGCCCTGACAGTGTCATACACTATGTATTATAGTATATAGTCCTAGGAGTCCTGACAGTGTCATACACTATGTATTATAGATATATAGTCCTAGGAGTCCTGACAGTGTCATACACTATGTATTATAGATATATAGTCCTGACAGTGTCATACACTATGTATTATAGTATATAGCCCCCTGACAGTGTCATACACTATGTATTATAGATATATAGTCCTAGCCTGACAGCTACACTATGTATTATAGATATATAGTCCGGGGGGGCCCTGACAGTGTCATACACTATGTATTATAGATATATAGTCCTAGGAGTCCTGACAGTGTCATACACTATGTATTATAGATATATAGTCCTAGGAGTCCTGACAGTGTCATACACTATGTATTGTATATATATATAGTCCTAGGAGTCCTGACAGTGTCATACACTATGTATTATAGATATATAGTCCTAGGAGCCCTGACAGTGTCATACACTATGTATTATAGAATATATAGTCCTAGGAGCCCTGACAGTGTCATACACTATGTATTATAGATGTATAGTCCTAGGAGCCCTGACAGTGCCATACACTATGTATTATAGATATATAGTCCTAGGAGTCCTGACAGTGTCATACACTATGTATTATAGATATATAGTCCTAGGAGCCCTGACAGTGCCATACACTATGTATTATAGATATATAGTCCTAGGAGTCCTGACAGTGTCATACACTATGTATTATAGATATATAGTCCTAGGAGTCCTGACAGTGTCATACACTATGTATTATAGATATATAGTCCTAGGAGTCCTGACAGTGTCATACACTATGTATTATAGATATATAGTCCTAGGAGCCCTGACAGTGTCATACACTATGTATTATAGATATATAGTCCTAGGAGCCCTGACAGTGAAATATAGAAACGCCCCCCACATACACTATGTATTATAGATATATAGTCCTAGCCGCGCCAAGATATATAGTCCTAGGAGCCCTGACAGTGTCATACACTATGTATTATAGATATATAGTCCTAGGTAGTCCTGACAGTGTCATACACTATGTATTATAGATATATAGTCCTAGGAGCCCTGACAGTGTCATACACTATGTATTATAGATATATAGTCCTAGAAGCCCTGACAGTGTCATACACTATGTATTATAGATATATAGTCCTAGGAGTCCTGACAGTGTCATACACTATGTATTGTAGATATATAGTAGTCCTGACAGTGTCATACACTATGTATTATAGATATATAGTCCTAGGAGTCCTGACAGTGTCATACACTATGTATTATAGATATATAGTCCTAGGAGCCCTGACAGTGTCATACACTATGTATTATAGATATATAGTCCTAGGAGCCCTGACAGTGTCATACACATGTATTATAGTAATAGTTATGTATTATAGATATAGTCCTAGGAGTCCTGACAGTGTCATACACTATGTA
The DNA here is from genome assembly GCA_947044405.1 of Leptodactylus fallax. Taxonomy (NCBI): domain Eukaryota; kingdom Metazoa; phylum Chordata; class Amphibia; order Anura; family Leptodactylidae; genus Leptodactylus; species Leptodactylus fallax. The sequence continues at coordinate 156,996 of CAMRHE010000895.1, forward strand.
TTATAGATATATAGTCCTAGGAGTCCTGACAGTGTCATACACTATGTATTATAGATATATAGTCCTAGGAGCCCTGACAGTGTCATACACTATGTATTATAGATATAGAGTCCGAGGAGCCCCGACAGTGTCATACACTATGTATTATAGATATATAGTCCTAGGAGCCCTGACAGTGTCATACACTATGTATTATAGATATATAGTCCTAGGAGTCCTGAGAATAGCCTAGCCGACAGTGTCATACACTATGTATTATAGATATATAGTCCTAGGAGCCCTGACAGTGTCATACACTATGTATTATAGATGTATAGTCCTAGGAGCCCTGACAGTGCCATACACTATGTATTATAGATATATATTCCTAGGAGTCCTGACAGTGTCATACGCTATGTATTATAGATATATAGTACTAGGAGTCCTGACAGTGTCATACGCTATGTATTATAGATATATAGTCCTAGGAGTCCTGACAGTGTCATACGCTATGCATTATAGATATATAGTCCTAGGATCCCTGACAGTGTCATACACTATGTATTATAGATATATAGTCCTAGGAGCCCTGACAGTGTCATACACTATGTATTATAGATATATAGTCCTAGGAGCCCTGACAGTGTCATACACTATGTATTATAGATATATAGTCCTAGGAGTCCTGACAGTGTCATACACTATGTATTATAGATATATAGTCCTAGGAGTCACAGATGTGCAGACAGTGTCATACATGTATTATAGATATATAGTCCTAGGAGTCCTGACAGTGTCATACACTATGTATTATAGATATATAGTCCTAGGAGCCCTGATACACTATAATAGATATATGCCCCCGACAGTGTCATACACTATGTATTATAGATATATAGTCCTAGGAGCCCTGACAGTGTCATACACTATGTATTATAGATATATAGTCCTAGGAGCCCTGACAGTGTCATACACCATGTATTATAGATATATAGTCCGGTAGGAGCCCTGACAGTGTCATACACTATGTATTATAGATATATAGTCCTAGGAGTCCTGACAGTGTCATACACTATGTATTATAGATATATAGTCCTAGGAGTCCTGACAGTGTCATACACTATGTATTATGTATTATAGATATATAGTCCTAGGAGTCCTGACAGTGTCATACACTATGTATTATAGAATATATAGTCCTAGGAGCCCTGACAGTGTCATACACTATGTATTATAGATATATAGTCCTAGGAGCCCTGACAGTGTCATACACTATGTATTATAGATATATAGTCCTAGGAGCCCTGACAGTGTCATACACTATGTATTATAGATATATAGTCCTAGGAGCCCTGACAGTGTCATACACTATGTATTATAGATATATAGTCCTAGGAGTCCTGACAGTGTCATACACTATGTATTATAGATATATAGTCCTAGGAGTCTTGACAGTGTCATACACTATGTATTATAGATATATAGTCCTAGGAGCCCTGACAGTGTCATACACTATGTATTATAGATATATAGTCCTAGGAGCCCTGACAGTGTCATACACTATGTATTATAGATATATAGTCCTAGGAGCCCTGACAGTGTCATACACTATGTATTATAGATATATAGTCCTAGGAGTCCTGACAGTGTCATACAAACCCCCACTATGTATTATAGATATATAGTCCTAGGAGCCCTACACTCATACACTATGTATTATAGATATATAGTCCTAGAGCCCTGACAGTGACATACACTATGTATTATAGATATATAGTCCTAGGAGCCCTGACAGTGTCATACACTATGTATTATAGATATATAGTCCTAGGAGCCCTGACAGTGTCATACACTATGTATTATAGATATATAGTCCTAGGAGTCCTGACAGTGTCATCCATTATGTTTTAAGCCAATTTAAGTTATGGTTCATACCAATCTTGTTTGACCTAAAATTAATCTTGGACCCGAGCCACCTGAACCCAAAACAAAACAAATCCATAGAGGTTCCCAATGTCTAGTTTCAACCTGCACAGACAGAACATACTGAGGTAGATAATTTATTGAACACCCCCCGGTAGTACTAAGTGATAGGGGCCACGATGAGTGATGGGATGAGGGGTAATAAGATTTTCTGGTATGTTAAACACGATTCACCTTCTGCCTCTTGTACATGGAGCCTTGATCTACTGGGCAGTGAGCATGCACCTCTGATATATGACATGCATTGGGCATGCACTCCTGTGTGATATAGACATGTAACATGCTATTTGCATGAGTTGCCCGTGCTGCCAGGCACTCTCAATACGTTACATGCAGCCATACCATAGGCATATATTAGAGTAGCTGGGTATTGTAGTGCATGCAGTTGCCATGCTCGGGCACACATTACACTTGCAGTTAGAGAAGAGATATCCATACCTACATGATAAGTAATGGGAAAAAACCTCAGGGCAGCTGAAAAACGCATCCATTAATTGTCTACAGGTAAATGGCGTGTGCAGCACACGGATCTTATGTGTACATGGTGTGTTTTGAGTCATTTCTGCCTCATCTCTGCCCCTACAGGCCTTAGCAAGGAATAACAAGTTGTAAGAGTGCAGGTGGGTTATACATGGCATCCTATAGACTGCTAGAAGGAGTGGAGAGGATTATCTCCTGTGAATGAGAGGCTCCTCGGGGGCGGTCACTGACCACTGGGGTCCTCCACAGTGGTGCTGTGTGCTACATATAGGGCACTCTATCGTGGGGTGGGTGGTAGAGAGTGACTGCACAGTAGCAGGCGGACACGCCGCAGGCAGGATCTGCTGAGGAGTCTCAGCTGGAGCACAATAATGAGGGAGATAACACCCTCCTTGGAGACACCACATCATCCTGTCAGAGATTCCAAAATACAGGAACCTGTCACACAACCAGCCAGGGACCCGGCCTCTGACAACCACTCCACAAGGGCCCTCCCTCCATGTCCTCACGGCACAAAAGTACCAAGTAACAAGCTGTAGGCCCCTGAATGGCCATGTGGCTAGTGACCTGGGAACCTGCATGCCGACTATAGTAAGACACACAGAGGAGTCAGATACAATTACTGCTATTTAAGAGGAGGATCACCAAGAAAATCCCTGGATAGAGAGGATTGTCCAGGGAATAGGAGGAGGATGTCCCGAGACATCCCTAGATAGAGGGGATTATACAGAGAATACGAGGAGGAGGCCCCGAGCCATCCCTAGATAGAGGGGATTATACAGAGAATACGAGGAGGAGGCCCCGAGACATCCCTAGATAGAGGGGATTATACAGAGAATAGGAGGAGGCCCCGAGACATCCCTAGATAGAGGGGATTATACAGAGAATAGGAGGAGGAGGCCCCGAGACATCCCTAGATAGAGGGGATTATACAGAGAATAGGAGGAGGATGTCCCGAGACATCCCTAGATAGAGGGGATTATACAGGCCCCCCCCTGTAGGATACAGAGAATAGGAGGAGGAGGCCCCGAGACATCCCTAGATAGAGGGGATTATACAGAGAATAGGAGGAGGAGGCCCCGAGACATCCCTAGATAGAGGGGATTATACAGAGAATACGAGGAGGATGTCCCGAGACATCCCTAGATAGAGGGGATTATACAGAGAATAGGAGGAGGAGGCCCCGAGACATCCCTAGATAGAGGGGATTATACAGAGAGTAGGAGGAGCGAGCGGCGGCGGGGGCCCCCGAGACATCCCTAGATAGAGGGGATTATACAGAGAATAGGAGGAGGCCCCGAGACATCCCTAGATAGAGGGGATTATACAGAGAATAGGAGGAGGCCCCGAGACATCCCTAGATAGAGGGTTTACAGGCTAGGGAGGATGTCCCGAGACATCCCTAGATAGAGGGGATTATACAGAGAATACGAGGAGGATGTCCCGAGACATCCCTAGATAGAGGGGATTATACAGAGAATAGAGGAGGAGGCCCCGAGACATCCCTAGATAGAGGGGATTATACAGAGAATAGGAGGAGGAGGCCCCGAGACATCCCTAGATAGAGGGGATTATACAGAGAATAGGAGGAGGCGTCCCGAGACATCCCTAGATAGAGGGGATTATACAGAGAATAGGAGGAGGAGGCCCCGAGACATCCCTAGATAGAGGGGATTATACAGAGAATAGGAGGAGGAGGCCCCGAGACATCCCTAGATAGAGGGGATTATACAGAGAATGGGAGGAGGAGGTCCCCGAGACATCCCTAGATAGAGGGGATTATACAGAGAATAGGAGGAGGAGGCCCCGAGACATCCCTAGATAGAGGGGATTATACAGAGAATAGGAGGAGGAGGCCCCGAGACATCCCTGAGATAGGGGAGGGGATTATACAGAGAATAGGAGGAGGATGTCCCGAGACATCCCTAGATAGAGGGGATTATACAGAGAATAGGAGGAGGAGGCCCCGAGACATCCCTAGATAGAGGGGATTATACAGAGAATAGGAGGAGGATGTCCTGAGACATCCCTAGATAGAGGGGATTATACAGAGAATAGGAGGAGGAGGCCCCGAGACATCCCTAGATAGAGGGGATTATACAGAGAATAGGAGGAGGAGGCCCCGAGACATCCCTAGATAGAGGGGATTATCATACAGAGAATAGGAGGAGGAGGCCCCGAGACATCCCTAGATAGAGGGGATTATACAGAGAATAGGAGGAGGAGGCCCCGAGACATCCCTAGATAGAGGGGATTATACAGAGAATGGAGGAGGAGGAGGCCCCGAGACATCCCTAGATAGAGGGGATTATACAGAGAATAGGAGGAGGAGGCCCCGAGACATCCCTAGATAGAGGGGATTATACAGAGATGGGGGGGGCCCGCCCCCCTAGATAGAGGGGATTATACAGAGAATAGGAGGAGGAGGCCCCGAGACATCCCTAGATAGAGGGGATTATACAGAGAATAGGAGGAGGAGGCCCCGGGACATCCCTAGATAGAGGGGATTATACAGAGAATAGGAGGAGGAGGCCCCGAGACATCCCTAGATAGAGGGGATTATACAGAGAATAGGAGGAGGAGGCCCCGAGACATCCCTAGATAGAGGGGATTATACAGAGAATAGGAGGAGGAGGCCCCGAGACATCCCTAGATAGAGGGGATTATACAGAGAATAGGAGGAGGAGGCCCCGAGACATCCCTAGATAGAGGGGATTATACAGAGAATAGGAGGAGGAGGCCCCGAGACATCCCTAGATAGAGGGGATTATACAGAGAATAGGAGGAGGAGGCCCCGAGACTCCCTAGATGAGGGATGGGGCCCCCACCGTTGGAGGAGGAGGCCCCGAACATCCCTAGATAGAGGGGATTATACAGAGATAGGAGGAGGAGGCCCCGAGACATCCCTAGATAGAGGGGATTATACAGAGAGTAGGAGGAGGAGGCCCCGAGACATCCCTAGATAGAGGGGATTATACAGAGAATAGGAGGAGGCCGGACATCCCTAGATAGAGGGGATTATACAGAGAGTAGGAGGAGGAGGCCCCGAGACATCCCTAGATAGAGGGGATTATACAGAGAATAGGAGGAGGAGGCCCCGAGACATCCCTAGATAGAGGGGATTATACAGAGAATAGGAGGAGCCCGAGCTCCCTTGGGTTATACAGAGATGAGGAGGAGGCCCCGAGACATCCCTAGATAGGGATTATACAGAGAATAGGAGGAGGAGGCCCCGAGACATCCCTAGATAGAGGGGATTATACAGAGAATAGGAGGAGGAGGCCCCGCCGACATCCCTAGATAGAGGGGATTATACAGAGAATAGGAGGAGGTGCCCCGAGACATCCCTAGATAGAGGGGATTATACAGGGCCCCCCCGAAGAGGAGGAGGCCCCGAGACATCCCTAGATAGAGGGGATTATACAGAGAATAGGAGGAGGAGGCCCCGAGACATCCCTAGATAGAGGGGATTATACAGAGAATAGGAGGAGGAGGCCCCGAGACATCCCTAGATAGAGGGGATTATACAGAGAATAGGAGGAGGAGGCCCGAGACATCCCTAGATAGAGGGGATTATACAGAGAATAGGAGGAGGAGGCCCCGAGACATCCCTAGATAGAGGGGATTATACAGGGAATAGGAGGAGCCCCCTCCTCCCAGACTCCCTTAAGGGGATTATACAGAGAATAGGAGGAGGAGGCCCCGAGACATCCCTAGATAGAGGGGATTATACAGAGAATAGGAGGAGGAGGCCCCGAGACATCCCTAGATAGAGGGGATTATACAGAGAATAGGAGGAGGAGGCCCCGAGACATCCCTAGATAGAGGGGATTATACAGAGAATAGGAGGAGGAGGCCCCGAGACATCCCTAGATAGAGGGGATTATACAGAGAATAGGAGGAGGAGGCCCCGAGACATCCCTAGATAGAGGGGATTATACAGAGAATAGGAGACCCCCCGGACAGAGAGGAGGAGGCCCCGAGACACCCGGCAAGAAGGAGGAGGCCCCGAGACATCCCTAGATAGAGGGGATTATACAGAGAAGGGGGGGCCCCCGCACCCAGAGAACAGGAGGAGGAGGCCCCGAGACATCCCTAGATAAGGGGATTATACAGAGAATAGGAGGAGGCCGGCCCGAGACATCCCTAGATAGAGGGGATTATACAGAGAGTAGGAGGAGGAGGCCCCGAGACATCCCTGATAGAGGGGATTATACAGAGAATAGGAGGAGGAGGCCCCGAGACATCCCTAGATAGAGGGGATTATACAGAGAATAGGAGGAGGAGGCCCCGAGACATCCCTAGATAGAGGGGATTATACAGAGAATAGGAGGAGGAGGCCCCGAGACATCCCTAGATAGAGGGGATTATACAGAGAATAGGAGGAGGAGGCCCTGAGACATCCCTAGATAGAGGGGATTATACAGAGAATAGGAGGAGGATGTCCCGAGACATCCCTAGATAGAGGGGATTATAGAGAGAATAGGAGGAGGAGGCCCCGAGACATCCCTAGATAGAGGGGATTATACAGAGAATAGGAGGAGGCCCCGAGACATCCCTAGATAGAGGGGATTATACAGATTATAGGAGGAGGCCCCAAGACATCCCTCGATAGAGGGGATTATACAGAGAATAGGAGGAGGAGGCCCCGAGACATCCCTAGATAGAGGGGATTATACAGAGAATAGGAGGAGGAGGCCCCGAGACATCCCTAGATAGAGGGGATTATACAGGGAATAGGAGGAGGAGGCCCCGAGACATCCCTAGATAGAGGGGATTATACAGGGAATAGGAGGAGGATGTCCCGAGACATCCCTAGATAGAGGGGATTATACAGGGAATAGGAGGAGGAGGCCCCGAGACATCCCTAGATAGAGGGGATTATACAGATTATAGGAGGAGGCCCCAAGACATCCCTCGATAGAGGGGATTATACAGAGAATAGGAGGAGGAGGCCCCGAGACATCCCTAGATAGAGGGGATTATACAGAGAATAGGAGGAGGAGGCCCCGAGACATCCCTAGATAGAGGGGATTATACAGAGAATAGGAGGAGGAGGCCCCGAGACATCCCTAGATAGAGGGGATTATACAGGGAATAGGAGGAGGATGTCCCGAGACATCCCTAGATAGAGGGGATTATACAGGGAATAGGAGGAGGAGGCCCCGAGACATCCCTAGATAGAGGGGATTATACAGAGAATAGGAGGAGGAGGCCCCGAGACATCCCTAGATAGAGGGATTATACAGAGAATAGGAGGAGGAGGCCCCGAGACATACCTGGATAGAGGGGATTATACAGAGAATAGGAGGAGGAGGCCCCGAGACATCCCTAGATAGAGGGGATTATACAGAGAATAGGAGGAGGAGGCCCCGAGACATCCCTAGATAGAGGGGATTATACAGAGAATAGGAGGAGGAGGCCCTGAGACATCCCTAGATAGAGGGGATTATACAGAGAATAGGAGGAGGAGGCCCCGAGACATCCCTAGATAGAGGGGATTATACAGAGAATAGGAGGAGGCCTGAGACATTCCTAGATAGAGGGGATTATACAGAGAATAGGAGGAGGAGGCCCCGAGACATCCCTAGATAGAGGGGATTATACAGAGAGTAGGAGGAGGAGGCCCCGAGACATCCCTAGATAGAGGGGATTATACAGGGAATAGGAGGAGGATGTCCCGAGACATCCCTAGATAGAGGGGATTATACAGGGAATAGGAGGAGGAGGCCCCGAGACATCCCTAGATAGAGGGGATTATACAGAGAATAGGAGGAGGAGGCCCCGAGACATCCCTAGATAGAGGGGATTATACAGAGAATAGGAGGAGGAGGCCCCGAGACATCCCTAGATAGAGGGGATTATACAGGGAATAGGAGGAGGATGTCCCGAGACATCCCTAGATAGAGGGGATTATACAGAGAATAGGAGGAGGAGGCCCCGAGACATCCCTAGATAGAGGGGATTATACAGAGAATAGGAGGAGGAGGCCCCGAGACATCCCTAGATAGAGGGGATTATACAGAGAATAGGAGGAGGAGGCCCCGAGACATCCCTAGATAGAGGGGATTATACAGAGAATAGGAGGAGGAGGCCCCGAGACATCCCTAGATAGAGGGGATTATACAGAGAATAGGAGGAGGAGGCCCCGAGACATCCCTAGATAGAGGGGATTATACAGAGAATAGGAGGAGGAGGCCCCGAGACATCCCTAGATAGAGGGGATTATACAGAGAATAGGAGGAGGAGGCCCCGAGACATCCCTAGATAGAGGGGATATACAAAGGAGGAGCCCCAACACCGAGGGGATTATACAGAGAATAGGAGGAGGAGGCCCCGAGACATCCCTAGATAGAGGGGATTATACAGAGAATAGGAGGAGGAGGCCCCGAGACATCCCTAGATAGAGGGGATTATACAGAGAATAGGAGGAGGAGGCCCCGAGACATCCCTAGATAGAGGGGATTATACAGGGAATAGGAGGAGGATGTCCCGAGACATCCCTAGATAGAGGGGATTATACAGGGAATAGGAGGAGGAGGCCCCGAGACATCCCTAGATAGAGGGGATTATACAGAGAATAGGAGGAGGAGGCCCCGAGACATCCCTAGATAGAGGGATTATACAGAGAATAGGAGGAGGAGGCCCCGAGACATACCTGGATAGAGGGGATTATACAGAGAATAGGAGGAGGAGGCCCCGAGACATCCCTAGATAGAGGGGATTATACAGGGAATAGGAGGAGGATGTCCTGAGACATCCCTAGATAGAGGGGATTATAGAGAGAGTAGGAGGAGGAGGCCCCGAGACATCCCTAGATAGAGGGGATTATACAGAGAATAGGAGGAGGAGGCCCCGAGACATCCCTAGATAGAGGGGATTATAGAGAGAGTAGGAGGAGGAGGCCCCGAGACATACCTGGATAGAGGGGATTATAGAGAGAGTAGAAGGAGGAGGCCCCGAGACATACCTAGATAGAGGGGATTATAGAGAGAGTAGGAGGAGGAGGCCCCGAGACATACCTGGATAGAGGGGATTATACAGAGAATAGGAGGAGGAGGCCCCGAGACATCCCTAGATAGAGGGGATTATACAGATTATAGGAGGAGGCCCCAAGACATCCCTAGATAGAGGGGATTATACAGAGAATAGGAGGAGGAGGCCCCAAGACATCCCTAGTTAGAGGGGATTATACAGAGAATAGGAGGAGGATGTCCCGAGACATCCCTAGATAGAGGGGATTATACAGAGAGTAGGAGGCGGAGGCCCCGAGACATCCCTCGATAGAGGGGATTATACAGAGAATAGGAGGAGGAGGCCCCGAGACATCCCTAGATAGAGGGGATTATACAGAGAATAGGAGGAGGAGGCCCCGAGACATCCCTCGTTAGAGGGGATTATACAGAGAATAGGAGGAGGAGGCCCCGAGACATCCCTCGATAGAGGGGATTATACAGAGAATAGGAGGAGGAGGCCCCGAGACATCCCTAGTTAGAGGGGATTATACAGAGAATAGGAGGAGGATGTCCCGAGACATCCCTAGTTAGAGGGGATTATACAGAGAGTAGGAGGAGGAGGCCCCGAGACATCCCTAGTTAGAGGGGATTATACAGAGAATAGGAGGAGGATGTCCCGAGACATCCCTAGTTAGAGGGGATTATACAGAGAGTAGGAGGAGGAAGCCCCGAGCATCCTGGATAGAGGGGTTTATACAGAGATAGGAGGAGGATGTCCTGAGACATCCCTAGTAGAGGGGATTATAGGGAGAGTAGGAGGGCCCCGAGACATCCCTAGATAGCGGGGATTATACAGAGAGTAGGAGGAGGAGGCCCCGAGACATACCTGGATAGAGGGGATTATACAGAGAGTAGGAGGAGGAGGCCCCTGACTCCCAGGGGGGGGGAGGAGGAGGCCCCGAGACATCCCTGGATAGAGGGGATTATACAGAGAGTAGGAGGAGGAGGCCCCGAGACATCCCTAGATAGAGGGGATTATACAGAGAATAGGAGGAGGATGTCCCGAGACATCCCTAGATAGAGGGGATTATACAGAGAATAGGAGGAGGAGGCCCCGAGACATCCCTAGATAGAGGGGATTATAGAGAGAGTAGGAGGAGGAGGCCCCGAGACATCCCTCGATAGAGGGGATTATAGAGAGAGTAGGAGGAGGAGGCCCCGAGACATCCCTCGATAGAGGGGATTATAGAGAGAATAGGAGGAGGAGGCCCCGAGACATCCCTCGATAGAGGGGATTATAGAGACAGTAGGAGGAGGAGGCCCCGAGACATCCCTCGATAGAGGGGATTATAGCAAGAGTAGGAGGAGGAGGCCCCGAGACATCCCTCGATAGAGGGGATTATAGAGAGAATAGGAGGAGGAGGCCCCGAGACATCCCTCGATAGAGGGGATTATAGAGACAGTAGGAGGAGGAGGCCCCGAGACATCCCTAGATAGAGGGGATTATACAGAGAATAGGAGGAGGATGTCCCGAGACACCCTAGTAGAGGGGATTATCAGAGAGTAGGAGGAGGAGGCCCCGAGACATCCCTAGATAGAGGGGATTATAGAGAGAGTAGGAGGAGGAGGCCCCGAGACATCCCTCGATAGAGGGGATTATAGAGAGAGTAGGAGGAGGAGGCCCCGAGACATCCCTCGATAGAGGGGATTATAGAGAGAATAGGAGGAGGAGGCCCCGAGACATCCCTCGATAGAGGGGATTATAGAGACAGTAGGAGGAGGAGGCCCCGAGACATCCCTCGATAGAGGGGATTATAGAAAGAGTAGGAGGAGGAGGCCCCGAGACATACCTCGATAGAGGGGATTATAGAGAGAATAGGAGGAGGAGGCCCCGAGACATCCCTCGATAGAGGGGATTATAGAGACAGTAGGAGGAGGAGGCCCTGAGACATCCCTAGATAGAGGGGATTATACAGAGAATAGGAGGAGGAGGCCCCGAGACATCCCTCGATAGAGGGGATTATAGAAAGAGTAGGAGGAGGAGGCCCCAAGACATCCCTCGATAGAGGGGATTATAGAGAGAATAGGAGGAGGAGGCCCCGAGACATCCCTCGATAGAGGGGATTATAGAGAGAATAGGAGGAGGAGGCCCCGAGACATACCTGGATAGAGGGGATTATAGAGAGAGTAGAAGGAGGAGGCCCCGAGACATCCCTCGATAGAGGGGATTATAGAGAGAATAGGAGGAGGAGGCCCCGAGACATACCTGGATAGAGGGGATTATAGAGAGAGTTGAAGGAGGAGGCCCTGAGACATACCTGGATAGAGGGGATTATAGAGAGAGTAGGAGGAGGAGGCCCCGAGACATCCCTCGATAGAGGGGATTATAGAGAGAATAGGAGGAGGAGGCCCTGAGACATCCCTCAATAGAGGGGATTATAGAAAGAGTAGGAGGAGGAGGCCCCGAGACATCCCTCGATAGAGGGGATTATAGAGAGAATAGGAGGAGGAGGCCCCGAGACATCCCTAGATAGAGGGGATTATACAGAGAATAGGAGGAGGAGGCCCGAGACATCCCTAGATAGAGGGGATTATAGAGAGAGCAGGAGGAGGGGGCCCGAGACATCCCTAGATAGAGGGGATTATACAGAGAATAGGAGGAGGCCCCGAGACATCCCTAGATAGAGGGGATTATACAGAGAATAGGAGGAGGAGGCCCCGAGACATCCCTAGATAGAGGGGATTATACAGAGAATAGGAGGAGGAGGCCCCGAGACATCCCTCGATAGAGGGGATTATAGAGAAAGTAGGAGGAGGAGGCCCCGAGACATCCCTAGATAGAGGGGATTATAGAAAGAGTAGGAGGAGGAGGCCCCGAGACATACCTGGATAGAGGGGATTATAGAGAGAGTAGGAGGAGGAGGCCCCGAGACATATCTGGATAGAGGGGTTTATAGAGAGAGTAGGAGGAGGAGGCCCCGAGACATACCTGGATAGAGGGGATTATAGAGAGAGTAGAAGGAGGAGGCCCTGAGACATACCTGGATAGAGGGGATTATACAGGGACTGGCAATCTCCCTGTGTTTTATTTGGGCTTTCTAGGTTCTCATGACAGTCACCAGCCAGAAATGGAGCAGAGTCTGTTGAGAACATTGTGTGTTGAAGCAGCTCGGAACATGTTGAGCCAGAAATGGTGAGTGGTGGGCACTCACCCAAGTAAAAGCTTACAACAAGTGTTTAGTACTGACGAGAACGAGGGAGAGGAGTCAAAATCATCGCTGTTTACGGCTGACTCTCATATTTTTCCACTCTCTTGGTGGTGGTGGTGGGGGGTACTAACCACTAATACGACAGCATGTGATTGGTAATTAGGAGGAACAGATGGATCACTCACCACCATCTTGTTAATGCTGACCCAGCAATCGTCAGGAAATTCCTGCAGCATCGGGACCAGGAACTGCAGGCAGCCATCCCAGTGACACAGTAGCAACATCATCCCAATGAGATTGAAGATTCGAACCACCGCACTTGCCAAGTCATAGGTCATGTGGAAAATCTGACCAAGAACGGAGAGAAATCCAATTTACAATGCAATAATGACTACTAGGAAGTAATCAGGTTGTAAGCATCAGACACTGCATGTGAATAGCTCCATATCCAGCACCTACACCACGTCCTACGCAAAGGCATACATGTATTATATGGATATGGGACACTTTCTCACCTCCTCCCACTGATGGATATAACGGATGAGTCGGGAAAGCCGCAGAAGACGCAAAAGGCTAAGAATTTTGGTAAATCTGACAATTCGGAGAGCCCGGGCTGTCTTGTAAACTTCTGTGTCTACATTTGTCTCCAAGTCCACAATGAGAAAGATGTAGTCCACCGGGATGGAGGAAATGAAGTCCACCAGAAACCAACTCTTTAAATACTTCATCTTAATAGTGTGCGGATCCAGAATAATCTCTGTGTTATCCTCAACCACAATCCCTGTGCGGAAATTCAGGATCAAGTCGGCCAAGAAGAAAGTGTCTGAGAGGACATTGAAGACAATCCAGGGGGGGGGTGTTCTGGTCTTTGAAAAATGTGATTCCCACAGGGAGAATTATCAAGTTTGCAACCATAAGGAGGAGCATGATTAGATCCCAGTAAAACCTGGAGGAAGGGGACAAGGTGGAGAAGAAACGTGGACAATAGTGGGGGCGACAGTGGAGAAGTCGGCAAGAAAAATGTGAATCGAGAGGACACACAGACGGTGGTATGGGGGTAAAAAACAGAAAACATAAAGAAGGGTCCAGACGTTACAGAGGAGAACGTTGACACAACAAGATCACAAGACAGAAGCCAAGAAAAAAAAAAGATTGTGATTAGTGAAGATTTATGGAAGAAACAGATAAGAGATAAGGAGATGGCCAGGACACAGAAGACATTACACGACAGGGGGGAGAAGAATACAAGACGTGTTAGTATACAAGATATAGGCAGAGAAGAACAAACTCACCACTAGTGATCCACCAATGGGCAAATGTCCTGCTATGGAGCTGTATTCCCCTCTGTCTACCGCCATAGTGTTACACACGGGAAGTACAACTTCATATTAGTACATTCACCCATAGATGACGCACAAGCAGTAGAAGACATGCTCACAGTATAAAATAAGCTTTATAACACCTCTTATTGATGTAAGGTAGTTTGTGCACGATTGTGTACCACTACGAGACATGACCGCGGGAGCCGAGTAGCAGCCAGATCACTCATTTAACCCTTAAAATGCAGCTTCTCAGGAGTCTAACAGGAGAATGGGGGTTCCCTTTGTTGCTTCATCAGCACCCCCGCAACATGATCACAGGGTGTCGAAGGTTGTCATGGCAGCTGGGACCTCACAAAGGCCTGTCATGTCTTTATGCCTACTAGGATGTGCGGAGTATCAAATAGTCACACTGTGACCTCCGCCAGTGGAACTAGATTCAAAAACAACAGAGTTTTTTACCTTAAAAAGTGATTTTATGTTGTAAAAACAATCCAATAAAGTTATCACGTTACGTAAACTACAAGGAGAACTGCCAAAACTGCCAGCAAAGAAAATTTATTGAATAAGTTCTGTGTGCCGAAAAGGCTACTAATAAAAACCACACCCCATTCTACAGAAAACAAGTCCTCATACACACACGTCAGCTAAAAGGTAAAGGCCTGTGCACAAATACACATCAGTCACTTAGGCTGTAAAACATTCACAATCCTGAGGCAATAGAAAGAATAAAGGGAACACAAAGTCCAAAAATATAAAGGAAGGACGGCATTGCATCATCCCCACATTAAGGGTTAATGTAAGTTAATCAATAAGTGCCCCATAAATAGTGCTATTGAAAACTACACCTCAACCCATAAAAACACAAATCTAAAGTTATAGAAAAGGAAAAATAAAAAAGTTATGTGCCCGAAAGTAGTTAAGTGAGGGCAGCGCCGTGGCTAGCCTAGGGCATGTGACACAGGGAGATGGGGGTAACTCGGTACCCAGGAATGATGACAGTATTGAGGCTGACAGCTCACCCCGGACACTTATTAGGAGCCCTGGGGTTGGGGTAGGTCCAGCAGATAAGTTGTCAGCTCTCAGCTTGTCCTAGATTTAGATCCTGGACTGTCTGACTTCCCTCCTGGTTTTGAATCTGTCATGCCTCCAGATTTCCCGTAGCTGTGATGGCCCTTGCTACGTAGCGTTACGCTCTTCCCTGTTTGCTCCATTGATTGGTTGGGTCTACTCTGCATACACAACCTAAAGAATTTGCAGCAGCAAAGGTCAGGTCCCTGTAAAGGGGCCAACAGGCAAAAACTTGCGGAGTCTTCATCTCTGCTAAGCAGAGCGACAAGTACAACTGGCGCAAGGTCTAACCAATACTGTAAAACTGGCCCCTTTCCAAGAAATGTCCCCACCTTTCAGGTACCCCCTTGCTTGCCAACTACTTGACTACCAGATTCTGCTTCCTACTCCACTCTCCAATGTATATCAGCTGCTAGAACCAGGGTCAGACCCCCTTCCCCCAACTATGAATGAGAAAACCAGTTTATAGAAAGCAGAACCCCAGATTTTTGGGGTTGACATCCATAAATAGTTATACTATGTGGTCTCTTTAGGTCTCTTGACACAAGGACACTTGTGTGAAAGGCGAGAAGACGTTGGGAAAGAAGACTGGATGACGTGGTGGAGCCCCTGAGAGGTGAGTATCAGCTGTTTCCATTATCCGAATATTAGACACTGAGATTTGAAGAGATCCCAAAGTATAAAAATAACACTTCTGGTTGGGGGTGAACCGGAACTCATGGGGCGAACGTTGGGAACAAAGAAAATCTACTACCACCAATCTGATATGGATGAACTATCCTTAGGCTAGGTCATCAACATTTTTAGCCCCAAAAACCCCTTTAAGGTTTTAGGTTGGCCCCAATCTCTGATTGCTTTTAGTCCCTCCCCTGACCACACAAAACTATATATCCTGTAAATAAATATGACGCTAATGGAGAGGGGAAAATGTTAAAGAAACTTATTTCCTGGCAGATGTGAAAGACACGGACCTTATCACATCTAAAAATACTGAAATAAACCTCATATAAAAACAAAGCCCATAACATTGAAAACACGCATGTACTATAAGTACGAAAGGAAACAATCCTGAAAATACGTCAGGTATACAATCCAGCCTGGTCCTGCACTGGTTAATCAGTATCGGCGTCCTGTCCAATACTCCACCACCACCTCCAGTCATGGTTAAACATCATCTGGAGTTCAGAAGGTTATTGACTTGTGTAGGGTATGAGGGTCTCTCCATATCTGGTCCACTGGTGAAAGGGCCTGTCACTCTAGAATCGTCTTAAACCTGGGCTCAGTGGTCCCTCATAAAAGAGGGTTACTGCAACATATGATTGTACCATAGCCAATCAGAGGGTAAAGCTGACCAGCCAATCCGGAGGAGTGGAGAAGGAGGAACAATAGGGATCTAATTATACCATACTTGCCAACTCTTCGGCTACGTCACCCAAACAGGTGACCCCCCCCCCCCCGAGGTCCAGTGGAATGTCTCTTAGTGATATTATATGCGATGTGGCCACATTATGTGTGGGGCCTGTCACAAAAATGGGCGTCCAATAAAAAGGAGGGTGTCATGGAGCTTTTCACACCGAGACCTCCCAGATCCCCATCTTAAAAAGTTGTCGAGTATGACTTAAACCTGTGCCAGTTCTGATGTGCTCTCCCTGTAGTATTGGACTGTGAACCTTCTTATCTTACCTTGCTTTAGATCCTGGACTGTCTGACTATTTGTGGGCTGCCATTCTGTTACCTGTAGTTCCCTTCTGGTTTTGACTTTGCTGTGCCTTTAACACTTATTTTCCCTTGGCTGTAGCAGCCTCTCTATTGCTTAGGCGGACATGACCTTTGCTCTCTTCCCCATTTGCTCCAATGGTCGGCCTCTACTCTGCAGACACAACTTGAGGATTCACAGGTCCCTGAACAGTGGTTAAAGGAGAAAAATCTGCAGTCCCTTACGGATTGTGCCTCAAAATCAGCATCAAATACTTCCCATTGAATACAATGGAAGGCAGAGATGAAAGTAGCATGCTACAAAATAACCGTTCTGCTCGATCCTGCCATGGATTCCACGGATGATCCAGCCACAGAACCCCAGGCATGAGCCACTTCCATAACTAGGCCCATTCATCCACTGGAAAGCTGGAGAGGCGGAAATGGAAGAGGAGTTGACGTATGCCTCAAATTCTTATTCCATTTCTGTAGTGCGAACATACTCTTAGACTCTGCCAAACAAAGTGGCCCTCGCTGACTCCGACTAATGAAAACTCATTTTAAGACAAGGAGACCACCACAAAATGTGATTCCTGATGGAGCCAGCAGAGCAAGGAACTGTCGAGAAATATCCGATACAGGTTAGACATTCATATGAGGAGACACCACATGTAGGCCTCACTGGCCAAGGAACACCTAGAGCCTTCCCATGGTGAGCCATCTCCATGTCCTCCTAACCATGTGAATGTATACAGGATGTGACCAGATCTTTGCAGAAATGTCTACAGATACGACAACAGGTACGAGCAGCATCTCCAGGAGAATAATCAAAAGATCAACAATTATCTCTGAAGGAGTCCATAAAACCGGAGACTAGCACCAATCCCAGTGGACGACACTAGAAGACAATGTAGTGAACAGCGTTTCCATGCAACCATCCTCTTCCATCACATAATGTATAGCCATCTGTGGGATATTCCGTTCCTACAGTATCTAGGGAAGTTTGGAAGCTTCTTCTTGTGTCTTTAGGTCATCGGGGACAAGTGGAAAGAAACAACTGCGTTACACAAATCCGATTGTGTTGGAGAAGCGGAGAGGATTATCAGGTAGTATCATGCGGTGCAACACAATCACTTTCAGTTTCCAGAGACCCTGATTATACCCCCACATGATGACACTGAGGGGGCTGATTAGGACACAGCAGGAGGTGGGTCGCTGCTTGCTTTGATGGACTTAGAGGAGGTCATTAGCGGGAAGGTTGTCCGAGCTTTCAAGTGCAGTCGTCTCCTTAGGAGATGAGAAGATTCTCTCTGATGAACAGGTTTTAATCGCATATGGACTCCTGTGTCCTGGAGCTGCAGATAGACACTGGGGTGGTGTAATGTCCTCCGAAGTGCAGAGAGACATCATTATGATGGGTGGGGCTTTCTGTTCCACATTGATTCATTACTGTGCCATGTCTTGGGTCTTATAAACCTCATGGAGTGAAGGCCGCTGTCCAGGTGGAAGGGTCTCTCTTCATTTTAGAGGAGATATTCTGGTTTGGCTTTATTCCAAGATTATACCACTGGATTTCAAGAAGACCAAGCACTGATCTATAGGATGCTACCATCCAAAAGGTGGTACTCGAGCAAGTTCCCCTTTTCCACAGAGGGGGACTTATTTTCATATTATTTTCCCAAAATCCTTAGCAGGGCCTCGATGGTCTAATAAGTCCCTGTACACCACAAGGTGGACTGATAAAGACAATATTTCCTTAAAGAGATATGCTACCCCATCTAAACCACATGTCTGTAATATACAGAGACATTAGAGCTCCAAGTCTGAACCAGAATCACTCTCATAAGAGAGCAGCTGGGCAGACAGCTATTGAAGGTGTATGGGTGTGAGCGGAGGAACAGTCATAATGTAGGCAGATAAGACAGACTATCACAAAGCAGAGTCATAATAGGAGACAGTCAGCAGGGTATGAGTCAGCAGACAGCCCATGAGAGTGACATAAATGACATCCTCTCATCAGCCAGAACCCCGGGAGATGCAGTAATAAGAAGAAGATGCTGATGGTGGGGGCATGTCCTTCATCACCTGCTTCCACTATAGACTGGTCGGCCCATGTAAAAGCGCCCTATGCCATGTAATGTGGGGTCACACAGTGCTCACTTCCCCTATCCGCAGATTTTGTGATGTTGACAGGATCTCTCAGCTGTCCATCAATTTCTGCTGATTTGCCCCCAGAGGTAAGGTGTAGAGATGCCACTTATAACCTCCTACCTGTGGCTATAACCATAGAGGCTCCACCATTGGACTTCTTATATTCTTCTTGTTCAGTCTTTTTCTAATTGTACTGAGGCCTGTACAGTCTGAGATGTCGCTCTTGGGGGGTGGGGGGTTGACAACTTTTATGAGCTTTGCAGGCTCAGACTTTGGGGTGAATTTTCTGGGATGTCCATTCCTGAATGTTTTCCATTTGTGAATAATCTTTCTCATTGTAGAATGATGGCCTTCAGACTGTTTAGAAAAGGCCTTTTAACTCTTCCCTGATTGACGGACAGCAACAATTACTTTTCTAAGATCATTGCTGATATCTTTCCTCTTTGACATTGTGATAACACACCTAAATGCTCCAGACCAGCAAAGTGCCAAAGCTTCTGCTTCTATAGTGGTGGTCACACTCAATGAATCATCACCTGGCTGCTACTTACACGCTTGATTCCTATGGAAGCAGTAAGGGTGCTCTTTCAGTGTGGCGTGGTTTTTGGCAAATAAATAATGACCCAGTGGAATCTTCATCTGAAGTTAGATATACCTAATTGTAAGACCTTCTAAAGACCAGATGTTTTTTTTTATTATGTCCTGATACGTAATACTAGAGAATTCAAAGTGGGTGGACTTTGATTTTCTCATGGCAGTATTTCTACATAGTCACCCTATGATCTTATTTGCCTTGGCAGCAGCTGCCTGACACTGGCTGCTGTCTCCTAAGATTCCAATGTCCTTTTCTGTCAGTGTTATGGGGTCTTTTTCCACTTGTCTCTTGTTTTACGTTACGTATGTAAACCCTCCCCGGGATATAATATTAAGCCTGGCATCAGCAGCTCACCTACTTGCCAACCGTAGCATTCAGAATGACACTGCAGTAAAGTACGATATATGGGATGTGGAATGATCCTTGCACTTGGTCACATGTACTGTCGGCTATCACTAGCCCCATTGACTTCATCAGTGTTTGTTTACTTTCGTTTCACTTGCCAATAATCAGGCAGCTGTTTAACGCATGGTTGATCTTGCGATCATTAGTTTAGGCCCCTCCTCTCCGGTTTACATGCGGAGATGTGCTGCTAACATCAAGTTTATGTCTCCAAAATACATGCTTTTGCTGATCCCTAAGCAAATGACAGGGGAATGGTTGTGAATGAACGCTCAACCAAACATCATTTCATGCAAAAGTGTCTTTACACATGGTTAGTGTCAGCGAGGTGAGAGCACACAATCACTAGTCAGCAAACATTGGCCTACGGGATGAATTCACCACTGCCTACAGTCAGGGTCAGGTGGAGGACGTGCAGTGACCACTAATCACCAGACACTGGTCTACAGTCAGGGGCAGGTGGAGGACGTGCAGTGACCACTAATCACCAGACAGTGGCCTACAGTCAGGGGCAGGTGGAGGACGTGCAGTGACCACTAATCACCAGACAGTGGCCTACAGTCAGGGTCAGGTGGAGGACGTGCAGTGACCACTAATCACCAGACACTGGCCTACAGTCAGGGGCAGGTGGAGGACATGCAGTGACCACTAATCACCAGACAGTGGCCTACAGTCAGGGGCAGGTGGAGGACGTGCAGTGACCACTAATCACCAGACAGTGGCCTACAGTCAGGGGCAGGTGGAGGACGTGCAGTGACCACTAATCACCAGACAGTGGCCTACAGTCAGGGTCAGGTGGAGGACGTGCAGTGACCACTAATCACCAGACAGTGGCCTACAGTCAGGGTCAGGTGGAGGACGTGCAGTGACCACTAATCACCAGACACTGGCCTACAGTCAGGGGCAGGTGGAGGACGTGCAGTGACCACTAATCACCAGACACTGGCCTACAGTCAGGGTCAGGTGGAGGACGTGTAGTGACCACTAATCACCAGACAGTGGCCTACAGTCAGGGTCAGGTGGAGGACGTGCAGTGACCACTAATCACCAGACACTGGTCTACAGTCAGGTGCAGGTGGAGGACGTGCAGTGACCACTAATCACCAGACACTGGTCTACAGTCAGGGGCAGGTGGAGGACGTGCAGTGACCACTAATCACCAGACACTGGTCTACAGTCAGGGGCAGGTGGAGGACGTGCAGTGACCACTAATCACCAGACACTGGCTTACAGTCAGGGGCAGGTGGAGGACGTGCAGTGACCACTAATCACCAGACAGTGGCCTACAGTCAGGGGCAGGTGGAGGACGTGCAGTGACCACTAATCACCAGACAGTGGCCTACAGTCAGGGGCAGGTGGAGGACGTGCAGTGACCACTAATCACCAGACAGTGGCCTACAGTCAGGGTCAGGTGGAGGACGTGCAGTGACCACTAATCACCAGACACTGGTCTACAGTCAGGTGCAGGTGGAGGACGTGCATTGACCACTAATCACCAGACACTGGTCTACAGTCAGGGGCAGGTGGAGGACGTGCAGTGACCACTAATCACCAGACACTGGCCTACAGTCAGGGGCAGGTGGAGGACGTGCAGTGACCACTAATCACCAGACAGTGGCCTACAGTCAGGGGCAGGTGGAGGACGTGCAGTGACCACTAATCACCAGACAGTGGCCTACAGTCAGGGGCAGGTGGAGGACGTGCAGTGACCACTAATCACCAGACAGTGGCCTACAGTCAGGGGCAGGTGGAGGACGTGCAGTGACCACTAATCACCAGACAGTGGCCTACAGTCAGGGTCAGGTGGAGGACGTGCAGTGACCACTAATCACCAGACACTGGTCTACAGTCAGGTGCAGGTGGAGGACGTGCAGTGACCACTAATCACCAGACACTGGTCTACAGTGAGGGGCAGGTGGAGGACGTGCAGTGACCACTAATCACCAGACACTGGCCTACAGTCAGGGGCAGGTGGAGGACGTGCAGTGACCACTAATCACCAGACAGTGGCCTACAGTCAGGGGCAGGTGGAGGACGTGCAGTGACCACTAATCACCAGACAGTGGCCTACAGTCAGGGGCAGGTGGAGGACGTGCAGTGACCACTAATCACCAGACAGTGGCCTACAGTCAGGGTCAGGTGGAGGACGTGCAGTGACCACTAATCACCAGACACTGGTCTACAGTCAGGTGCAGGTGGAGGACGTGCAGTGACCACTAATCACCAGACAGTGGCCTACAGTCAGGGTCAGGTGGAGGACGTGCAGTGACCACTAATCACCAGACACTGGCCTACAGTCAGGGGCAGGTGGAGGACGTGCAGTGACCACTAATCACCAGACACTGGCCTACAGTCAGGGTCAGGTGGAGGACGTGTAGTGACCACTAATCGCCAGACAGTGGCCTACAGTCAGGGTCAGGTGGAGGACGTGCAGTGACCACTAATCACCAGACACTGGTCTACAGTCAGGTGCAGGTGGAGGACGTGCAGTGACCACTAATCACCAGACACTGGTCTACAGTCAGGGGCAGGTGGAGGACGTGCAGTGACCACTAATCACCAGACAGTGGCCTACAGTCAGGGTCAGGTGGAGGAAGTGCAGTGACCACTAATCACCAGACACTGGCTTACAGTCAGGGGCAGGTGGAGGACGTGCAGTGACCACTAATCACCAGACAGTGGCCTACAGTCAGGGGCAGGTGGAGGACGTGCAGTGACCACTAATCACCAGACAGTGGCCTACAGTCAGGGGCAGGTGGAGGACGTGCAGTGACCACTAATCACCAGACAGTGGCCTACAGTCAGGGTCAGGTGGAGGACGTGCAGTGACCACTAATCACCAGACACTGGTCTACAGTCAGGTGCAGGTGGAGGACGTGCATTGACCACTAATCACCAGACACTGGTCTACAGTCAGGGGCAGGTGGAGGACGTGCAGTGACCACTAATCACCAGACACTGGCCTACAGTCAGGGGCAGGTGGAGGACGTGCAGTGACCACTAATCACCAGACAGTGGCCTACAGTCAGGGTCAGGTGGAGGACGTGCAGTGACCACTAATCACCAGACACTGGCTTACAGTCAGGGGCAGGTGGAGGACGTGCAGTGACCACTAATCACCAGACAGTGGCCTACAGTCAGGGGCAGGTGGAGGACGTGCAGTGACCACTAATCACCAGACAGTGGCCTACAGTCAGGGGCAGGTGGAGGACGTGCAGTGACCACTAATCACCAGACAGTGGCCTACAGTCAGGGTCAGGTGGAGGACGTGCAGTGACCACTAATCACCAGACACTGGTCTACAGTCAGGTGCAGGTGGAGGACGTGCATTGACCACTAATCACCAGACACTGGTCTACAGTCAGGGGCAGGTGGAGGACGTGCAGTGACCACTAATCACCAGACACTGGCCTACAGTCAGGGGCAGGTGGAGGACGTGCAGTGACCACTAATCACCAGACAGTGGCCTACAGTCAGGGGCAGGTGGAGGACGTGCAGTGACCACTAATCACCAGACAGTGGCCTACAGTCAGGGGCAGGTGGAGGACGTGCAGTGACCACTAATCACCAGACACTGGTCTACAGTCAGGTGCAGGTGGAGGACGTGCAGTGACCACTAATCACCAGACACTGGTCTACAGTCAGGGGCAGGTGGAGGACGTGCAGTGACCACTAATCACCAGACAGTGGCCTACAGTCAGGGTCAGGTGGAGGAAGTGCAGTGACCACTAATCACCAGACACTGGCTTACAGTCAGGGGCAGGTGGAGGACGTGCAGTGACCACTAATCACCAGACAGTGGCCTACAGTCAGGGGCAGGTGGAGGACGTGCAGTGACCACTAATCACCAGACAGTGGCCTACAGTCAGGGGCAGGTGGAGGACGTGCAGTGACCACTAATCACCAGACAGTGGCCTACAGTCAGGGTCAGGTGGAGGACGTGCAGTGACCACTAATCACCAGACACTGGTCTACAGTCAGGTGCAGGTGGAGGACGTGCATTGACCACTAATCACCAGACACTGGTCTACAGTCAGGGGCAGGTGGAGGACGTGCAGTGACCACTAATCACCAGACACTGGCCTACAGTCAGGGGCAGGTGGAGGACGTGCAGTGACCACTAATCACCAGACAGTGGCCTACAGTCAGGGTCAGGTGGAGGACGTGCAGTGACCACTAATCACCAGACACTGGCTTACAGTCAGGGGCAGGTGGAGGACGTGCAGTGACCACTAATCACCAGACAGTGGCCTACAGTCAGGGGCAGGTGGAGGACGTGCAGTGACCACTAATCACCAGACAGTGGCCTACAGTCAGGGGCAGGTGGAGGACGTGCAGTGACCACTAATCACCAGACAGTGGCCTACAGTCAGGGTCAGGTGGAGGACGTGCAGTGACCACTAATCACCAGACACTGGTCTACAGTCAGGTGCAGGTGGAGGACGTGCATTGACCACTAATCACCAGACACTGGTCTACAGTCAGGGGCAGGTGGAGGACGTGCAGTGACCACTAATCACCAGACACTGGCCTACAGTCAGGGGCAGGTGGAGGACGTGCAGTGACCACTAATCACCAGACAGTGGCCTACAGTCAGGGGCAGGTGGAGGACGTGCAGTGACCACTAATCACCAGACAGTGGCCTACAGTCAGGGGCAGGTGGAGGACGTGCAGTGACCACTAATCACCAGACAGTGGCCTACAGTCAGGGGCAGGTGGAGGACGTGCAGTGACCACTAATCACCAGACAGTGGCCTACAGTCAGGGGCAGGTGGAGGACGTGCAGTGACCACTAATCACCAGACAGTGGCCTACAGTCAGGGTCAGGTGGAGGACGTGCAGTGACCACTAATCACCAGACACTGGTCTACAGTCAGGTGCAGGTGGAGGACGTGCATTGACCACTAATCACCAGACACTGGTCTACAGTCAGGGGCAGGTGGAGGACGTGCAGTGACCACTAATCACCAGACACTGGCCTACAGTCAGGGGCAGGTGGAGGACGTGCAGTGACCACTAATCACCAGACAGTGGCCTACAGTCAGGGGCAGGTGGAGGACGTGCAGTGACCACTAATCACCAGACAGTGGCCTACAGTCAGGGGCAGGTGGAGGACGTGCAGTGACCACTAATCACCAGACAGTGGCCTACAGTCAGGGGCAGGTGGAGGACGTGCAGTGACCACTAATCACCAGACAGTGGCCTACAGTCAGGGTCAGGTGGAGGACGTGCAGTGACCACTAATCACCAGACACTGGTCTACAGTCAGGTGCAGGTGGAGGACGTGCAGTGACCACTAATCACCAGACACTGGTCTACAGTGAGGGGCAGGTGGAGGACGTGCAGTGACCACTAATCACCAGACACTGGCCTACAGTCAGGGGCAGGTGGAGGACGTGCAGTGACCACTAATCACCAGACAGTGGCCTACAGTCAGGGGCAGGTGGAGGACGTGCAGTGACCACTAATCACCAGACAGTGGCCTACAGTCAGGGGCAGGTGGAGGACGTGCAGTGACCACTAATCACCAGACAGTGGCCTACAGTCAGGGTCAGGTGGAGGACGTGCAGTGACCACTAATCACCAGACACTGGTCTACAGTCAGGTGCAGGTGGAGGACGTGCAGTGACCACTAATCACCAGACAGTGGCCTACAGTCAGGGTCAGGTGGAGGACGTGCAGTGACCACTAATCACCAGACACTGGCCTACAGTCAGGGGCAGGTGGAGGACGTGCAGTGACCACTAATCACCAGACACTGGCCTACAGTCAGGGTCAGGTGGAGGACGTGTAGTGACCACTAATCGCCAGACAGTGGCCTACAGTCAGGGTCAGGTGGAGGACGTGCAGTGACCACTAATCACCAGACACTGGTCTACAGTCAGGTGCAGGTGGAGGACGTGCAGTGACCACTAATCACCAGACACTGGTCTACAGTCAGGGGCAGGTGGAGGACGTGCAGTGACCACTAATCACCAGACAGTGGCCTACAGTCAGGGTCAGGTGGAGGACGTGCAGTGACCACTAATCACCAGACACTGGCTTACAGTCAGGGGCAGGTGGAGGACGTGCAGTGACCACTAATCACCAGACAGTGGCCTACAGTCAGGGGCAGGTGGAGGACGTGCAGTGACCACTAATCACCAGACACTGGCCTACAGTCAGGGGCAGGTGGAGGACGTGCAGTGACCACTAATCACCAGACAGTGGCCTACAGTCAGGGTCAGGTGGAGGACGTGCAGTGAGCACTAATCACCAGACACTGGTCTACAGTCAGGTGCAGGTGGAGGACGTGCATTGACCACTAATCACCAGACACTGGTCTACAGTCAGGGGCAGGTGGAGGACGTGCAGTGACCACTAATCACCAGACACTGGCCTACAGTCAGGGGCAGGTGGAGGACGTGCAGTGACCACTAATCACCAGACAGTGGCCTACAGTCAGGGGCAGGTGGAGGACGTGCAGTGACCACTAATCACCAGACACTGGCCTACAGTCAGGGGCAGGTGGAGGACGTGCAGTGACCACTAATCACCAGACAGTGGCCTACAGTCAGGGTCAGGTGGAGGACGTGCAGTGACCACTAATCACCAGACACTGGTCTACAGTCAGGTGCAGGTGGAGGACGTGCAGTGACCACTAATCACCAGACACTGGTCTACAGTCAGGGGCAGGTGGAGGACGTGCAGTGACCACTAATCACCAGACACTGGCCTACAGTCAGGGGCAGGTGGAGGACGTGCAGTGACCACTATGACCACTAATCACCAGACAGTGGCCTACAGTCAGGGGCAGGTGGAGGACGTGCAGTGACCACTAATCACCAGACACTGGTCTACAGTCAGGGGCAGGTGGAGGACGTGCAGTGACCACTAATCACCAGACAGTGGCCTACAGTCAGGGGCAGGTGGAGGATGTGCAGTGACCACTAATCACCAGACAGTGGCCTACAGTCAGGGGCAGGTGGAGGACGTGCAGTAACCACTAATCACCAGACACTGGCCTACAGTCAGGGTCAGGTGGAGGACGTGCAGTGACCACTAATCACCAGACACTGGCCTACAGTCAAAGGAAGGTGGAGGACGTGCAGTGACCACTAATCACCAGACACTGGCCTACAGTCAGGGGCAGGTGGAGGACGTGCAGTGACCACTAATCACCAGACAGTGGCCTACAGTCAGGGTCAGGTGGAGGACGTGCAGTGACCACTAATCACCAGACACTGGCTTACAGTCAGGGGCAGGTGGAGGACGTGCAGTGACCACTAATCACCAGACACTGGCTTACAGTCAGGGGCAGGTGGAGGACGTGCAGTGACCACTAATCACCAGACAGTGGCCTACAGTCAGGGGCAGGTGGAGGACGTGCAGTGACCACTAATCACCAGACAGTGGCCTACAGTCAGGGGCAGGTGGAGGACGTGCAGTGACCACTAATCACCAGACAGTGGCCTACAGTCAGGGTCAGGTGGAGGACGTGCAGTGACCACTAATCACCAGACACTGGTCTACAGTCAGGTGCAGGTGGAGGACGTGCATTGACCACTAATCACCAGACACTGGTCTACAGTCAGGGGCAGGTGGAGGACGTGCAGTGACCACTAATCACCAGACACTGGCCTACAGTCAGGGGCAGGTGGAGGACGTGCAGTGACCACTAATCACCAGACAGTGGCCTACAGTCAGGGGCAGGTGGAGGACGTGCAGTGACCACTAATCACCAGACAGTGGCCTACAGTCAGGGGCAGGTGGAGGACGTGCAGTGACCACTAATCACCAGACAGTGGCCTACAGTCAGGGGTAGGTGGAGGACGTGCAGTTACCACTAATCACCAGACAGTGGCCTACAGTCAGGGTCAGGTGGAGGACGTGCAGTGACCACTAATCACCAGACACTGGTCTACAGTCAGGTGCAGGTGGAGGACGTGCAGTGACCACTAATCACCAGACACTGGTCTACAGTGAGGGGCAGGTGGAGGACGTGCAGTGACCACTAATCACCAGACACTGGCCTACAGTCAGGAGCAGGTGGAGGACGTGCAGTGACCACTAATCACCAGACAGTGGCCTGCAGTCAGGGGCAGGTGGAGGACGTGCAGTGACCACTAATCACCAGACAGTGGCCTACAGTCAGGGGCAGGTGGAGGACGTGCAGTGACCACTAATCACCAGACAGTGGCCTACAGTCAGGGTCAGGTGGAGGACGTGCAGTGACCACTAATCACCAGACACTGGTCTACAGTCAGGGGCAGGTGGAGGACGTGCAGTGACCACTAATCACCAGACACTGGTCTACAGTCAGGGGCAGGTGGAGGACGTGCAGTGACCACTAATCACCAGACACTGGCCTACAGTCAGGGGCAGGTGGAGGACGTGCAGTGACCACTATGACCACTAATCACCAGACAGTGGCCTACAGTCAGGGGCAGGTGGAGGACGTGCAGTGACCACTAATCACCAGACACTGGTCTACAGTCAGGGGCAGGTGGAGGACGTGCAGTGACCTCTAATCACCAGACAGTGGCCTACAGTCAGGGGCAGGTGGAGGACGTGCAGTGACCACTAATCACCAGACAGTGGCCTACAGTCAGGGGCAGGTGGAGGACGTGCAGTAACCACTAATCACCAGACACTGGCCTACAGTCAGGGTCAGGTGGAGGACGTGCAGTGACCACTAATCACCAGACACTGGCCTACAGTCAAAGGAAGGTGGAGGACGTGCAGTGACCACTAATCACCAGACACTGGCCTACAGTCAGGGGCAGGTGGAGGACGTGCAGTGACCACTAATCACCAGACAGTGGCCTACAGTCAGGGTCAGGTGGAGGACGTGCAGTGACCACTAATCACCAGACACTGGTCTACAGTCAGGGGCAGGTGGAGGATGTGCAGTGACCACTAATCACCAGACAGTGGCCTACAGTCAGGGGCAGGTGGAGGACGTGCAGTGACCACTAATCGCAAGACACTGGCCTACAGTCAGGGTCAGGTGGAGGACGTGCAGTGACCACTAATCGCAAGACACTGGCCTACAGTCAGGGGCAGGTGGAGGACGTGCAGTGACCACTAATCACCAGACAGTGGCCTACAGTCAGAGGAAGGTTGAGGACGTGCAGTGACCACTAATCACAATACACTGATATACTGTCAGGGGCAGGTGGAGGACGTGCAGTGACCACTAATCATCAGACACTGGCCTACAGTCAGGGGCAGGTGGAGGACGTGCAGTGACCACTAATCACCAGACAGTGGCCTACAGTCAGGGGCAGGAGGAGGACGTGCAGTGACCACTAACCGCAAGACACTGGCCTACAGTCAGGGTCAGGTGGAGGACGTGCAGTGACCACTAATCACCAGACACTGATCTACAGTCAGGGGCAGGTGGAGGACGTGCAGTGACCACTAATCACAAGACAGTGGCTACAGTCAGGAGCAGGTGGAGGACGTGCAGTGACCACTAATCACCAGACACTGATCTACAGTCAGGGGCAGGTGGAGGACGTGCAGTGACCACTAATCACAATACACTGATATACTGACAGGGGCAGGTGGAGGACGTGCAGTGACCACTAATCACCAGACACTGGCCTAAAGTCAGGGGCAGGTGGAGGACGTGCAGTGACCACTAATCACCAGACAGTGGCCTACAGTCAGGGTCAGGTGGAGGACGTGCAGTGACCACTAATCACCAGACACTGGTCTACAGTCAGGGGCAGGTGGAGGACGTGCAGTGACCACTAATCACCAGACACTGGTCTACAGTCAGGAGCAGGTGGAGGACGTGCAGTGACCACTAATCACCAGACACTGGTCTACAGTCAGGGGCAGGTGGAGGACGTGCAGTGACCACTAATCACCAGACACTGGTCTTCAGTCAGGGGCAGGTGGAGGATGTGCAGTGACCACTAATCACCAGACACTGGTCTTCAGTCAGGGGCAGGTGGAGGACGTGCCGTGACCACTAACCACCAGACACTGATCTATAGTCAGAGGTAGGTGGAGGACATGCAGTGACCACTAATCACCAGACAGTGGCCTACAGTCAGGGGCAGGTGGAGGACGTGCAGTGACCACTAATCACCAGACAGTGGCCTACAGTCAGGGTCAGGTGGAGGACGTGCAGTGACCACTAATCACCAGACACTGGCTTACAGTCAGGGGCAGGTGGAGGACGTGCAGTGACCACTAATCACCAGACAGTGGCCTACAGTCAGGGGCAGGTGGAGGACGTGCAGTGACCACTAATCACCAGACAGTGGCCTACAGTCAGGGGCAGGTGGAGGACGTGCAGTGACCACTAATCACCAGACACTGGCCTACAGTCAGGGTCAGGTGGAGGACGTGCAGTGACCACTAATCACCAGACAGTGGCCTACAGTCAGGGGCAGGTGGAGGACGTGCAGTGACCACTAATCACCAGACAGTGGCCTACAGTCAGGGGCAGGTGGAGGACGTGCAGTGACCACTAATCACCAGACAGTGGCCTACAGTCAGGGGCAGGTGGAGGACGTGCAGTGACCACTAATCACCAGACAGTGGCCTACAGTCAGGGTCAGGTGGAGGACGTGCAGTGACCACTAATCACCAGACACTGGTCTACAGTCAGGTGCAGGTGGAGGACGTGCAGTGACCACTAATCACCAGACACTGGTCTACAGTGAGGGGCAGGTGGAGGACGTGCAGTGACCACTAATCACCAGACACTGGCCTACAGTCAGGGGCAGGTGGAGGACGTGCAGTGACCACTAATCACCAGACAGTGGCCTACAGTCAGGGGCAGGTGGAGGACGTGCAGTGACCACTAATCACCAGACAGTGGCCTACAGTCAGGGGCAGGTGGAGGACGTGCAGTGACCACTAATCATCAGACAGTGGCCTACAGTCAGGGTCAGGTGGAGGACGTGCAGTGACCACTAATCACCAGACACTGGTCTACAGTCAGGTGCAGGTGGAGGACGTGCAGTGACCACTAATCACCAGACACTGGTCTACAGTCAGGGGCAGGTGGAGGACGTGCAGTGACCACTAATCACCAGACACTGGCCTACAGTCAGGGGCAGGTGGAGGACGTGCAGTGACCACTATGACCACTAATCACCAGACAGTGGCCTACAGTCAGGGGCAGGTGGAGGACGTGCAGTGACCACTAATCACCAGACACTGGTCTACAGTCAGGGGCAGGTGGAGGACGTGCAGTGACCACTAATCACCAGACAGTGGCCTACAGTCAGGGGCAGGTGGAGGACGTGCAGTGACCACTAATCACCAGACAGTGGCCTACAGTCAGGGGCAGGTGGAGGACGTGCAGTAACCACTAATCACCAGACACTGGCCTACAGTCAGGGTCAGGTGGAGGACGTGCAGTGACCACTAATCACCAGACACTGGCCTACATTCAAAGGAAGGTGGAGGACGTGCAGTGACCACTAATCACCAGACACTGGCCTACAGTCAGGGGCAGGTGGAGGACGTGCAGTGACCACTAATCACCAGACAGTGGCCTACAGTCAGGGTCAGGTGGAGGACGTGCAGTGACCACTAATCACCAGACACTGGTCTACAGTCAGGGGCAGGTGGAGGATGTGCAGTGACCACTAATCACCAGACAGTGGCCTACAGTCAGGGGCAGGTGGAGGACGTGCAGTGACCACTAATCGCAAGACACTGGCCTACAGTCAGGGTCAGGTGGAGGACGTGCAGTGACCACTAATCGCAAGACACTGGCCTACAGTCAGGGGCAGGTGGAGGACGTGCAGTGACCACTAATCACCAGACAGTGGCCTACAGTCAGAGGAAGGTTGAGGACGTGCAGTGACCACTAATCACAATACACTGATATACTGTCAGGGGCAGGTGGAGGACGTGCAGTGACCACTAATCACCAGACACTGGCCTACAGTCAGAGGAAGGTGGAGGACGTGCAGTGACCACTAATCACCAGACAGTGGCCTACAGTCAGGGTCAGGTGGAGGATGTGCAGTGACCACTAATCACCAGACACTGGTCTACAGTCAGGGGCAGGTGGAGGACATGTAGTGACCACTAATCACCAGACACTGGTCTACAGTCAGGGGCAGGTGGAGGACGTGCAGTGACCACTAATCACCAGACACTGGTCTACAGTCAGGGGCAGGTGGAGGACGTGCAGTGACCACTAATCACCAGACACTGGTCTACAGTCAGGGGCAGGTGGAGGACATGTAGTGACCACTAATCACCAGACACTGGTCTACAGTCAGGGGCAGGTGGAGGACGTGCAGTGACCACTAATCACCAGACACTGGTCTACAGTCAGGGGCAGGTGGAGGACGTGCAGTGACCACTAACCACCAGACACTGGTCTACAGTCAGGAGCAGGTGGAGGACGTGCAGTGACCACTAATCACCAGACACTGGTCTTCAGTCAGGGGCAGGTGGAGGACGTGCAGTGACCACTAATCACCAGACACTGGTCTTCAGTCAGGGGCAGGTGGAGGACGTGCAGTGACCACTAATCACCAGACAGTGGCTTACTGTCAGGGGCAGGTGGAGGACGTGCAGTAACCACTAATCACCAGACACTGGTCTACATTCAGGGGCAGGTGGAGGACGTGCAGTGACCACTAATCACCAGACACTGGTCTACAGTCAGGAGCAGGTGGAGGACGTGCAGTGACCACTAATCACCAGACACTGGTCTTCAGTCAGGGGCAGGTGGAGGACGTGCAGTGACCACTAATCACCAGACACTGGTCTTCAGTCAGGGGCAGGTGGAGGACGTGCAGTGACCACTAATCACCAGACAGTGGCTTACTGTCAGGGGCAGGTGGAGGACGTGCAGTAACCACTAATCACCAGACACTGGTCTACATTCAGGGGCAGGTGGAGGACGTGCAGTGACCACTAATCACCAGACACTGGCCTACAGTCAGGAGCAGGTGGAGGACGTGCAGTGACTACTAATCAACAGACAGTGGCTTACTGTCAGGGGCAGGTAGAGGACGTGCAGTGAACACTAATCACAATACACTGATATACAGTCAGGGGCAGGTGGAGAACATGCAGTGACCACTAATCACCAGACACTGATCTACAGTCAGTGGCAGGTGGAGAACGTGCAGTGACCACTAATCACCAGACACTGATCTATAGTCAGAGGCAGGTGGAGGACATGCAGTGACCACTAATCACCAGACAGTGGCTTACTGTCAGGGGCAGGTGGAGGACGTGCAGTAACCACTAATCACCAGACACTGGCCTACAGTCAGGGTCAGGTGGAGGACGTGCAGTGACCACTAATCACCAGACACTGGCCTACAGTCAGGGGCAGGTGGAGGACGTGCAGTGACCACTAATCACCAGACAGTGGCCTACAGTCAGGGGCAGGTGGAGGACGTGCAGTGACCACTAATCACAAGACACTGGCCTACAGTCAGGGTCAGGTGGAGGACGTGCAGTGACCACTAATCACCAGACACTGATCTACAGTCAGGGGCAGGTGGAGGACGTGCAGTGACCACTAATCACAAGACAGTGGCTACAGTCAGGAGCAGGTGGAGGACGTGCAATGACCACTAATCACCAGACACTGATCTACAGTCAGGGGCAGGTGGAGGACGTGCAGTGGCCACTAATCACAATACACTGATATACTGACAGGGGCAGGTGGAGGACGTGCAGTGACCACTAATCACCAGACACTGGCCTACAGTCAGGGGCAGGTGGAGGACGTGCAGTGACCACTAATCACCAGACAGTGGCCTACAGTCAGGGTCAGGTGGAGGACGTGCAGTGACCACTAATCACCAGACACTGGTCTACAGTCAGGGGCAGGTGGAGGACGTGCAGTGACCACTAATCACCAGACACTGGTCTACAGTCAGGAGCAGGTGGAGGACGTGCAGTGACCACTAATCACCAGACACTGGTCTTCAGTCAGGGGCAGGTGGAGGATGTGCAGTGACCACTAATCACCAGACACTGGTCTTCAGTCAGGGGCAGGTGGAGGACGTGCCGTGACCACTAACCACCAGACACTGATCTATAGTCAGAGGTAGGTGGAGGACATGCAGTGACCACTAATCACCAGACAGTGGCTTACTGTCAGGGGCAGGTGGAGGACGTGCAGTAACCACTAATCACCAGACACTGGTCTACATTCAGGGGCAGGTGGAGGACGTGCAGTGACCACTAATCACCAGACACTGGCCTACAGTCAGGAGCAGTTGGAGGACGTGCAGTGACTACTAATCAACAGACAGTGGCTTACTGTCAGGGGCAGGTAGAGGACGTGCAGTGACCACTAATCACAATACACTGATATACAGTCAGGGGCAGGTGGAGAACATGCAGTGACCACTAATCACCAGACACTGATCTACAGTCAGTGGCAGGTGGAGAACGTGCAGTGACCACTAATCACCAGACACTGATCTATAGTCAGAGGCAGGTGGAGGACATGCAGTGACCACTAATCACCAGACAGTGGCTTACTGTCAGGGGCAGGTGGAGGACGTGCAGTAACCACTAATCACCAGACACTGGCCTACAGTCAGGGTCAGGTGGAGGACGTGCAGTGACCACTAATCACCAGACACTGGCCTACAGTCAGGGACAGATGGAGGACGTGCAGTGACCACTAATCGCAAGACACTGGCCTACAGTCAGGGTCAGGTGGAGGATGTGCAGTGACCACTAATCGCAAGACACTGGCCTACAGTCAGGGTCAGGTGGAGGATGTGCAGTGACCACTAATCGCAAGACACTGGCCTACAGTCAGGGTCAGGTGGAGGACGTGCAGTGACCACTAATCACCAGACACTGATCTACAGTCAGGGGCAGGTGGAGGACGTGCAGTGACCACTAATCACAAGACAGTGGCTACAGTCAGGAGCAGGTGGAGGACGTGCAGTGACCACTAATCACCAGACACTGATTTACAGTCAGGGGCAGGTGGAGGACGTGCAGTGACCACTAATCACAATACACTGATATACTGTCAGGGGCAGGAGGAGGACGTGCAGTGACCACTAAT
The DNA here is from genome assembly GCA_947044405.1 of Leptodactylus fallax. Lineage (NCBI taxonomy): Eukaryota > Metazoa > Chordata > Amphibia > Anura > Leptodactylidae > Leptodactylus > Leptodactylus fallax. The sequence goes on from CAMRHE010000895.1 coordinate 191,849, forward strand.
CACCAGACACTGGTCTACAGTCAGGTGCAGGTGGAGGACGTCCAGTGACCACTAATCTCCAGACACTGGTCTACAGTCAGGGGCAGGTGGAGGACGTGCAGTGACCACTAATCACCAGACACTGGCCTACAGTCAGGGGCAGGTGGAGGACGTGCAGTGACCACTAATCACCAGACAGTGGCCTACAGTCAGGGGCAGGTGGAGGACGTGCAGTGACCACTAATCACCAGACACTGGTCTACAGTCAGGGGCAGGTGGAGGACGTGCAGTGACCACTAATCACCAGACAGTGGCCTACAGTCAGGGGCAGGTGGAGGACGTGCAGTGACCACTAATCACCAGACAGTGGCCTACAGTCAGGGGCAGGTGGAGGACGTGCAGTAACCACTAATCACCAGACACTGGCCTACAGTCAGGGTCAGGTGGAGGACGTGCAGTGACCACTAATCACCAGACACTGGCCTACAGTCAGGGGCAGGTGGAGGACGTGCAGTGACCACTAATCACCAGACAGTGGCCTACAGTCAGGGTCAGGTGGAGGACGTGCAGTGACCACTAATCACCAGACACTGGTCTACAGTCAGGGGCAGGTGGAGGATGTGCAGTGACCACTAATCACCAGACAGTGGCCTACAGTCAGGGGCAGGTGGAGGACGTGCAGTGACCACTAATCGCAAGACACTGGCCTACAGTCAGGGTCAGGTGGAGGACGTGCAGTGACCACTAATCGCAAGACACTGGCCTACAGTCAGGGGCAGGTGGAGGACGTGCAGTGACCACTAATCACCAGACAGTGGCCTACAGTCAGAGGAAGGTTGAGGACGTGCAGTGACCACTAATCACAATACACTGATATACTGTCAGGGGCAGGTGGAGGACGTGCAGTGACCACTAATCACCAGACACTGGCCTACAGTCAGAGGAAGGTGGAGGACGTGCAGTGACCACTAATCACCAGACAGTGGCCTACAGTCAGGGTCAGGTGGAGGATGTGCAGTGACCACTAATCACCAGACACTGGTCTACAGTCAGGGGCAGGTGGAGGACATGTAGTGACCACTAATCACCAGACACTGGTCTACAGTCAGGGGCAGGTGGAGGACGTGCAGTGACCACTAATCACCAGACACTGGTCTACAGTCAGGGGCAGGTGGAGGACGTGCAGTGACCACTAATCACCAGACACTGGTCTACAGTCAGGGGCAGGTGGAGGACATGTAGTGACCACTAATCACCAGACACTGGTCTACAGTCAGGGGCAGGTGGAGGACGTGCAGTGACCACTAATCACCAGACACTGGTCTACAGTCAGGGGCAGGTGGAGGACGTGCAGTGACCACTAATCACCAGACACTGGTCTACAGTCAGGAGCAGGTGGAGGACGTGCAGTGACCACTAATCACCAGACACTGGTCTACAGTCAGGGGCAGGTGGAGGACGTGCAGTGACCACTAATCACCAGACACTGGTCTTCAGTCAGGGGCAGGTGGAGGACGTGCAGTGACCACTAATCACCAGACACTGGTCTTCAGTCAGGGGCAGGTGGAGGACGTGCAGTGACCACTAATCACCAGACAGTGGCTTACTGTCAGGGGCAGGTGGAGGACGTGCAGTAACCACTAATCACCAGACACTGGTCTACATTCAGGGGCAGGTGGAGGACGTGCAGTGACCACTAATCACCAGACACTGGCCTACAGTCAGGAGCAGGTGGAGGACGTGCAGTGACTACTAATCAACAGACAGTGGCTTACTGTCAGGGGCAGGTAGAGGACGTGCAGTGACCACTAATCACAATACACTGATATACAGTCAGGGGCAGGTGGAGAACATGCAGTGACCACTAATCACCAGACACTGATCTACAGTCAGTGGCAGGTGGAGAACGTGCAGTGACCACTAATCACCAGACACTGATCTATAGTCAGAGGCAGGTGGAGGACATGCAGTGACCACTAATCACCAGACAGTGGCTTACTGTCAGGGGCAGGTGGAGGACGTGCAGTAACCACTAATCACCAGACACTGGCCTACAGTCAGGGTCAGGTGGAGGACGTGCAGTGACCACTAATCACCAGACACTGGCCTACAGTCAGGGGAAGGTGGAGGACGTGCAGTGACCACTAATCACCAGACAGTGGCCTACAGTCAGGGGCAGGTGGAAGACGTGCAGTGACCACTAATCGCAAGACACTGGCCTACAGTCAGGGTCAGGTGGAGGACGTGCAGTGACCACTAATCACCAGACACTGATCTACAGTCAGGGGCAGGTGGAGGACGTGCAGTGACCACTAATCACAAGACAGTGGCTACAGTCAGGAGCAGGTGGAGGACGTGCAGTGACCACTAATCACCAGACACTGGCCTACAGTCAGGGGCAGGTGGAGGACGTGCAGTGACCACTAATCACCAGACAGTGGCCTACAGTCAGGGGCAGGTGGAGGACGTGCAGTGACCACTAATCGCAAGACACTGGCCTACAGTCAGGGTCAGGTGGAGGACGTGCAGTGACCACTAATCACCAGACACTGGTCTACAGTCAGGGGCAGGTGGAGGACATGTAGTGACCACTAATCACCAGACACTGGTCTACAGTCAGGGGCAGGTGGATGACGTGCAGTGACCACTAATCACCAGACACTGGTCTACAGTCAGGGGCAGGTGGAGGACGTGCAGTGACCACTAATCACCAGACACTGGTCTACAGTCAGGAGCAGGTGGAGGACGTGCAGTGACCACTAATCACCAGACACTGGTCTACAGTCAGGGGCAGGTGGAGGACGTGCAGTGACCACTAATCACCAGACACTGGTCTTCAGTCAGGGGCAGGTGGAGGACGTGCAGTGACCACTAATCACCAGACACTGGTCTTCAGTCAGGGGCAGGTGGAGGACGTGCAGTGACCACTAATCACCAGACAGTGGCTTACTGTCAGGGGCAGGTGGAGGACGTGCAGTAACCACTAATCACCAGACACTGGTCTACATTCAGGGGCAGGTGGAGGACGTGCAGTGACCACTAATCACCAGACACTGGCCTACAGTCAGGAGCAGGTGGAGGACGTGCAGTGACTACTAATCAACAGACAGTGGCTTACTGTCAGGGGCAGGTAGAGGACGTGCAGTGACCACTAATCACAATACACTGATATACAGTCAGGGGCAGGTGGAGAACATGCAGTGACCACTAATCACCAGACACTGATCTACAGTCAGTGGCAGGTGGAGAACGTGCAGTGACCACTAATCACCAGACACTGATCTATAGTCAGAGGCAGGTGGAGGACATGCAGTGACCACTAATCACCAGACAGTGGCTTACTGTCAGGGGCAGGTGGAGGACGTGCAGTAACCACTAATCACCAGACACTGGCCTACAGTCAGGGTCAGGTGGAGGACGTGCAGTGACCACTAATCACCAGACACTGGCCTACAGTCAGGGGCAGGTGGAGGACGTGCAGTGACCACTAATCACCAGACAGTGGCCTACAGTCAGGGGCAGGTGGAGGACGTGCAGTGACCACTAATCGCAAGACACTGGCCTACAGTCAGGGTCAGGTGGAGGACGTGCAGTGACCACTAATCACCAGACACTGATCTACAGTCAGGGGCAGGTGGAGGACGTGCAGTGACCACTAATCACAAGACAGTGGCTACAGTCAGGAGCAGGTGGAGGACGTGCAGTGACCACTAATCACCAGACACTGATCTACAGTCAGGGGCAGGTGGAGGACGTGCAGTGACCACTAATCACAATACACTGATATACTGACAGGGGCAGGTGGAGGACGTGCAGTGACCACTAATCACCAGACACTGGCCTACAGTCAAAGGAAGGTGGAGGACGTGCAGTGACCACTAATCACCAGACACTGGCCTACAGTCAGGGGCAGGTGGAGGACGTGCAGTGACCACTAATCAACAGACAGTGGCCTACAGTCAGGGTCAGGTGGAGGACGTGCAGTGACCACTAATCACCAGACACTGGTCTACAGTCAGGGGCAGGTGGAGGACGTGCAGTGACCACTAATCACCAGACACTGGTCTACAGTCAGGAGCAGGTGGAGGACGTGCAGTGACCACTAATCACCAGACACTGGTCTACAGTCAGGGGCAGGTGGAGGACGTGCAGTGACCACTAATCACCAGACACTGGTCTTCAGTCAGGGGCAGGTGGAGGATGTGCAGTGACCACTAATCACCAGACACTGGTCTTCAGTCAGGGGTAGGTGGAGGACGTGCCCTGACCACTAACCACCAGACACTGATCTATAGTCAGTGGTAGGTGGAGGACATGCAGTGACCACTAATCACCAGACAGTGGCTTACTGTCAGGGGCAGGTGGAGGACGTGCAGTAACCACTAATCACCAGACACTGGTCTACATTCAGGGGCAGGTGGAGGACGTGCAGTGACCACTAATCACCAGACACTGGCCTACAGTCAGGAGCAGTTGGAGGACGTGCAGTGACTACTAATCAACAGACAGTGGCTTACTGTCAGGGGCAGGTAGAGGACGTGCAGTGACCACTAATCACAATACACTGATATACAGTCAGGGGCAGGTGGAGAACATGCAGTGACCACTAATCACCAGACACTGATCTACAGTCAGTGGCAGGTGGAGAACGTGCAGTGACCACTAATCACCAGACAGTGGCTTACTGTCAGGGGCAGGTGGAGGACGTGCAGTCACCACTAATCACCAGACACTGGCCTACAGTCAGGGTCAGGTGGAGGACGTGCAGTGACCACTAATCACCAGACACTGGCCTACAGTCAGGGACAGGTGGAGGACGTGCAGTGACCACTAATCACCAGACAGTGGCCTACAGTCAGGGGCAGGTGGAGGACGTGCAGTGACCACTAATCGCAAGACACTGGCCTACAGTCAGGGTCAGGTGGAGGATGTGCAGTGACCACTAATCGCAAGACACTGGCCTACAGTCAGGGTCAGGTGGAGGATGTGCAGTGACCACTAATCGCAAGACACTGGCCTACAGTCAGGGTCAGGTGGAGGACGTGCAGTGACCACTAATCACCAGACACTGATCTACAGTCAGGGGCAGGTGGAGGACGTGCAGTGACCACTAATCACAAGACAGTGGCTACAGTCAGGAGCAGGTGGAGGACGTGCAGTGACCACTAATCACCAGACACTGATTTACAGTCAGGGGCAGGTGGAGGACGTGCAGTGACCACTAATCACAATACACTGATATACTGTCAGGGGCAGGTGGAGGACGTGCAGTGACCACTAATCACCAGACACTGGCCTACAGTCAGAGGAAGGTGGAGGACGTGCAGTGACCACTAATCACCAGACAGTGGCCTACAGTCAGGGTCAGGTGGAGGATGTGCAGTGACCACTAATCACCAGACACTGGTCTACAGTCAGGGGCAGGTGGAGGACATGTAGTGACCACTAATCACCAGACACTGGTCTACAGTCAGGGGCAGGTGGAGGACGTGCAGTGACCACTAATCACCAGACACTGGTCTACAGTCAGGGGCAGGTGGAGGACGTGCAGTGACCACTAATCACCAGACACTGGTCTACAGTCAGGGGCAGGTGGAGGACGTGCAGTGACCACTAATCACCAGACACTGGTCTACAGTCAGGGGCAGGTGGAGGACGTGTAGTGACCACTAATCACCAGACACTGATCTATAGTCAGAGGCAGGTGGAGGACATGCAGTGACCACTAATCACCAGACAGTGGCTTACTGTCAGGGGCAGGTGGAGGACGTGCAGTAACCACTAATCACCAGACACTGGCCTACAGTCAGGGTCAGGTGGAGGACGTGCAGTGACCACTAATCACCAGACACTGGCCTACAGTCAGGGGCAGGTGGAGGACGTGCAGTGACCACTAATCACCAGACAGTGGCCTACAGTCAGGGGCAGGTGGAGGACGTGCAGTGACCACTAATCGCAAGACACTGGCCTACAGTCAGGGTCAGGTGGAGGACGTGCAGTGACCACTAATCACCAGACACTGATCTACAGTCAGGGGCAGGTGGAGGACGTGCAGTGACCACTAATCACAATACACTGATATACTGTCAGGGGCAGGTGGAGGACGTGCAGTGACCACTAATCACCAGACACTGGCCTACAGTCAGAGGAAGGTGGAGGACGTGCAGTGACCACTAATCACCAGACAGTGGCCTACAGTCAGGGTCAGGTGGAGGATGTGCAGTGACCACTAATCACCAGACACTGGTCTACAGTCAGGGGCAGGTGGAGGACATGTAGTGACCACTAATCACCAGACACTGGTCTACAGTCAGGGGCAGGTGGAGGACGTGCAGTGACCACTAATCACCAGACACTGGTCTACAGTCAGGGGCAGGTGGAGGACGTGCAGTGACCACTAATCACCAGACACTGGTCTACAGTCAAGGGCAGGTGGAGGACGTGCAGTGACCACTAATCACCAGACACTGGTCTACAGTCAGGGGCAGGTGGAGGACGTGCAGTGACCACTAATCACCAGACACTGGTCTTCAGTCAGGGGCAGGTGGAGGACGTGCCGTGACCACTAATCACCAGAAACTGATCTATAGTCAGAGGTAGGTGGAGGACATGCAGTGACCACTAATCACCAGACAGTGGCTTACTGTCAGGGGGGAGGTGGAGGACGTGCAGTAACCACTAATCACCAGACACTGGTCTACAGTCAGGGGCAGGTGGAGGACGTGCAGTGACCACTAATCACCAGACACTGGCCTACAGTCAGGAGCAGGTGGAGGACGTGCAGTGACTACTAATCACCAGACAGTGGCTTACTGTCAGGGGCAGGTAGAGGACGTGCAGTGACCACTAATCACAATACACTGATATACAGTCAGGGGCAGGTGGAGGACATGCAGTGACCACTTATCACCAGACACTGATCTACAGTCAGGGGCAGGTGGAGGACATGCAGTGACCACTAATCACAAGACACTGATATACAGTCAGGGGCAGGTGGAGAACATGCAGTGACCACTAATCACAAGACACTGATCTACAGTCAGTGGCAGGTGGAGAACGTGCAGTGACCACTAATCACCAGACACTGGTCTACAGTCAGGGGCAGGTGGAGGACATGCAGTGACCACTAATCACCAGACAGTGGCTACAGTCAGGAGCAGGTGGAGGACGTGCAGTGACCAATAATCACCAGACACTGGCCTATAGTCAGGGGCAAGTGGAGGATGTACAGTAACCATGAATCACCAGACACTGGCTTAATGTCAGGGGCATGATGTATGTATGTCCTCATATTATGTGTATCACCAGACACTGGCCTACAGTCAGCAGCAGGTGGAGGACGTGCAGTGACCACTAATCACCAGACAGTGGCCTACAGTCAGCAGCAGGTGGAGGACGTGCAGTGACCACTAATCACAAGACACTGGCCTACAGTCAGAGGAAGGTGGAAGACGTGCAGTGACCACTAATCATAAGACACTGGCCTACAGTCAGGGGCAGGTGGAGGACGTGCAGTGACCACTAATCACCAGACACTGGTCTACAGTCAGGGGCAGGTGGAGGACGTGCAGTGACCACTAATCACCAGACAGTGGCCTACAGTCAGGGGCAGGTGGAGGACGTGCAGTGACCACTAATCACCAGACACTGGCCTACAGTCAGCAGCAGGTGGAGGACGTGCAGTGACCACTAATCACCAGACAGTGGCCTACAGTCAGCAGCAGGTGGAGGACGTGCAGTGACCACTAATCACAAGACACTGGCCTACAGTCAGAGGAAGGTGGAAGACGTGCAGTGACCACTAATCATAAGACACTGGCCTACAGTCAGGGGCAGGTGGAGGACGTGCAGTGACCACTAATCACCAGACACTGGTCTACAGTCAGGGGCAGGTGGAGGACGTGCAGTGACCACTAATCACCAGACAATGGCCTACAGTCAGCAGCAGGTGGAGGACGTGCAGTGACCACTAATCACAAGACACTGGCCTACAGTCAGAGGAAGGTGGAGGACGTGCAGTGACCACTAATCATAAGACACTGGCCTACAGTCAGGGGCAGGTGGAGGACGTGCAGTGACCACTAGTCACCAGACACTGATCTACAGTCAGGGGCAGGTGGAGGACGTGCAGTAACCACTAATCATAAGACACTGGCCTACAGTCAGGGGCAGGTGGAGAAGGTGCAGTAACCACTAATCACCAGACAGTGGCTACAGTCAGGAGCAGGTGGAGGACATGCAGTGACCACTAATCACAAGACAGTGGTCTACAGTCAGGAGCAGGTGGAGGACGTGCAGTGTCCTCTAATCACCAGACACTGGCCTACAGTCAGGGGCAGGTGGAGGACGTGCAGTGACCACTAATCACCAGACAGTGGCCTACAGTCAGGGTCAGGTGGAGGACGTGCAGTGACCACTAATCACCAGACACTGGTCTACAGTCAGGGGCAGGTGGAGGATGTGCAGTTACCACTAATCACCAGACAGTGGCCTACAGTCAGGGGCAGGTGGAGGACGTGCAGTGACCACTAATCGCAAGACACTGGCCTACAGTCAGGGTCAGGTGGAGGACGTGCAGTGACCACTAATCGCAAGACACTGGCCTACAGTCAGGGGCAGGTGGAGGACGTGCAGTGACCACTAATCACCAGACAGTGGCCTACAGTCAGAGGAAGGTTGAGGACGTGCAGTGACCACTAATCACAATACACTGATATACTGTCAGGGGCAGGTGGAGGACGTGCAGTGACCACTAATCACCAGACACTGGCCTACAGTCAGAGGAAGGTGGAGGACGTGCAGTGACCACTAATCACCAGACAGTGGCCTACAGTCAGGGTCAGGTGGAGGATGTGCAGTGACCACTAATCACCAGACACTGGTCTACAGTCAGGGGCAGGTGGAGGACATGTAGTGACCACTAATCACCAGACACTGGTCTACAGTCAGGGGCAGGTGGAGGACGTGCAGTGACCACTAATCACCAGACACTGGTCTACAGTCAGGGGCAGGTGGAGGACGTGCAGTGACCACTAATCACCAGACACTGATCTATAGTCAGAGGCAGGTGGAGGACATGCAGTGACCACTAATCACCAGACAGTGGCTTACTGTCAGGGGCAGGTGGAGGACGTGCAGTAACCACTAATCACCAGACACTGGCCTACAGTCAGGGTCAGGTGGAGGACGTGCAGTGACCACTAATCACCAGACATTGGCCTACAGTCAGGGGCAGGTGGAGGACGTGCAGTGACCACTAATCACCAGACAGTGGCCTACAGTCAGGGGCAGGTGGAGGACGTGCAGTGACCACTAATCGCAAGACACTGGCCTACAGTCAGGGTCAGGTGGAGGACGTGCAGTGACCACTAATCACCAGACACTGATCTACAGTCAGGGGCAGGTGGAGGACGTGCAGTGACCACTAATCACAAGACAGTGGCTACAGTCAGGAGCAGGTGGAGGACGTGCAGTGACCACTAATCACCAGACACTGATCTACAGTCAGGGGCAGGTGGAGGACGTGCAGTGACCACTAATCACAATACACTGATATACTGACAGGGGCAGGTGGAGGACGTGCAGTGACCACTAATCACCAGACACTGGCCTACAGTCAAAGGAAGGTGGAGGACGTGCAGTGACCACTAATCACCAGACACTGGCCTACAGTCAGGGGCAGGTGGAGGACGTGCAGTGACCACTAATCACCAGACAGTGGCCTACAGTCAGGGGCAGGTGGAGGACGTGCAGTGACCACTAATCACCAGACACTGGTCTACAGTCAGGGGCAGGTGGAGGACGTGCAGTGACCACTAATCACCAGACAGTGGCCTACAGTCAGGGGCAGGTGGAGGACGTGCAGTGACCACTAATCACCAGACAGTGGCCTACAGTCAGGGGCAGGTGGAGGACGTGCAGTAACCACTAATCACCAGACACTGGCCTACAGTCAGGGTCAGGTGGAGGACGTGCAGTGACCACTAATCACCAGACACTGGCCTACAGTCAGGGGCAGGTGGAGGACGTGCAGTGACCACTAATCACCAGACAGTGGCCTACAGTCAGGGTCAGGTGGAGGACGTGCAGTGACCACTAATCACCAGACACTGGTCTACAGTCAGGGGCAGGTGGAGGATGTGCAGTGACCACTAATCACCAGACAGTGGCCTACAGTCAGGGGCAGGTGGAGGACGTGCAGTGACCACTAATCGCAAGACACTGGCCTACAGTCAGGGTCAGGTGGAGGACGTGCAGTGACCACTAATCGCAAGACACTGGCCTACAGTCAGGGGCAGGTGGAGGACGTGCAGTGACCACTAATCACCAGACAGTGGCCTACAGTCAGAGGAAGGTTGAGGACGTGCAGTGACCACTAATCACAATACACTGATATACTGTCAGGGGCAGGTGGAGGACGTGCAGTGACCACTAATCACCAGACACTGGCCTACAGTCAGAGGAAGGTGGAGGACGTGCAGTGACCACTAATCACCAGACAGTGGCCTACAGTCAGGGTCAGGTGGAGGATGTGCAGTGACCACTAATCACCAGACACTGGTCTACAGTCAGGGGCAGGTGGAGGACATGTAGTGACCACTAATCACCAGACACTGGTCTACAGTCAGGGGCAGGTGGAGGACGTGCAGTGACCACTAATCACCAGACACTGGTCTACAGTCAGGGGCAGGTGGAGGACGTGCAGTGACCACTAATCACCAGACACTGGTCTACAGTCAGGGGCAGGTGGAGGACATGTAGTGACCACTAATCACCAGACACTGGTCTACAGTCAGGGGCAGGTGGAGGACGTGCAGTGACCACTAATCACCAGACACTGGTCTACAGTCAGGGGCAGGTGGAGGACGTGCAGTGACCACTAATCACCAGACACTGATCTATAGTCAGAGGCAGGTGGAGGACATGCAGTGACCACTAATCACCAGACAGTGGCTTACTGTCAGGGGCAGGTGGAGGACGTGCAGTAACCACTAATCACCAGACACTGGCCTACAGTCAGGGTCAGGTGGAGGACGTGCAGTGACCACTAATCACCAGACACTGGCCTACAGTCAGGGGAAGGTGGAGGACGTGCAGTGACCACTAATCACCAGACAGTGGCCTACAGTCAGGGGCAGGTGGAGGACGTGCAGTGACCACTAATCGCAAGACACTGGCCTACAGTCAGTGTCAGGTGGAGGACGTGCAGTGACCACTAATCACCAGACACTGATCTACAGTCAGGGGCAGGTGGAGGACGTGCAGTGACCACTAATCACAAGACAGTGGCTACAGTCAGGAGCAGGTGGAGAACGTGCAGTGACCACTAATCACCAGACACTGGCCTACAGTCAGGGGCAGGTGGAGGACGTGCAGTGACCACTAATCACCAGACAGTGGCCTACAGTCAGGGGCAGGTGGAGGACGTGCAGTGACCACTAATCGCAAGACACTGGCCTACAGTCAGGGTCAGGTGGAGGACGTGCAGTGACCACTAATCACCAGACACTGGTCTACAGTCAGGGGCAGGTGGAGGACATGTAGTGACCACTAATCACCAGACACTGGTCTACAGTCAGGGGCAGGTGGAGGACGTGCAGTGACCACTAATCACCAGACACTGGTCTACAGTCAGGGGCAGGTGGAGGACGTGCAGTGACCACTAATCACCAGACACTGGTCTACAGTCAGGAGCAGGTGGAGGACGTGCAGTGACCACTAATCACCAGACACTGGTCTACAGTCAGGGGCAGGTGGAGGACGTGCAGTGACCACTAATCACCAGACACTGGTCTTCAGTCAGGGGCAGGTGGAGGACGTGCAGTGACCACTAATCACCAGACACTGGTCTTCAGTCAGGGGCAGGTGGAGGACGTGCAGTGACCACTAATCACCAGACAGTGGCTTACTGTCAGGGGCAGGTGGAGGACGTGCAGTAACCACTAATCACCAGACACTGGTCTACATTCAGGGGCAGGTGGAGGACGTGCAGTGACCACTAATCACCAGACACTGGCCTACAGTCAGGAGCAGGTGGAGGACGTGCAGTGACTACTAATCAACAGACAGTGGCTTACTGTCAGGGGCAGGTAGAGGACGTGCAGTGACCACTAATCACAATACACTGATATACAGTCAGGGGCAGGTGGAGAACATGCAGTGACCACTAATCACCAGACACTGATCTACAGTCAGTGGCAGGTGGAGAACGTGCAGTGACCACTAATCACCAGACACTGATCTATAGTCAGAGGCAGGTGGAGGACATGCAGTGACCACTAATCACCAGACAGTGGCTTACTGTCAGGGGCAGGTGGAGGACGTGCAGTAACCACTAATCACCAGACACTGGCCTACAGTCAGGGTCAGGTGGAGGACGTGCAGTGACCACTAATCACCAGACACTGGCCTACAGTCAGGGGCAGGTGGAGGACGTGCAGTGACCACTAATCACCAGACAGTGGCCTACAGTCAGGGGCAGGTGGAGGACGTGCAGTGACCACTAATCGCAAGACACTGGCCTACAGTCAGGGTCAGGTGGAGGACGTGCAGTGACCACTAATCACCAGACACTGATCTACAGTCAGGGGCAGGTGGAGGACGTGCAGTGACCACTAATCACAATACACTGATATACTGTCAGGGGCAGGTGGAGGACGTGCAGTGACCACTAATCACCAGACACTGGCCTACAGTCAGAGGAAGGTGGAGGACGTGCAGTGACCACTAATCACCAGACAGTGGCCTACAGTCAGGGTCAGGTGGAGGATGTGCAGTGACCACTAATCACCAGACACTGGTCTACAGTCAGGGGCAGGTGGAGGACATGTAGTGACCACTAATCACCAGACACTGGTCTACAGTCAGGGGCAGGTGGAGGACGTGCAGTGACCACTAATCACCAGACACTGGTCTACAGTCAGGGGCAGGTGGAGGACGTGCAGTGACCACTAATCACCAGACACTGGTCTACAGTCAAGGGCAGGTGGAGGACGTGCAGTGACCACTAATCACCAGACACTGGTCTACAGTCAGGGGCAGGTGGAGGACGTGCAGTGACCACTAATCACCAGACACTGGTCTTCAGTCAGGGGCAGGTGGAGGACGTGCCGTGACCACTAATCACCAGACACTGATCTATAGTCAGAGGTAGGTGGAGGACATGCAGTGACCACTAATCACCAGACAGTGGCTTACTGTCAGGGGGGAGGTGGAGGACGTGCAGTAACCACTAATCACCAGACACTGGTCTACATTCAGGGGCAGGTGGAGGACGTGCAGTGACCACTAATCACCAGACACTGGCCTATAGTCAGGAGCAGGTGGAGGACGTGCAGTGACTACTAATCACCAGACAGTGGCTTACTGTCAGGGGCAGGTAGAGGACGTGCAGTGACCACTAATCACAATACACTGATATACAGTCAGGGGCAGGTGGAGGACATGCAGTGACCACTTATCACCAGACACTGATCTACAGTCAGGGGCAGGTGGAGGACATGCAGTGACCACTAATCACAAGACACTGATATACAGTCAGGGGCAGGTGGAGAACATGCAGTGACCACTAATCACAAGACACTGATCTACAGTCAGTGGCAGGTGGAGAACGTGCAGTGACCACTAATCACCAGACACTGGTCTACAGTCAGGGGCAGGTGGAGGACATGCAGTGACCACTAATCACCAGACAGTGGCTACAGTCAGGAGCAGGTGGAGGACGTGCAGTGACCAATAATCACCAGACACTGGCCTATAGTCAGGGGCAAGTGGAGGATGTACAGTAACCATGAATCACCAGACACTGGCTTAATGTCAGGGGCATGATGTATGTATGTCCTCATATTATGTGTATCACCAGACACTGGCCTACAGTCAGCAGCAGGTGGAGGACGTGCAGTGACCACTAATCACCAGACAGTGGCCTACAGTCAGCAGCAGGTGGAGGACGTGCAGTGACCACTAATCACAAGACACTGGCCTACAGTCAGAGGAAGGTGGAAGACGTGCAGTGACCACTAATCATAAGACACTGGCCTACAGTCAGGGGCAGGTGGAGGACGTGCAGTGACCACTAATCACCAGACACTGGTCTACAGTCAGGGGCAGGTGGAGGACGTGCAGTGACCACTAATCACCAGACAGTGGCCTACAGTCAGGGGCAGGTGGAGGACGTGCAGTGACCACTAATCACCAGACACTGGCCTACAGTCAGCAGCAGGTGGAGGACGTGCAGTGACCACTAATCACCAGACAGTGGCCTACAGTCAGCAGCAGGTGGAGGACGTGCAGTGACCACTAATCACAAGACACTGGCCTACAGTCAGAGGAAGGTGGAAGACGTGCAGTGACCACTAATCATAAGACACTGGCCTACAGTCAGGGGCAGGTGGAGGACGTGCAGTGACCACTAATCACCAGACACTGGTCTACAGTCAGGGGCAGGTGGAGGACGTGCAGTGACCACTAATCACCAGACAATGGCCTACAGTCAGCAGCAGGTGGAGGACGTGCAGTGACCACTAATCACAAGACACTGGCCTACAGTCAGAGGAAGGTGGAGGACGTGCAGTGACCACTAATCATAAGACACTGGCCTACAGTCAGGGGCAGGTGGAGGACGTGCAGTGACCACTAGTCACCAGACACTGATCTACAGTCAGGGGCAGGTGGAGGACGTGCAGTAACCACTAATCATAAGACACTGGCCTACAGTCAGGGGCAGGTGGAGAAGGTGCAGTAACCACTAATCACCAGACAGTGGCTACAGTCAGGAGCAGGTGGAGGACATGCAGTGACCACTAATCACAAGACAGTGGCTACAGTCAGGAGCAGGTGGAGGACGTGCAGTGTCCTCTAATCACCAGACACTGGCCTACAGTCAGGGGCAGGTGGAGGACGTGCAGTGACCACTAATTACCAGACACTGGCCTACAGTCAGAGGCAGGTGGAGGACGTGCAGTGACCATTAATCACAAGACACTGGCCTACAGTCAGGGGCAGGTGGAGGACGTGCAGTGACCACTAATCACCAGACACTGATCTACAGTCAGGGGCAGGTGGAGGACGTGCAGTGACCACTAATTACCAGACACTGGCCTACAGTCAGAGGCAGGTGGAGGACGTGCAGTGACCATTAATCACAAGACACTGGCCTACAGTCAGAGGCAGGTGGAGGATGTGCAGTGACCAATAATCACCAGACACTGGCCTATAGTCAGAGGCAGGTGGAGGACGTACAGTGACCTCTAATCACCAGACACTGATCTACAGTCAGGGGCAGGTGGAGAAAGTGCAGTGACCTCTAATCACCAGACACTGGCTGTCAGGGGCAGGTGGAGGACATGCAGTGACCTCTAATCACCAGACACTGGCTTACTGTCAGGGGCAGGTGGAGGACGTGCAGTGACCTCTAAGCACCAGACACTGGCTTACTGTCAGGGGCAGGTGGAGTATGTGCAGTGACCAGTGTCTTCCTTGGTCATATAGTATACAGGTACATGCAAGAGACACTCAGATGTGGTTTCTCTGGAGCTCAGCACTTCAGATAATGAGCTAATTCATTAAGGTAATCTGCTGATCACCACAATACATAGCGGTATACATGACGGGATAAGCCCTTGCCATGTTATACCGTATCACATATCCATCAGGTCCAGAGATGTCCTTCTGTGTGGAGAGCGGCATAGTAATTGTCACTACACAAAAACACATGACATATGTGCCAAACCTGTAAGCTACATCACATGACTATACTGATGCATGACAAGTGTGACAGGCATGTACATGACATCTGCCTCTTCTCAGGTCATAGATCAAATGGAATATGTATGTCACAGAAACACATGTAATAAATGTGCATATATGACATATGTACCTCCTCATATCATGTGTATATCATATGCCACATGCATCTCCTCATAGCATGTGTGATAAATGTGTAGATTATATGATGTATGTATGTCCTCATATCATGTGTAATAAGTGTGTAGATCACATGATGTAGGTCCTCATATTATGTGTAATAAGTGTGTAAATCACATGATGTATGTATGTCCTCATATCATGTGTAATAAGTGTGTAGATCACATGATGTATATATGTCCATATATTATGTGTAATAAGTGTGTAGATCACATGATGAATATATGTCCATATATCATGTGTAATAAGTGTGTAGATCACATGATGTATGTCCATATATCATGTGTAATAAGTGTGTAGATCACATGATGTATATATGTCCATATATCATGTGTAATAAGTGTGTAAATCACATGATGTATGTCCTCATATCATGTGTAATAAGTGTGTAGATCACATGATGTATATATGTCCATATATCATGTGTAATAAGTGTGTAAATCACATGATGTATGTCCTCATATCATGTGTAATAAGTGTTTAGATCACATGATGTATATATGTCCATATATCATGTGTAATAAGTGTGTAAATCACATGATGTATGTCCTCATATCATGTGTAATAAGTGTGTAGATCACATGATGTATATATGTCCATATATCATGTGTAATAAGTGTGTAGATCACATGATGTATGTCCATATATCATGTGTAATAAGTGTGTAGATCACATGATGTATATATGTCCATATATCATGTGTAATAAGTGTGTAAATCACATGATGTATGTCCTCATATCATGTGTAATAAGTGTGTAGATCACATGATGTATATGTCCATATATCATGTGTAATAAGTGTGTAAATCACATGATGTATATATGTCCATATATCATGTGTAATAAGTGTGTAAATCACATGATGTATGTCCTCATATCATGTGTAATAAGTGTGTAGATCACATGATGTATATATGTCCATATATCATGTGTAATAAGTGTGTAAATCACATGATGTATGTCCTCATATCATGTGCAATAAGTGTTTAGATCACATGATGTATATATGTCCATATATCATGTGTAATAAGTGTGTAAATCACATGTATGTCCTCATATCATGTGTAATAAGTGTGTAGATCACATGATGTATATGTCCATATATCATGTGTAATAAGTGTGTAAATCACATGATGTATGTCCTCATATCATGTGTAATAAGTGTGTAGATCACATGATGTATATATGTCCATATATCATGTGTAATAAGTGTGTAAATCACATGATGTATGTCCTCATATCATGTGCAATAAGTGTTTAGATCACATGATGTATATATGTCCATATATCATGTGTAATAAGTGTATAAATCACAAGATGTATGTCCTCATATCATGTGTAATAAGTGTGTAGATCACATGATGTATATATGTCCATATATCATGTGTAATAAGTGTGTAAATCACATGATGTATGTCCTCATATCATGTGTAATAAGTGTGTAGATCACATGATGTATATATGTCCATATATCATGTGTAATAAGTGTGTAGATCACATGATGTATGTCCATATATCATGTGTAATAAGTGTGTAGATCACATGATGTATATATGTCCATATATCATGTGTAATAAGTGTGTAAATCACATGATGTATGTCCTCATATCATGTGTAATAAGTGTGTAGATCACATGATGTATATGTCCATATATCATGTGTAATAAGTGTGTAAATCACATGATGTATGTCCTCATATCATTTGTAATAAGCGTTTAGATCACATGATGTATATATGTCCATATATCATGTGTAATAAGTGTGTAAATCACATGATGTATGTCCTCATATCATGTGTAATAAGTGTTTAGATCACATGATGTATATATGTCCATATATCATGTGTAATAAGTGTGTAGATCACATGATGTATGTCCATATATCATGTGTAATAAGTGTGTAGATCACATGATGTATATATGTCCTCATATCATGTGTAATAAGTGTGTAGATCACATGATGTATATATGTCCATATATCATGTGTAATAAGTGTGTAAATCACATGATGTATGTCCTCATATCATGTGTAATAAGTGTGTAGATCACATGATGTATATATGTCCATATATCATGTGTAATAAGTGTGTAAATCACATGATGTATGTCCTCATATCATGTGTAATAAGTGTTTAGATCACATGATGTATATATGTCCATATATCATGTGTAATAAGTGTGTAAATCACATGATGTATGTCCTCATATCATGTGTAATAAGTGTGTAGATCACATGATGTATATATGTCCATATATCATGTGTAATAAGTGTGTAGATCACATGATGTATGTCCATATATCATGTGTAATAAGTGTGTAGATCACATGATGTATATATGTCCATATATCATGTGTAATAAGTGTGTAAATCACATGATGTATGTCCTCATATCATGTGTAATAAGTGTTTAGATCACATGATGTATATATGTCCATATATCATGTGTAATAAGTGTATAAATCACAAGATGTATGTCCTCATATCATGTGTAATAAGTGTGTAGATCACATGATGTATATATGTCCATATATCATGTGTAATAAGTGTGTAAATCACATGATGTATGTCCTCATATCATGTGTAATAAGTGTTTAAATCACATGATGTATATATGTCCATATATCATGTGTAATAAGTGTGTAGATCACATGATGTATATATGTCCATATATCATGTGTAATAAGTGTGTAAATCACATGATGTATGTCCTCATATCATGTGTAATAAGTGTGTAGATCACATGATGTATATGTCCATATATCATGTGTAATAAGTGTGTAAATCACATGATGTATGTCCTCATATCATGTGTAATAAGCGTTTAGATCACATGATGTATATATGTCCATATATCATGTGTAATAAGTGTGTAAATCACATGATGTATGTCCTCATATCATGTGTAATAAGTGTTTAGATCACATGATGTATATATGTCCATATATCATGTGTAATAAGTGTGTAGATCACATGATGTATGTCCATATATCATGTGTAATAAGTGTGTAGATCACATGATGTATATATGTCCTCATATCATGTGTAATAAGTGTGTAGATCACATGATGTATATATGTCCATATATCATGTGTAATAAGTGTGTAAATCACATGATGTATGTCCTCATATCATGTGTAATAAGTGTGTAGATCACATGATGTATATATGTCCATATATCATGTGTAATAAGTGTGTAAATCACATGATGTATGTCCTCATATCATGTGTAATAAGTGTTTAGATCACATGAGGTATATATGTCCATATATCATGTGTAATAAGTGTGTAAATCACATGATGTATGTCCTCATATCATGTGTAATAAGTGTGTAGATCACATGATGTATATATGTCCATATATCATGTGTAATAAGTGTGTAGATCACATGATGTATGTCCATATATCATGTGTAATAAGTGTGTAGATCACATGATGTATATATGTCCATATATCATGTGTAATAAGTGTGTAAATCACATGATGTATGTCCTCATATCATGTGTAATAAGTGTTTAGATCACATGATGTATATATGTCCATATATCATGTGTAATAAGTGTATAAATCACAAGATGTATGTCCTCATATCATGTGTAATAAGTGTGTAGATCACATGATGTATATATGTCCATATATCATGTGTAATAAGTGTGTAAATCACATGATGTATGTCCTCATATCATGTGTAATAAGTGTTTAAATCACATGATGTATATATGTCCATATATCATGTGTAATAAGTGTGTAGATCACATGATGTATATATGTCCATATATCATGTATAATAAGTGTGTAAATCACATGATGTATGTCCTCATATCATGTGTAATAAGTGTTTAGATCACATGATGTATATATGTCCATATATCATGTGTAATAAGTGTGTAAATCACATGATGTATGTCCTCATATCATGTGTAATAAGTGTGTAGATCACATGATGTATATATGTCCATATATCATGTGTAATAAGTGTGTAGATCACATGATGTATGTCCATATATCATGTGTAATAAGTATGTAGATCACATGATGTATATATGTCCTCATATCATGTGTAATAAGTGTGTAGATCACATGATGTATATATGTCCATATATTATGTGTAATAAATGATGTGTTGATCATGTTGATGTATGTATGACCCAGAATCCTATATGATAAATGTATAGATCCCATGATGCTTGTGTGACACATGATGTCTGTATTTTCTGGGATCCTGCCGTGCTCTGTAATGGGGCCCTAGAGATGAAGACCTTTGTCTGTGGCTCCAGTCATAGCTACATACATGAACCTTCATCCTGTAATCACGTGAATGGTAAGAGAATCATGGCCGCCTCCTGCTCCACCAACTACTAACCTGAAATCACTGTAGGGGTGAATGATCCAGAATCCTGCCGATTTAACCCGCTGCTGCTCAATCTCCACCGCCTTGTGACTGCCAAACATGCGCAGAGAGAACTTGTTGACAGCAGGCTGCAGGAGGGCGCCAAACTGGCGCTGCATGAAGGTGCCCGGGTCCTCCACTTCAATCTGCTCTGGAGCCTCCGACTTGGGGAGCACTGAACTCACTCCTAGTGCTGAGGACTGACTTAGGCCGGAGCCCGGAGACTGGCTCTGACCAAATGTTGGTGTCTGGTTCAGTCCAGAAGATGTCTGGCTCAGTCCTGTGACTGACGGTCGGTTTGGACCAGAAGCTTGGGTCTGGCTGGTGACAGAAGGCCGACTGGACATGGGGGCCTGGACAGCACCTGGGGTGTGAGACTGGCTGGGCCCGCTGCTAGGAGCTTGGTTTACTGTAGGGACAGAGGATTGGTTGGGCCCTGACACATGAGGCTGGCTTTGGGCAGGGACATATGTTTGACTGGGGTCAGTGGGAGAAGGCTGGCTCTGTAAAGTCACAGTAGGTCCCTGAAGTGTAGGGTCTGGAGGATGGGTGGAAGCAGGGACTGGCGGATGGGTGGAAGCAGGGACCGGAGGCTGGGTGGAAGTAGGGACCGGAGGCTGGGTGGAAACAGGGATCGGAGGTGTGGAAGAAACTGGGACTGGAGCCTGGGTGGAAACTGGAACCGGAGGCTGGGTAGAGGCAGGGTTTGGAGGCTGGGTGGAAGCAGGGACCAGAGGCTGGGTGGAGGCCGAGACTGGAGGCTGGGAGGAAGCCGAGACCGAAGACTGGGTGGAAGCAAGGATTGGAGGCTGGGTGGAAGTAGGGATCAGAGGCAGACTATAACCAAGAAGAGGAGGCTGAGTGAAAGCAGGGACTTGTGGTGGGTTATAATAATGGGTTGAAGGCTTGCTAGAACTGGAGACAGGAGGCTGGTTGGGCTCAGCCAGACATGTACCTGTGGCAGGAGGCTGGCTGGAGGCTGTTAATAAAGGCAGGATGGGTGCATGGTTGGGAGGCTGGTGTACCCCTGATGTGACAGGCTGACTGTATCTCAATGCAGGAGTCTGGTTTGTTCCCAGAGAAGGTTTGCTGGTACCTGTAGTATAACCAGGCTGAGAGGTTCCATTTTGTCTAATAACCTGCAGAGAGGTGGTCCCAGACATCTGTGGTGGTCCTGTGGATGGAGGCTGTGTGGAGGCAGGGCATGACGGCAGAGGAGAACCTTGTGCATTAGATTCTGTGGGTGGTAAGACTGAAGGCTGCACGGATCCTGCGTAAGACACTTGAGCAGGGTCTAAAGCAAGACTGTGTGCAAGTCCTGACACAGAAGACTGCACAGCTTTTGGCAGGGTAGGTCCGGCAACAGTGGATGGCGGAGCAGCAGATGTGACAGGACCTGGAGCAGGAGAAGAACTGACAGAAGTTGGTAGACAACCCAGGGCAGGAGAGGTTGCAGGACCTGGAGCAGAACCTGGAGCTGGGGAAGGCACGGGACCTGGGACTAGGGTGGATGCAGGACCGTGAACAGGGAGCGGCAAAGAACCTGGATAAGAGGGGGCAGCAGGACCTGGGGCAGTGAAGGGAGCTAAGGCAAGGGAGGGCTTAGGACCTGAGGCAGGAGAGGGCACAGGACCTGGGGTAGGAGAGGGCAGAGGACCTGGGGTAGGAGAGGGCATGGGAGCTGAGGCAGGAGAGGGCACAGGACCTGAGGCAGGAGAGGGCATAGGAGAGTTAGAGGGCATGGGAGCTGAGGCAGGAGAGGGCACAGGACCTGAGGCAGGAGAGGACACAGGACCTGGAGTAGGAGAGGGCACAGGACCTGAGGCAGGAGAGGACACAGGACCTGGAGTAGGAGAGGGCACAGGACCTGAGGTAGGAGAGGGCACAGGACCTGAGGTAGGAGAGGGCACAGGACCTGAGGCAGGAGAGGGCACAGGAGTGGTAGAGGGCATGGAAGCTGGGGCAGAGAATGGTAGCAGAGTTTCTGTGGAAGGTCTGCAGGGTGCAGGGACACTGGAAGTCACGGACTTGGTGCACAGCCTGGATTGTTGATTAGATCTCTGGAAAGGAGTTGGGTTTGGTCCTGAAGCGGAAGTTTGGCTGGGTCCATATGTAGGGATTACGCTGGCCGCCGGAGCACTCAGATACTGTCCTACAGTGGCGTATGGAAGAGACAGTCCAGCAGCGGCAGGTGGTTTTGGGCTAAGTCCACCAGTAGGAGCGTGGTGGTGTTGGTGGATCTTCTGGCCGGATCCCGGAGCAGCAGTGTACTGATCTGTTCCAGGTGCAGGTGGAGATGTAGTGGATGGTGAGCCCGGCACCCTTGTCAGTGTGGAGGTGGCTTCTTCTCTAGCCATGCTGGCCTCTCCATCCACCATCATACGGCTGCCTGGGGAGTATTGGCCATTACGAGGCTCCATGCTGCTCAGTAAGACATTCCTTGCCAGGTCCCCATATTGCGATCACTTGCAGAGCTCCGGCCTGGCGTCCCTCACAGCCTAGCTCTGCCCTCCACCCTGAGGAGCACCAAATAGGCTCATCATCTCCTTGACATCCTGCACGGGAGCGGAGGGAAGCCGAGTGAGCAAACACCCAGGTGAGGAGACGGGAGGGAGCACCAGATGGGTACTAGGTAAGTAACAGAATGAGGGCTTGTGAAAGGAAGGAGGGAGGGTAAAGGGAAGGCGGGAGGGAGAGAGGAGGAGGAGAGAGGGATAACGGAGGAGGCAGGGATGCTACCAGACACACACACAGGATGACAACCATGACACAGGACGGGGGAGGGGAGGGGAGGCTGGAAAATACAATGATCCCAAATAGCAACCTGACCTCTAAGCAGAGGCGGCCACACCACCCTGAGCAACCTGCAAGGACAGAGGTGGAGGTGGAACAGACACTGCAGGACAGCGCCGTCAACTGGCCAACAGACAGCCACACGCAATGTCAGTGTGCCAGGATAATAGTGAATACAGAGAAAAACACACGCCTGTAGTGGTAACCAGGGATATAATAATAAATACCCGCCTGCAGTGATAACCGGGGGAAATAATAATAAACACCCGTTCGTAGTGATAACCGGGATATAATAATAATAATAAACCCCCACCTGTAGTGATTACGGGGGATATAATAATAATAGGGTACACCTGAGACCTCCAATATCTCAGCATTATATCCCGGGGTACACCTGACACCCCAATACCTCAGCATTATATCCCGGGGTACACCTGACACCCCAATACCTCAGCATTATATCCCGGGGTACACCTGACACCCCAATACATCTGTGTTATATCCCGGAGTACACCTGACACCCCAATACCTTAGCATTATATCCCGGGGTACACCTGACACCCCAATACATCTGTGTTATATCCCGGAGTACACCTGACACCCCAATACCTCAGCATTATATCCCGGGGTACACCTGACACCCCAATACCTCAGTGATATATCCTGGGGTACACCTGATACCTCCAATACCTCAGTGTTATATCCTGGGGTACACCTGACACCCCAATACATCTGTGTTATATCCCAGGGTACACCTGACACCTCCAGTACCTCAGTGTTATATCCTGGGGTGCAAGTTTGTCACATCTGGATTTGGGGATCCTCGGCCATTCTTCCTTGCAGATCCTCTCCAGTTCCGTCAGGTTGGATGGTGAACGTTGGTGGAGCCATTTTCAGGTCTCTCCAGAGATGCTCAGTTGGGTTGAGGTCCGGGCTCTGGCTGGGCCAGTCAGGAATGGTCACAGAGTTGTTCCTTAGTTATTTTAGCTGTGCTTAGGGCCATTGTCTTGTTGGAACCTTCGGCCCAGTCTGAGGTCCAGAGCACTCTGGCAGAGGTTTTCTTCCAGGATCTCTCTGTACTTGGCCGCATTCATCTTTCCTACAATTACAGCCAGTCGTCCTGTCCCCCATAGCATGATGCTGCCACCGCCATGTCTCACTGTTGGGATTGTATTGGGCAGGTGATGAGCAGGGCCTGGTTTTCTCCACACATACCGCTTAGAATTAACGCCTAAGAGTTCAATCTTCGTCTCCTCAGAGCAGAGAATCTTATTTCTTAGTCTGTGAGTCCTTCATGCGTTTTTTGGCAAACTCTATGCGGGCTTTCATAAGTCTTGCACTTCGGGCCCCTCTGCCATAAAGCCCCGACTGGTGGAGGCTGCAGTGATAGTGACTTTGTGGAACTTTCTGCCATCTCCCTACTGCATCTCTGGAGCTCGGCCACAGTCATCTTTGGCTTCTTCTTTACCTCTCTCACCAAGGCTCTTCTCCCACCATTGCTCAGTTTGGCTGGACGACCAGGTCTAGGAAGAGTTCTGCTCGTCCCAAACTTCTTCCATGTAAGGATTATGGAGACCGCTGTGCTCTGAGGAACCTTGAGTGCTGCAGAAATTCTTCTGTAACCTTGGCCAGATCTGTGCCTTGCCACAATTCTGTCCCTGAGCTCCTTGGGCAGTTCCTTTGACCTCCTGATTCTCCTTTGCTCTGACATGCAGTGTGAGCTGTGAGGTCTTATATAGACAGGTGGCGCCTTTCCTAATCAAGTCCAATCAGTTTAATTAAACACAGCTGGACTCCAATGAAGGAGTAGAACCATCTCAAGGAGGATCAGAAGGAAATGGACAGCAGGTGAGTTATATATGAGGGTCACAGCAAAGGCTCCGAATATTTATGGCCATGGGAGATTTCAGTTTTTCTTTTTTAATAAATTTGCAAAAATATCTACATTTCTGTTTTTTTCTGTCAGGATGGAGAGCTGAGTGTACATTAATGAGAAATAAAAGGAACTTTTTTGCTTTTAGCAAATGGCTGCAATGAAACAAAGAGTGAAAAATGTAAAGGGGTCTGAATACTTTCCGTACACACTGTAAGAGACACATACTCACCCGCTCTGTAACTTGCTTAAGGAAGAACCCTGAAGCCTACCACATAGGCTCAGAGAAACGGACTATCTACTGGTTCTGCTATTTTTTTTATTTTTTATTTCCCTTTTTATTTTGTTGTGCTATATTTTACTTTTATCCATATTTGCTTGGTAATTGATATATATTTCTGTATATGTTAATGCTTAGTACCGACCCACTGGGGTTAATAATTATACAAAATTTAGAAAGCTCGTTTCGTATTATCCTATAAACCCGGTCCGCTCACGGTGAGTGGGAGGTTAAGAATGAAGGTTGATCGCAGTTGTGCCAGGAAGCGTGGCAAGGGGAAATCCTTCACACTAAGAGTTATATCCTGGGGTACACCTGACACCCCCAATACCTCAGTGTTATATCCTGGGGTACACCTGACACCCCCCTCAGTGTTATATCCTGGGGTACACCTGACACCCCCCTCAGTGTTATATCCTGGGGTACACCTGACACCCCCAATACCTCAGTGTTATATCCTGGGGTACACCTGACACCCCCAATACCTCAGTGTTATATCCCGGGGTACACCTGACACCCCCAATACCTCAGTGTTATATCCTGGGGTACACCTGACACCCCCAATACCTCAGTGTTATATCCTGGGGTACACCTGACACCTCCAATACCTCAGTGTTATATCCTGGGGTACACCTGACACCCCCAATACCTCAGTGTTATATCCTGGGGTACACCTGACACCCCCCTCAGTGTTATATCCTGGGGTACACCTGACACCCCCAATACCTCAGTGTTATATCCTGGGGTACACCTGACACCCCCCCTCAGTGTTATATCCTGGGGTACACCTGACACCTCCAATACCTCAGTGTTATATCCCGGGGTACACCTGACACCCCCAATACCTCAGTGTTATATCCTGGGGTACACCTGACACCCCCCTCAGTGTTATATCCTGGGGTACACCTGACACCTCCAATACCTCAGTGTTATATCCTGGGGTACACCTGACACCCCCAATACCTCAGTGTTATATCCTGGGGTACACCTGACACCCCCCCCTCAGTGTTATATCCTGGGGTACACCTGACACCCCCAATACCTCAGTGTTATATCCTGGGGTACACCTGACACCCCCAATACCTCAGTGTTATATCCTGGGGTACACCTGACACCCCTAATACCTCAGTGTTATATCCCGGGGTACACCTGACACCCCCAATACCTCAGTGTTATATCCTGGGGTACACCTGACACCCCCCTCAGTGTTATATCCTGGGGTACACCTGACACCCCCAATACCTCAGTGTTATATCCTGGGGTACATCTGACACCCCCAATACCTCAGTGTTATATCCTGGGGTACACCTGACACCCCCAATACCTCAGTGTTATATCCCGGGGTACACCTGACACCCCCAATACCTCAGTGTTATATCCTGGGGTACACCTGACACCCCCAATACCTCAGTGTTATATCCCGGGGTACACCTGACACCCCCAAACCTCAGTGTTATATCCTGGGGTACACCTGACACCCCACCTCAGTGTTATATCCTGGGGTACACCTGACACCTCCAATACCTCAGTGTTATATCCTGGGGTACACCTGACACCTCCAATACCTCAGTGTTATATCCTGGGGTACACCTGACACCTCCAATACCTCAGTGTTATATCCCGGGGTACACCTGACACCCCCAATACCTCAGTGTTATATCCTGGGGTACACCTGACACCCCCAACACCTCAGTGTTATATCCTGGGGTACACCTGACACCCCCAATACCTCAGTGTTATATCCTGGGGTACACCTGACACCCCCAATACCTCAGTGTTATATCCTGGGGTACACCTGAAACCCCCAATACCTCAGTGTTATATCCTGGGGTACACCTGACACCTCCAATACCTCAGTGTTATATCCTGGGGTACACCTGACACCCCCCCTCAGTGTTATATCCTGGGGTACACCTGACACCCCCAACCTCAGTGTTATATCCTGGGGTACACCTGACACCCCCAATACCTCGGTGTTATATCCTGGGGTACACCTGACACCCCCAATACCTCAGTGTTATATCCTGGGGTACACCTGACACCCCCAATACCTCAGTGTTATATCCTGGGGTACACCTGACACCCCCAATACCTCAGTGTTATATCCTGGGGTACACCTGACACCCCCAATACCTCAGTGTTATATCCTGGGGTACACCTGACACCCCCAATACCTCAGTGTTATATCCTGGGGTACACCTGACACCCCCAATACCTCAGTGTTATATCCTGGGGTACACCTGACACCCCCAATACCTCAGTGTTATATCCTGGGGTACACCTGACACCCCCAATACCTCAGTGTTATATCCTGGGGTACACCTGACACCACCCCCCCTCAGTGTTATATCCTGGGGTACACCTGACACCCCCAATACCTCAGTGTTATATCCTGGGGTACACCTGACACCCCAAAACCTCAGTGTTATATCCTGGGGTACACCTGACACCCCCAATACCTCAGTGTTATATCCCGGGGTACACCTGACACCCCCAATACCTCAGTGTTATATCCTGGGGTACACCTGACACCCCCAATACCTCAGTGTTATATCCTGGGGTACGCCTGACACCCCCAATACCTCAGTGTTATATCCTGGGGTACGCCTGACACCCCCAATACCTCAGTGTTATATCCTGGGGTACACCTGACACCCCCCTCAGTGTTATATCCTGGGGTACACCTGACACCCCCTCAGTGTTATATCCTGGGGTACACCTGACACCCCTAATACATCAGTGTTATATCCTGGGGTACACCTGACACCCCCAATACCTCAGTGTTATATCCTGGGGTACACCTGACACCTCCAATACCTCAGTGTTATATCCTGGGGTACACCTGACACCCCCAATACCTCAGTGTTATATCCTGGGGTACACCTGACACCCCCAATACCTCAGTGTTATATCCTGGGGTACACCTGACACCCCCAATACCTCAGTGTTATATCCTGGGGTACACCTGACACCCCCAATACCTCAGTGTTATATCCTGGGGTACACCTGACACCCCCCTCAGTGTTATATCCTGGGGTACACCTGACACCCCCCTCAGTGTTATATCCCGGGGTACACCTGACACCCCTTCAGTGTTATATCCTGGGGTACACCTGACACCCCCAATACCTCGGTGTTATATCCCGGGGAACACCTGACACCCCAATACCTCAGTGTTATATCCTGGGGTACACCTGACACCCTCAATACCTCAGTGTTATATCCTGGGGTACACCTGACACCCCCAATACCTCAGTGTTATATCCTGGGGTACACCTGACACCCCCAATACCTCAGTGTTATATCCTGGGGTACACCTGACACCCCCAATACCTCAGTGTTATATCCTGGGGTACACCTGACACCTCCAATACCTCAGTGTTATATCCTGGGTTAGACCTGACACCCCCAATACCTCAGTGTTATATCCTGGGGTACACCTGACACCCCCAATACCTCAGTGTTATATCCTGGGGTACACCTGACACCCCCAATACCTCAGTGTTATATCCTGGGGTACACCTGACACCCCCAATTCCTCAGTGTTATATCCTGGGGTACACCTGACACCCCCAATACCTCAGTGTTATATCCCGGGGTACACCTGACACCCCCAATACCTCAGTGTTATATCCTGGGGTACACCTGACACCTCCAATACCTCAGTGTTATATCCTGGGGTACACCTGACACCCCCCTCAGTGTTATATCCTGGGGTACACCTGACACCCCCCCTGGGGTACCCCAGGATATAACACTGAGGTATTGGGGGGTCAGGTGTACCCCAGGATATAACACTGAGGTATTGAGGGGTGTGTCAGGTGTACCCCAGGATATAACACTGAGGTATTGGGGGTGTCAGGTGTACCCCAGGATATAACACTGAGGTATTGGGGGTGTCAGGTGTACCCCAGGATATAACACTGAGGTATTGGGGGTGTCAGGTGTACCCCAGGATATAACACTGAGGTATTGGGGGTGTCAGGTGTACCCCCAGGATATAACACTGGGAGGTTGGGGGTGTCAGGTGTACCCCAGGATATAACACTGAGGGGGTGTCAGGTGTACCCCAGGATATAACACTGAGGTATTGGGGGTGTCAGGTGTACCCCAGGATATAACACTGAGGTATTGAGGGTGTCAGGTGTACCCCAGGATATAACACTGAGGTATTGGGGGTGTCAGGTGTACCCCAGGATATAACACTGAGGTATTGGGGGTGTCAGGTGTACCCCAGGATATAACACTGAGGTATTGGGGGTGTCAGGTGTACCCCAGGATATAACACTGAGGTATTGGGGGTGTCAGGTGTACCCCAGGATATAACACTGAGGTATTGGGGTGTCAGGTGTACCCCAGGATATAACACTGAGGTATTGGGGGTGTCAGGTGTACCCCGGGATATAACACTGAGGTATTGGGGGTGTCAGGTGTACCCCAGGATATAACACTGAGGTATTGGGGGTGTCAGGTGTACCCCAGGATATAACACTGAGGTATTGGGGGTGTCAGGTGTACCCCAGGATATAACACTGAGGTATTGGGGGTGTCAGGTGTACCCCAGGATATAACACTGAGGTATTGGGGGTGTCAGGTGTACCCCAGGATATAACACTGAGGTATTGGGGGTGTCAGGTGTACCCCAGGATATAACACTGAGGTATTGAGGGTGTCAGGTGTACCCCAGGATATAACACTGAGGTATTGGGGGTGTCAGGTGTACCCCAGGATATAACACTGAGGTATTGGGGGTGTCAGGTGTACCCCAGGATATAACACTGAGGTATTGGAATAAATGGGTGTCAGGTGTACCCCAGGATATAACACTGAGGTATTGGGGGTGTCAGGTGTACCCCAGGATATAACACTGAGGTATTGGGGGTGTCAGGTGTACCCCAGGATATAACACTGAGGTATTGGGGGTGTCAGGTGTACCCAGGATATAACACTGAGGTAGGGGGTGTCAGGTGTACCCCAGGATATAACACTGAGGTATTGGGGGTGTCAGGTGTACCCCAGGATATAACACTGAGGTATTGGGGGTGTCAGGTGTACCCCAGGATATAACACTGAGGTATTGGGGGTGTCAGGTGTACCCCAGGATATAACACTGAGGGGGGTGTCAGGTGTACCCCAGGATATAACACTGAGGTATTGGGGGTGTCAGGTGTACCCCAGGATATAACACTGAGGTATTGGGGGTGTCAGGTGTACCCCAGGATATAACACTGAGGTATTGGGGGTGTCAGGTGTACCCCAGGATATAACACTGAGGTATTGGGGGTGTCAGGGTGTACCCCAGGATATAACACTGAGGTATTGGGGGTGTCAGGTGTACCCCAGGATATAACACTGAGGTATTGGGGGTGTCAGGTGTACCCCAGGATATAACACTGAGGTATTGGGGGTGTCAGGTGTACCCCAGGATATAACACTGAGGTATTGGGGGTGTCAGGTGTACCCCAGGATATAACACTGAGGTATTGGGGGTGTCAGGTGTACCCCAGGATATAACACTGAGGTATTGGGGTGTCAGGTGTACCCCAGGATATAACACTGAGGTATTGGGGGTGTCAGGTGTACCCCAGGATATAACACTGAGGTATTGGGGGTGTCAGGTGTACCCCAGGATATAACACTGAGGTATTGGGGGTGTCAGGTGTACCCCAGGATATAACACTGAGGTATTGGGGTGTCAGGTGTACCCCAGGATATAACACTGAGGTATTGGGGGTGTCAGGTGTACCCCAGGATATAACACTGAGGTATTGGGGGTGTCAGGTGTACCCCAGGATATAACACTGAGGTATTGGGGGTGTCAGGTGTACCCCAGGATATAACACTGAGGTAGGTGTACGAGGGTGTCAGGTGTACCCCAGGATATAACACTGAGGTATTGGGGGTGTCAGGTGTACCCCAGGATATAACACTGGTATTGGGGGTGTCAGGTGTACCCCAGGATATAACACTGAGGTATTGGGGGTGTCAGGTGTACCCCAGGATATAACACTGAGGTATTGGGGGTGTCAGGTGTACCCCAGGATATAACACTGAGGTATTGGGGGTGTCAGGTGTACCCCAGGATATAACACTGAGGTATTGGGGGTGTCAGGTGTACCCCAGGATATAACACTGAGGTATTGGGGGTGTCAGGTGTACCCCAGGATATAACACTGAGGTATTGGGGGTGTCAGGTGTACCCCAGGATATAACACTGAGGGGGGTGTCAGGTGTACCCCAGGATATAACACTGAGGTATTGGGGGTGTCAGGTGTACCCCAGGATATAACACTGAGGTATTGGGGGTGTCAGGTGTACCCCAGGATATAACACTGAGGTATTGGGGGTGTCAGGTGTACCCCAGGATATAACACTGAGGTATTGGGGGTGTCAGGTGTACCCCAGGATATAACACTGAGGTATTGGGGGTGTCAGGTGTACCCAGGATATAACACTGAGGTATTGGGGGTGTCAGGTGTACCCCAGGATATAACACTGAGGTATAACACCCAGGATATAACACTGAGGATATAACACTGAGGGGGGTGTCAGGTGTACCCCAGGATATAACACTGAGGTATTGGGGGTGTCAGGTGTACCCCAGGATATAACACTGAGGTATTGGGGGTGTCAGGTGTACCCCAGGATATAACACTGAGGTATTGGGGGTGTCAGGTGTACCCCAGGATATAACACTGAGGTATTGGGGGTGTCAGGTGTACCCCAGGATATAACACTGAGGTATTGGGGGTGTCAGGTGTACCCCAGGATATAACACTGAGGTATTGGGGGTGTCAGGTGTACCCCAGGATATAACACTGAGGTATTGGGGGTGTCAGGTGTACCCCAGGATATAACACTGAGGTATTGGGGGTGTCAGGTGTACCCCAGGATATAACACTGAGGTATTGGGGGTGTCAGGTGTACCCCAGGATATAACACTGAGGTATTGGGGTGTCAGGTGTACCCCAGGATATAACACTGAGGTATTGGGGGTGTCAGGTGTACCCCAGGATATAACACTGAGGTATTGGGGGTGTCAGGTGTACCCCAGGATATAACACTGAGGTATTGGGGTGTCAGGTGTACCCCAGGATATAACACTGAGGTATTGGGGGTGTCAGGTGTACCCCAGGATATAACACTGAGGTATTGGGGGTGTCAGGTGTACCCCAGGATATAACACTGAGGTATTGGGGGTGTCAGGTGTACCCCAGGATATAACACTGAGGTATTGGGGGTGTCAGGTGTACCCCAGGATATAACACTGAGGTATTGGGGGTGTCAGGTGTACCCCAGGATATAACACTGAGGTATTGGGGGTGTCAGGTGTACCCCAGGATATAACACTGAGGTATTGGGGGTGTCAGGTGTACCCCAGGATATAACACCTGACACCCAATACCTCAGTGTTGTACCCTGGGATACACTGACACCCCGAGTCGTCAGGTGTACCCCAGGATATAACACTGAGGTATTGGGGGTGTCAACCTGGTGTACACCCAGGATATAACACTGAGGATTGGGGGTGTCAGGTGTACCCCAGGATATAACACTGAGGTATTGGGGGTGTCGGTATACCCTGGGGTACACCTGGGGTGTCAGGTGTACCCCAGGATATAACACTGAGTGTTATATCCTGGGGTACACCTGCACCCCAGGTGTACCTCAGTGTTATATGTTCCTGGGGAGACACCTGACACCCCCAATACCTCAGTGTTATATCCCGGGGTCACCCCCCAGGATACCTCAGTGTTATATCCTGGGGTAAGGGGTGCACCTGACACCCCCAATACGGGGACAATAACCTCAGTGTTATATCCTGGGGTACACCTGACACCCCCAATACCTAGGTTATATCGGGGTAACCTGACACCCCCAAACCTCAGTGTTATATCCTGGGGTAACAGGCGACCCCAATACCTCAGTGTTATATCCTGGGGTACACCTGACACCCCCAATACCTCAGTGTTATATCCTGGGGTACACCTGACACCCCCAATACCTCAGTGTTATATCCTGGGGTACACCTGACACCCCCAATACCTCAGTGTTATATCCTGGGGTACACCTGACACCCCCAATACCTCAGTGTTATATCCTGGGGTACACCTGACACCCCCAATACCTCAGTGTTATATCCTGGGGTACACCTGACACCCCCAAACCTCAGTGTATACCCCATCCACCACACACCCTCAGTGTTATATCCTGGGGTACACCTGACACCCCCAATACCTCAGTGTTATATCCTGGGGTACACCTGACACCCCCAATACCTCAGTGTTATACCGGCCCTCCCGGGGACACCCCCAATACCTCAGTGTTATATCCTGGGGTACACCTGACACCCCCAATACCTCAGTGTTATATCCTGGGGTACACCTGACACCCCCAATACCTCAGTTTTATATCCTGGGGTACACCTGACACCCCCAATACCTCAGTGTTATATCCTGGGGTACACCTGACACCCCCAATACCTCAGTGTTATATCCTGGGGTACACCTGACACCCCCAATACCTCAGTGTTATATCCTGGGGTACACCTACCGACACCCCCCAGTGTTATAGATCCTGGGGTACACCTGACACCCCCAATACCTCAGTGTTATATCCTGGGGTACACCTGACACCCCCAATACCTCAGTGTTATATCCTGGGGTACACCGACACCCCCAAACCCAGGAACCTGGGGTACACCTGCCACCCCAATACCTCAGTGTTATATCCTGGGGTACACCTGACACCCCCAATACCTCAGTGTTATATCCTGGGGTACACCTGACACCCCCAATACCTCAGTGTTATATCCTGGGGTACACCTGACACCCCCAATACCTCAGTGTTATATCCTGGGGTACACCTGACACCCCCAATACCTCAGTGTTATATCCTGGGGTACACCTGACACCCCCAATACCTCAGTGTTATATCCTGGGGTACACCTGACACCCCCAATACCTCAGTGTTATATCCTGGGGTACACCTGACACCCCCAATACCTCAGTGTTATATCCTGGGGTACACCTGACACCCCCAATACCTCAGTGTTATATCCTGGGGTACACCTGACACCCCCAATACCTCAGTGTTATATCCTGGGGTACACCTGACACCCCCAATACCTCAGTGTTATATCCTGGGGTACACCTGACACCCCCAATACCTCAGTGTTATATCCTGGGGTACACCTGACACCCCCAATACCTCAGTGTTATATCCTGGGGTACACCTGACACCCCCAATACCTCAGTGTTATATCCTGGGGTACACCTGACACCCCCAATACCTCAGTGTTATATCCTGGGGTACACCTGACACCCCCAATACCTCAGTGTTATATCCTGGGGTACACCTGACACCCCCAATACCTCAGTGTTATATCCTGGGGTACACCTGACACCCCCAATACCTCAGTGTTATATCCTGGGGTACACCTGACACCCCCAATACCTCAGTGTTATATCCTGGGGTACACCTGACACCCCCCAATACCTCAGTGTTATATCCTGGGGTACACCTGACACCCCCAATACCTCAGTGTTATATCCTGGGGTACACCTGACACCCCCAATACCTCAGTGTTATATCCTGGGGTACACCTGACACCCCCAAACCTCAGTGTTATATCCTGGGCACTGACACCCCCAATACCTCAGTGTTATATCCTGGGGTACACCTGACACCCCCAATACCTCAGTGTTATATCCTGGGGTACACCTGACACCCCCAATACCTCAGTGTTATATCCTGGGGTACACCTGACACCCCCAATACCTCAGTGTTATATCCTGGGGTACACCTGACACCCCCAATACCTCAGTGTTATATCCTGGGGTACACCTGACACCCCCAATACCTCAGTGTTATATCCTGGGGTACACCTGACACCCCCAATACCTCAGTGTTATATCCTGGGGTACACCTGACACCCCCAATACCTCAGTGTTATATCCTGGGTACACCTGACACCCCCAATACCTCAGTGTTATATCCCGGGGTACACCTGACACCCCCAATACCTCAGTGTTATATCCTGGGGTACACCTGACACCCCCAATCACCTCAGTGTTATATCCTGGGGTACACCTGACACCCCCAATACCTCAGTGTTATATCCTGGGGGGTACACCCCTGACACCCCCCAATACCTCAGTGTTATATCCTGGGGTACACCTGACACCCCAAAACCTCAGTGTTATATCCTGGGGTACACCTGACACCCCCAATACCTCAGTGTTATATCCTGGGGTACACCTGACACCCCCAATACCTCAGTGTTATATCCTGGGGTACACCTGACACCCCCAATACCTCAGTGTTATATCCTGGGGTACACCTGACACCCCAATACCTCAGTGTTATATCCTGGGGTACACCTGACACCCCCCAATACCTCAGTGTTATATCCTGGGGTACACCTGACACCCCCAATACCTCAGTGTTATATCCTGGGGTACACCTGACACCCCCAATACCTCAGTGTTATATCCTGGGGTACACCTGACACCCCCAATACCTCAGTGTTATATCCTGGGGTACACCTGACACCCCCAATACCTCAGTGTTATATCCTGGGGTACACCTGACACCCCCAATA
This sequence comes from Leptodactylus fallax, assembly GCA_947044405.1. Taxonomy (NCBI): domain Eukaryota; kingdom Metazoa; phylum Chordata; class Amphibia; order Anura; family Leptodactylidae; genus Leptodactylus; species Leptodactylus fallax. Next base: position 227,689 of record CAMRHE010000895.1, read on the forward strand.
CCTCAGTGTTATATCCTGGGGTACACCTGACACCCCCAATACCTCAGTGTTATATCCTGGGGTACACCTGACACCCCCAATACCTCAGTGTTATATCCGGGGTACCCCGAAACCCCCCCCAATACCTCAGTGTTATATCCTGGGGTACACCTGACACCCCCAATACCTCAGTGTTATATCCTGGGGTACACCTGACACCCCCAATACCTCAGTGTTATATCCTGGGGTACACCTGACACCCCCAAACCCCCTCAGTGTTATATCCTGGGGTACACCTGACACCCCCAATACCTCAGTGTTATATCCTGGGGTACACCTGACACCCCCAATACCTCAGTGTTATATCCTGGGGTACACCGACACCCCCCCCCCCCCCCCCCCCAGGAATGGGCCCTGGGGACACCCCCAATACCTCAGTGTTATATCCTGGGGTACACCTGACACCCCCAATACCTCAGTGTTATATCCCGGGGTACACCTGACACCCCCAATACCTCAGTGTTATATCCTGGGGTACACCTGACACCCCCAACCTCAGTGTTATATCCTGGGGTACACCTGACACCCCCAATACCTCAGTGTTATATCCTGGGGTACACCTGACACCCCCAATACCTCAGTGTTATATCCTGGGGTACACCTGACACCCCCAATACCTCAGTGTTATATCCTGGGGTACACCTGACACCCCCAATACCTCAGTGTTATATCCTGGGGTACACCTGACACCCCCTCAGTGTTATACCTGGGGGACACCAGGCACCCCCCCTCAGTGTTATATCCTGGGGTACACCTGACACCCCCAATACCTCAGTGTTATATCCTGGGGTACACCTGACACCCCCCAATACCTCAGTGTTATATCCTGGGGTACACCTGACACCCCCAATACCTCAGTGTTATATCCTGGGGTACACCTGACACCCCCAATACCTCAGTGTTATATCCTGGGGTACACCTGACACCCCCAATACCTCAGTGTTATATCCTGGGGTACACCTGACACCCCCAATACCTCAGTGTTATATCCTGGGGTACACCTGACACCCCCAATACCTCAGTGTTATATCCTGGGGTACACCTGACACCCCCAATACCTCAGTGTTATATCCTGGGGTACACCTGACACCCCCAATACCTCAGTGTTATATCCTGGGGTACACCTGACACCCCCCAATACCTCAGTGTTATATCCTGGGGTACACCTGACACCCCCAATACCTCAGTGTTATATCCTGGGGTACACCTGACACCCCCAATACCTCAGTGTTATATCCTGGGGTACACCTGACACCCCCAATACCTCAGTGTTATATCCTGGGGTACACCTGACACCCCCAATACCTCAGTGTTATATCCTGGGGTACACCTGACACCCCCACCTCAGTGTTATATCCTGGGGTACACCCGACACCCCCAAAACCTCAGTGTTATATCCTGGGGTACACCTGACACCCCCAATACCTCAGTGTTATATCCTGGGGTACACCTGACACCCCCAATACCTCAGTGTTATATCCTGGGGTACACCTGACACCCCCAATACCTCAGTGTTATATCCTGGGGTACACCTGACACCCCCAATACCTCAGTGTTATATCCTGGGGTACACCTGACACCCCCAATACCTCAGTGTTATATCCTGGGGTACACCTGACACCCCAAAACCTCAGTGTTCCCCATACCTCAGTGTTATATCCGGGGACACCGACACCCAAACCTCAGTGTTATATCCCGGGGTACACCTGACACCCCCAATACCTCAGTGTTATATCCTGGGGTACACCTGACACCCCCAATACACAACCCCTCAGTGTTATATCCTGGGGTACACCTGACACCCCCAATACCTCAGTGTTATATCCTGGGGTACACCTGACACCCCCAATACCTCAGTGTTATATCCTGGGGTACACCTGACACCCCCAATACCTCAGTGTTATATCCTGGGGTACACCTGACACCCCCAATACCTCAGTGTTATATCCTGGGGTACACCTGACACCCCCCCCCCCAATACCTCAGTGTTATATCCTGGGGTACACCTGACACCCCCAATACCTCAGTGTTATATCCTGGGGTACACCTGACACCCCCAATACCTCAGTGTTATATCCTGGGGTACACCTGACACCCCCAATACCTCAGTGTTATATCCTGGGGTACACCTGACACCCCCAATACCTCAGTGTTATATCCTGGGGTACACCTGACACCCCCAATACCTCAGTGTTATATCCTGGGGGTACACCTGACACCCCCAATACCTCAGTGTTATATCCTGGGGTACACCTGACACCCCCCCACTGGTGTTTATAGGGGTGGAGGGGAGGCCCCCACACCCAACGTTAATAAGAACCCACCCCCAAAAAACATCCTGGGGTAACACCCACCCCCAATACCTCAGTGTTATATCCTGGGGTACACCTGACACCCCCAATACCTCAGTGTTATATCCTGGGGTACACCTGACACCCCCCTCAGTGTTATATCCTGGGGTACACCTGACACCCCCAATACCTCAGTGTTATATCCTGGGGTACACCTGACACCCCCAATACCTCAGTGTTATATCCTGGGGTACACCTGACACCCCCAATACCTCAGTGTTATATCCTGGGGTACACCTGACACCCCCCCCCAAACCCAGTGTTATATCCTACAGTGACCCCCCCACTACCTCAGTGTTATATCCTGGGGTACACCTGACACCCCTCCTCAGTGTTATATCCTGGGGTACACCTGACACCCCCAATACCTCAGTGTTATATCCTGGGGTACACCTGACACCCCCAATACCTCAGTGTTATATCCTGGGGTACACCTGACACCCCCAATACCTCAGTGTTATATCCTGGGGTACACCTGACACCCCCAATACCTCAGTGTTATATCCTGGGGTACACCTGACACCCCCAATACCTCAGTGTTATATCCTGGGGTACACCTGACACCCCCAATACCTCAGTGTTATATCCTGGGGTACACACAAAACCCAAAAAAAACACCAAACCTCAGTGTTATATCCTGGGGTACACCTGACACCCCCAATACCTCAGTGTTATATCCTGGGGTACACCTGACACCCCCAATACCTCAGTGTTATATCCTGGGGTACACCTGACACCCCCAATACCGGGGACCCCGACCCCCCCTCAGTGTTATATCCTGGGGTACACCTGACACCCCCCAATACCTCAGTGTTATATCCTGGGGTACACCTGACACCCCCAATACCTCAGTGTTATATCCTGGGGTACACCTGACACCCCCAATACCTCAGTGTTATATCCTGGGGTACACCTGACACCCCCAATACCTCAGTGTTATATCCTGGGGTACACCTGACACCCCCAATACCTCAGTGTTATATCCTGGGGTACACCTGACACCCCCAATACCTCAGTGTTATATCCTGGGGTACACCTGACACCCCCAATACCTCAGTGTTATATCCTGGGGTACACCTGACACCCCCAGGGGGGCGCACCCCCCACGGCCCCCCATACCCCCCCTCAGTGTTATATCCTGGGGTACACCTGACACCCCCAATACCTCAGTGTTATATCCTGGGGTACACCTGACACCCCCAATACCTCAGTGTTATATCCTGGGGTACACCTGACACCCCCAATACCTCAGTGTTATATCCTGGGGTACACCTGACACCCCCAATACCTCAGTGTTATATCCTGGGGTACACCTGACACCCCCCTCAGTGTTATATCCTGGGGTACACCTGACACCCCCCAATACCTCAGTGTTATATCCTGGGGTACACCTGACACCCCCCAATACCTCAGTGTTATATCCTGGGGTACACCTGACACCCCCAATACCTCAGTGTTATATCCTGGGGTACACCTGACACCCCCAATACCTCAGTGTTATATCCTGGGGTACACCTGACACCCCCAATACCTCAGTGTTATATCCTGGGGACCGCCCCTACACCAACCCCCAGTGTTATATCCTGGGGACCTGACACCCCCAATACCTCAGTGTTATATCCTGGGGTACACCTGACACCCCCAATACCTCAGTGTTATATCCTGGGGTACACCTGACACCCCCAATACCTCAGTGTTATATCCTGGGGACACCGACACCCCCCAATACCTCAGTGTTATATCCTGGGGTACACCTGACACCCCCAATACCTCAGTGTTATATCCTGGGGTACACCTGACACCCCCAATACCTCAGTGTTATATCCTGGGGTACACCTGACACCCCCAATACCTCAGTGTTATATCCTGGGGGACACCCGCCACCCCCCAATACCCCCTCAGTGTTATATCCTGGGGTACACCTGACACCCCCAATACCTCAGTGTTATATCCTGGGGTACACCTGACACCCCCAAAACCTCAGTGTTATATCCTGGGGTACACCTGACACCCCCAATACCTCAGTGTTATATCCTGGGGTACACCTGACACCCCCAATACCTCAGTGTTATATCCTGGGGTACACCTGACACCCCCCAATACCTCAGTGTTATATCCTGGGGTACACCTGACACCCCCAATACCTCAGTGTTATATCCTGGGGTACACCTGACACCCCCAATACCTCAGTGTTATATCCTGGGGTACACCTGACACCCCCAATACCTCAGTGTTATATCCTGGGGTACACCTGACACCCCACCCCCAATACCTCAGTGTTATATCCTGGGGTACACCTGACACCCCCAATACCTCAGTGTTATATCCTGGGGTACACCTGACACCCCCAATACCTCAGTGTTATATCCTGGGGTACACCTGACACCCCCAATACCTCAGTGTTATATCCTGGGGTACACCTGACACCCCCAAACCTCAGTGTTATATCCTGGGGTACACCTGACACCCCCAATACCTCAGTGTTATATCCTGGGGTACACCTGACACCCCCAATACCTCAGTGTTATATCCTGGGGTACACCTGACACCCCCAATACCTCAGTGTTATATCCTGGGGTACACCTGACACCCCCAATACCTCAGTGTTATATCCTGGGGTACACCTGACACCCCCAATACCTCAGTGTTATATCCTGGGGTACACCTGACACCCCCAACCTCAGTGTTATATCCTGGGGTACACCTGACACCCCCAATACCTCAGTGTTATATCCTGGGGTACACCTGACACCCCCCAATACCCTCAGTGTTATATCCTGGGGTACACCTGACACCCCCAATACCTCAGTGTTATATCCTGGGGTACACCTGACACCCCCAATACCTCAGTGTTATATCCTGGGGTACACCTGACACCCCAATACCTCAGTGTTATATCCTGGGGTACACCTGACACCCCCAATACCTCAGTGTTATATCCTGGGGTACACCTGACACCCCCAATACCTCAGTGTTATATCCTGGGGTACACCTGACACCCCCAATACCTCAGTGTTATATCCTGGGGTACACCTGACACCCCCAATACCTCAGTGTTATATCCTGGGGTACACCTGACACCCCCAATACCTCAGTGTTATATCCTGGGGTACACCTGACACCCCCAATACCTCAGTGTTATATCCTGGGGTACACCTGACACCCCCAATACCTCAGTGTTATATCCTGGGGTACACCTGACACCCCAACCTCAGTGTTATATCCTGGGGTACACCAGACACCCCCAAACAGGCCCGTGGCCCCCACCCCCCATACCTCAGTGTTATATCCTGGGGTACACCTGACACCCCCAATACCTCAGTGTTATATCCTGGGGTACACCTGACACCCCCAATACCTCAGTGTTATATCCTGGGGTACACCTGACACCCCCCAATACCTCAGTGTTATATCCTGGGGTACACCTGACACCCCCAATACCTCAGTGTTATATCCTGGGGTACACCTGACACCCCCAATACCTCAGTGTTATATCCTGGGGTACACCTGACACCCCCAATACCTCAGTGTTATATCCTGGGGTACACCTGACACCCCCAATACCTCAGTGTTATATCCTGGGGTACACCTGACACCCCCCACAGTGTTATATCCTGGGGACACCCCACACCCCCAATACCTCAGTGTTATATCCTGGGGTACACCTGACACCCCCAATACCTCAGTGTTATATCCTGGGGTACACCTGACACCCCCAATACCTCAGTGTTATATCCTGGGGTACACCTGACACCCCCAATACCCCCCCTCAGTGTTATATCCTGGGGTACACCTGAACACCCCCAATACCTCAGTGTTATATCCTGGGGTACACCTGACACCCCCAATACCTCAGTGTTATATCCTGGGGTACACCTGACACCCCCAATACCTCAGTGTTATATCCTGGGGTACACCTGACACCCCCAATACCTCAGTGTTATATCCTGGGGTACACCTGACACCCCCAATACCTCAGTGTTATATCCTGGGGTACACCTGACACCCCAATACCTCAGTGTTATATCCTGGGGTACACCTGACACCCCCAATACCTCAGTGTTATATCCTGGGGTACACCTGACACCCCCCACAGTGTTATATCCGGGCACACCGACACCCCCAATACCTCAGTGTTATATCCTGGGGTACACCTGACACCCCCAATACCTCAGTGTTATATCCTGGGGTACACCTGACACCCCACCTCAGTGTTATATCCTGGGGTACACCTGACACCCCCCCCCCCCCCCCCCCCCCAATACCTCAGTGTTATATCCTGGGGTACACCTGACACCCCCAATACCTCAGTGTTATATCCTGGGGTACACCTGACACCCCCAATACCTCAGTGTTATATCCTGGGGTACACCTGACACCCCCAATACCTCAGTGTTATATCCTGGGGTACACCTGACACCCCCAATACCTCAGTGTTATATCCTGGGGTACACCTGACACCCCCAATACCTCAGTGTTATATCCTGGGGTACACCTGACACCCCCCTCAGTGTTATATCCTGGGGTACACCTGACACCCCCAATACCTCAGTGTTATATCCTGGGGTACACCTGACACCCCCAATACCTCAGTGTTATATCCTGGGGTACACCTGACACCCCCAATACCTCAGTGTTATATCCTGGGGTACACCACACCCCCCAGTGACACACCCCAATACCTCAGTGTTATATCCTGGGGTACACCTGACACCCCCAATACCTCAGTGTTATATCCTGGGGTACACCTGACACCCCCAAACCCCCTCAGTGTTATATCCTGGGGTACACCTGACCCCACCCCCTCAGTGTTATATCCTGGGGTACACCTGACACCCCAACACCCCAGAAACACCCCCACCCCACCCCCCACCCCCCCCATGGGGTACACCTGACACCCCCAATACCTCAGTGTTATATCCTGGGGTACACCTGACACCCCCAATACCTCAGTGTTATATCCTGGGGTACACCTGACACCCCCAATACCTCAGTGTTATATCCTGGGGTACACCTGACACCCCCAATACCTCAGTGTTATATCCTGGGGTACACCTGACACCCCAAACCTCAGTGTTATATCCTGGGGTACACCTGACACCCCCAATACCTCAGTGTTATATCCTGGGGTACACCTGACACCCCCAATACCTCAGTGTTATATCCTGGGGTACACCTGACACCCCCAATACCTCAGTGTTATATCCTGGGGTACACCTGACACCCCCAATACCTCAGTGTTATATCCCGGGGTACACCTGACACCCCCCAATACCTCAGTGTTATATCCTGGGGTACACCTGACACCCCCCAATACCTCAGTGTTATATCCTGGGGTACACCTGACACCCCCAATACCTCAGTGTTATATCCTGGGGTACACCTGACACCCCCCCAATACCTCAGTGTTATATCCTGGGGTACACCTGACACCCCCAAACCTCAGTGTTATATCCTGGGGTACACCTGACACCCCCAATACCTCAGTGTTATATCCTGGGGTACACCTGACACCCCCAATACCTCAGTGTTATATCCTGGGGTACACCTGACACCCCCAATACCTCAGTGTTATATCCTGGGGTACACCTGACACCCCCAATACCTCAGTGTTATATCCGGGGGTACACCTGACACCCCCAATACCTCAGTGTTATATCCTGGGGTACACCTGACACCCCCAATACCTCAGTGTTATATCCTGGGGTAAACACCCAACCAATACCTCAGGAACAGTGGTATACCCGGACCTGACACCCCCAATACCTCAGTGTTATATCCCGGGGTACACCTGACACCCCCAATACCTCAGTGTTATATCCTGGGGTACACCTGACACCCCCAATACCTCAGTGTTATATCCTGGGGTACACCTGACCCCCCATACCTCAGTGTTATATCCTGGGGTACACCTGACACCCCCAATACCTCAGTGTTATATCCTGGGGTACACCTGACACCCCCAATACCTCAGTGTTATATCCTGGGGTACACCTGACACCCCCAATACCTCAGTGTTATATCCTGGGGTACACCTGACACCCCCCCCCCAATACCTCAGTGTTATATCCTGGGGTACACCTGACACCCCCAATACCTCAGTGTTATATCCTGGGGTACACCTGCCCCCACACCCCCAATACCTCAGTGTTATATCCTGGGGTACACCTGACACCCCCAATACCTCAGTGTTATATCCTGGGGTACACCTGACACCCCCAATACCTCAGTGTTATATCCTGGGGTACACCTGACACCCCCAATACCTCAGTGTTATATCCTGGGGTACACCTGACACCCCCAATACCTCAGTGTTATATCCTGGGGTACACCTGACACCCCCAATACCTCAGTGTTATATCCTGGGGTACACCTGACACCCCCAATACCTCAGTGTTATATCCTGGGGTACACCTGACACCCCCAATACCTCAGTGTTATATCCTGGGGTACACCTGACACCCCCCAATACCTCAGTGTTATATCCTGGGGTACACCTGACACCCCCAATACCTCAGTGTTATATCCTGGGGTACACCTGACACCCCCCCTCAGTGTTATATCCTGGGGTACACCTGACACCCCCAATACCTCAGTGTTATATCCTGGGGTACACCTGACACCCCCAATACCTCAGTGTTATATCCTGGGGTACACCTGACACCCCCCAATACCTCAGTGTTATATCCTGGGGTACACCTGACACCCCCAATACCTCAGTGTTATATCCTGGGGTACACCTGACACCCCCATACCCAGTGTTATATCCTGGGGAACACCCGAAACCCCCCCCCAATACCTCAGTGTTATATCCTGGGGTACACCTGACACCCCCAATACCTCAGTGTTATATCCTGGGGTACACCTGACACCCCCAATACCTCAGTGTTATATCCTGGGGTACACCTGACACCCAATAACCTCAGTGTTATATCCTGGGGTACACCTGACACCCCCCAATACCTCAGTGTTATATCCTGGGGTACACCTGACACCCCCCAATACCTCAGTGTTATATCCTGGGGTACACCTGACACCCCCCAATACCTCAGTGTTATATCCTGGGGTACACCTGACACCCCCAATACCTCAGTGTTATATCCTGGGGTACACCTGACACCCCCAATACCTCAGTGTTATATCCTGGGGTACACCTGACACCCCAAAACCCAGTGTTATATCCTGGGGTACACCTGACACCCCCCAATACCTCAGTGTTATATCCTGGGGTACACCTGACACCCCCAATACCGGCCCACGGGACCCCAACGGGGGGACGACCCCTCAGTGTTATATCCTGGGGTACACCTGACACCCCCAATACCTCAGTGTTATATCCTGGGGTACACCTGACACCCCCAATACCTCAGTGTTATATCCTGGGGTACACCTGACACACCCCAATAAGCCCTCAGTGTTATATCCTGGGGTACACCTGACACCCCCCAATACCTCAGTGTTATATCCTGGGGTACACCTGACACCCCCAATACCTCAGTGTTATATCCTGGGGTACACCTGACACCCCCCAATACCTCAGTGTTATATCCTGGGGTACACCTGACACCCCCAATACCTCAGTGTTATATCCTGGGGTACACCTGACACCCCCAATACCTCAGTGTTATATCCTGGGGTACACCTGACACCCCCAATACCTCAGTGTTATATCCTGGGGTACACCTGACACCCCCTCAGTGTTATATCCTGGGGTACACCTGACACCCCCAATACCTCAGTGTTATATCCTGGGGTACACCTGACACCCCCAATACCTCAGTGTTATATCCTGGGGTACACCTGACACCCCCAATACCTCAGTGTTATATCCTGGGGTACACCTGACACCCCCAATACCTCAGTGTTATATCCTGGGGTACACCTGACACCCCCAATACCTCAGTGTTATATCCTGGGGTACACCTGACACCCCCAATACCTCAGTGTTATATCCTGGGGTACACCTGAACACCCCCAATACCTCAGTGTTATATCCTGGGGTACACCTGACACCCCCAATACCTCAGTGTTATATCCTGGGGAACACCTGACACCCCCAATACCTCAGTGTTATATCCCTGGGGTACACCTGACACCCCCAATACCTCAGTGTTATATCCTGGGGTACACCTGACACCCCCAATACCTCAGTGTTATATCCTGGGCCCTACACCCCCCCAGTGTTATATCCTGGGGTACACCTGACACCCCCAATACCTCAGTGTTATATCCTGGGGTACACCTGACACCCCCCAATACCTCAGTGTTATATCCTGGGGTACACCTGACACCCCCAATACCTCAGTGTTATATCCTGGGGTACACCTGACACCCCCAATACCTCAGTGTTATATCCTGGGGTACACCTGACACCCCCCCCATACCTCAGTGTTATATCCTGGGGTACACCTGACACCCCCAATACCTCAGTGTTATATCCTGGGGTACACCTGACACCCCCAATACCTCAGTGTTATATCCTGGGGTACACCTGACACCCCCCAACAGTGTTATATCCTGGGGTACACCTGACACCCCCAATACCTCAGTGTTATATCCTGGGGTACACCTGACACCCCCAATACCTCAGTGTTATATCCATGGGGTACACCTGACACCCCCCAATACCTCAGTGTTATATCCTGGGGTACACCTGACACCCCCAATAAACCTCAGTGTTATATCCAGGGGTACACCTGACACCCCCAATACCTCAGTGTTATATCCTGGGGTACACCTGACACCCCCAATACCTCAGTGTTATATCCTGGGGTACACCTCACACCCCCAATCCTCAGTGTTATATCCGGGGTACACCTGACACCCCCAATACCTCAGTGTTATATCCTGGGGTACACCTGACACCCCAAACCTCAGTGTTATATCCTGGGGTACACCTGACACCCCCAATACCTCAGTGTTATATCCTGGGGTACACCTGACACCCCCAATACCTCAGTGTTATATCCTGGGGTACACCTGACACCCCCAATACCTCAGTGTTATATCCTGGGGTACACCTGACACCCCCAATACCTCAGTGTTATATCCTGGGGTACACCTGACACCCCCAATACCTCAGTGTTATATCCTGGGGTACACCTGACACCCCCAATACCTCAGTGTTATATCCTGGGGTACACCTGACACCCCCAATACCTCAGTGTTATATCCTGGGGTACACCTGACACCCCAACCTCAGTGTTATATCCTGGGGTACACCTGACACCCCCAATACCTCAGTGTTATATCCTGGGGTACACCTGACACCCCCAATACCTCAGTGTTATATCCTGGGGTACACCCGACACCCCCTCAGTGTTATATCCTGGGGTACACCTGACACCCCCAATACCTCAGTGTTATATCCTGGGGTACACCTGAACCCCCAATACCTCAGTGTTATATCCTGGGGTACACCTGACACCCCCAATACCTCAGTGTTATATCCTGGGGTACACCTGACACCCCCAATACCTCAGTGTTATATCCTGGGGTACACCTGACACCCCCCAATACCTCAGTGTTATATCCTGGGGTACACCTGACACCCCCAATACCTCAGTGTTATATCCTGGGGTACACCTGACACCCCCAATACCTCAGTGTTATATCCCTGGGGTACACACTGACACCCCCAATACCTCAGTGTTATATCCTGGGGTACACCTGACACCCCCAATACCTCAGTGTTATATCCTGGGGTACACCTGACACCCCCCATAAAGCCCCCTCAGTGTTATATCCTGGGGTACACCTGACACCCCCAATAACCTCAGTGTTATATCCTGGGGTACACCTGACACCCCCAATACCTCAGGTTATAACCTGGCCCCCCCCCACACCCCCAATACCTCAGTGTTATATCCTGGGGTACACCTGACACCCCCAATACCTCAGTGTTATATCCTGGGGTACACCTGACACCCCCAATACCTCAGTGTTATATCCTGGGGTACACCTGACACCCCCAATACCTCAGTGTTATATCCTGGGGTACACCTGACACCCCCAATACCTCAGTGTTATATCCTGGGGTACACCTGACACCCCCAATACCTCAGTGTTATATCCTGGGGTACACCTGACACCCCCAATACCTCAGTGTTATATCCTGGGGTACACCTGACACCCCCAATACCTCAGTGTTATATCCTGGGGTACACCTGACACCCCCAATACCTCAGTGTTATATCCTGGGGTACACCTGACACCCCCAATACCTCAGTGTTATATCCTGGGGTACACCTGACACCCCCAATACCTCAGTGTTATATCCTGGGGTACACCTGACACCCCCAATACCTCAGTGTTATATCCTGGGGTACACCTGACACCCCCAATACCTCAGTGTTATATCCTGGGGTACACCTGACACCCCCAATACCTCAGTGTTATATCCTGGGGTACACCTGCCCCCCCAGGGCCCCCCCACACCCCCAATACCCCTCAGTGTTATATCCTGGGGTACACCTGACACCCCCAAACCTCAGTGTTATATCCTGGGGTACACCTGACACCCCCAATACCTCAGTGTTATATCCTGGGGTACACCTGACACCCCCAATACCTCAGTGTTATATCCTGGGGTACACCTGACACCCCCAATACCTCAGTGTTATATCCTGGGGTACACCTGACACCCCAATACCTCAGTGTTATATCCTGGGGTACACCTGACACCCCCAACCTCAGTGTTATATCCTGGGGTACACCTGACACCCCCATACCTCAGTGTTATATCCTGGGGTACACCTGACACCCCCAAACCTCAGTGTTATATCCTGGGGTACACCTGACACCCCCAATACCTCAGTGTTATATCCTGGGGTACACCTGACACCCCCAATACCTCAGTGTTATATCCTGGGGTACACCTGACACAACCCCAATACCTCAGTGTTATATCCTGGGGCACACCTGACACCCCCAATACCTCAGTGTTATATCCTGGGGTACACCTGACACCCCCAATACCTCAGTGTTATATCCTGGGGTACACCTGACACCCCCCCTCAGTGTTATATCCTGGGGTACACCTGACACCAATACCTCAGTGTTATATCCTGGGGTACACCTGACACCCCCAATAAACCTCAGTGTTATATCCTGGGGTACACCTGACACCCCCAATACCTCAGTGTTATATCCTGGGGTACACCTGACACCCCCAATACCTCAGTGTTATATCCTGGGGTACACCTGACACCCCCAATACCTCAGTGTTATATCCTGGGGTACACCTGACACCCCCAATACCTCAGTGTTATATCCTGGGGTACACCTGACACCCCCAATACCTCAGTGTTATATCCTGGGGTACACCTGACACCCCCAATAGAACCCCTCAGTGTTATATCCTGGGGTACACCTGACACCCCCAATACCTCAGTGTTATATCCTGGGGTACACCTGACACCCCCAATACCTCAGTGTTATATCCTGGGGTACACCTGACACCCCCAATACCTCAGTGTTATATCCTGGGGTACACCTCACACCCCCAATACCTCAGTGTTATATCCTGACACCCCCAATACCTCAGTGTTATATCCTGGGGTACACCTGACACCCCCAATACCTCAGTGTTATATCCTGGGGTACACCTGACACCCCCAATACCTCAGTGTTATATCCTGGGGTACACCTGACACCCCCAATACCTCAGTGTTATATCCTGGGGTACACCTGACACCCCCAATACCTCAGTGTTATATCCTGGGGTACACCTGACACCCCCAATACCTCAGTGTTATATCCTGAGGTACACCTGACACCCCCAATACCTCAGTGTTATATCCTGGGGTACACCTGACACCCCCAATACCTCAGTGTTATATCCTGGGGTACACCTGACACCCCACCTCAGTGTTATATCCTGGGGTACACCTGACACCCCCAATACCTCAGTGTTATATCCTGGGGTACACCTGACACCCCCAATACCTCAGTGTTATATCCTGGGGTACACCTGACACCCCCAATACCTCAGTGTTATATCCTGGGGTACACCTGACACCCCCAACACTCAGTGTTATATCCTGGGGTACACCTGACACCCCCAATACCTCAGTGTTATATCCTGGGGTACACCTGACACCCCCAATACCTCAGTGTTATATCCTGGGGTACACCTGACACCCCCAATACCTCAGTGTTATATCCTGGGGTACACCTGACACCCCACCTCAGTGTTATATCCTGGGGTACACCTGACACACCCCCCCAATACCTCAGTGTTATATCCTGGGGTACACCTGACACCCCCAAACCTCAGTGTTATATCCTGGGGTACACCTGACACCCCCAATACCTCAGTGTTATATCCTGGGGTACACCTGACACCCCCAATACCTCAGTGTTATATCCTGGGGTACACCTGACACCCCCAATACCTCAGTGTTATATCCTGGGGTACACCTGACACCCCCAATACCTCAGTGTTATATCCTGGGGTACACCTGACACCCCCCAATACCTCAGTGTTATATCCTGGGGTACACCCCCTGACCCCCAACCCCGGGTACACCTGACCCCAATACCTCAGTGTTATATCCTGGGGTACACCTGACACCCCCAATACCTCAGTGTTATATCCTGGGGTACACCTGACACCCCCAACCTCAGTGTTATATCCTGGGGTACACCTGACACCCACCTCAGTGTTATATCCTGGGGTACACCTGACACCCCCAATACCTCAGTGTTATATCCCGGGGTACACCTGACACCCCCAATACCTCAGTGTTATATCCTGGGGTACACCTGACACCCCCCAATACCTCAGTGTTATATCCTGGGGTACACCTGACACCCCCAATACCTCAGTGTTATATCCTGGGGTACACCTGACACCCCCAACACCCCAGGGTTATATCCGGTACACCTGACACCCCCAATACCTCAGTGTTATATCCTGGGGTACACCTGACACCCCCTTTAGTGTTATATCCTGGGGTACACCTGACACCCCCAATACCTCAGTGTTATATCCTGGGGTACACCTGACACCCCCAATACCTCAGTGTTATATCCTGACCACCCCGGGTACACCTGACACCCCCAATACCTCAGTGTTATATCCTGGGGTACACCTGACACCCCCAATACCTCAGTGTTATATCCTGGGGTACACCTGACACCCCCAATACCTCAGTGTTATATCCTGGGGTACACCTGACACACCCCAATACCTCAGTGTTATATCCTGGGGTACACCTGACACCCCCAATACCTCAGTGTTATATCCTGGGGTACACCTGACACCCCCAATACCTCAGTGTTATATCCTACCAGAATCCGGGGAAATGGTTATTTACCCCCCCGGATTCCCCCCCCCAGGTATATCCTGGGGCATGACCGTGAATCCTGGGGACCACACCCCAATACCAGTTATAATGACACCCCAACCCAGTGTTATATCCTGGGGTACACCTGACACCCCCTCAGTGTTATATCCTGGGGTACACCTGACACCCCCAATACCTCAGTGTTATATCCTGGGGTACACCTGACACCCCCAATACCTCAGTGTTATATCCTGGGTACACCTGACACCCCCAATACCTCAGTGTTATATCCTGGGGTACACCTGACACCCCCAATACCTCAGTGTTATATCCTGGGTACACCTGACACCCCAATACCTCAGTGTTATATCCTGGGGTACACCTGACACCCCAATACCTCAGTGTTATATCCTGGGGTACACCTGACACCCCAATACCTCAGTGTTATATCCTGGGGTACACCTGACACCCCCAATACCTCAGTGTTATATCCTGGGGTACACCTGACACCCCCAATACCCAGTGTTATATCCTGGGGTACACCTGACACCCCCCTCAGTGTTATATCCTGGGGACACCTGACACCCCAATACCTCAGTGTTATATCCTGGGGTACACCTGACACCCCATACCCAGTGTTATATCCGGGGTACACCTGACACCCAGGATATACCTCAGGTTATATCCGGTACCTGACACCCCCAATACCCAGGTTATATCCTGGGTACCACACCCCCAATACCTCAGTGTTATATCCTGGGGTACACCTGACACCCCCAATACCTCAGTGTTATATCCTGGGGTACACCTGACACCCCCAATACCTCAGTGTTATATCCTGGGGTACACCTGACACCCCCAATACCTCAGTGTTATATCCTGGGGTACACCGAAACCCCCACAACCTCAGTGTTATATCCTGGGGTACACCTGACACCCCCAATACCTCAGTGTTATATCCTGGGGTACACCTGACACCCCCAATACCTCAGTGTTATATCCTGGGGTACACCTGACACCCCCTCAGTGTTATATCCGGGGTACACCTGACACCTCCAATACCTCAGTGTTATATCCTGGGGTACACCTGACACCCCCAATACCTCAGTGTTATATCCTGGGGTACACCTGACACCCCCAATACCTCAGTGTTATATCCTGGGGTACACCTGGCACCCCCAATACCTCAGTGTTATATCCTGGGGTACACCTGACACCCCCAATACCTCAGTGTTATATCCTGGGGTACACCTGACACCCCCAATACCTCAGTGTTATATCCTGGGGTACACCTGACACCGCCAATACCTCAGTGTTATATCCTGGGGTACACCTGACACCCCCAAACCTCAGTGTTATATCCTGGGGTACACCTGACACCCCCAATACCTCAGTGTTATATCCTGGGGTACACCTGACACCCCCAATACCTCAGTGTTATATCCTGGGGTACACCTGACACCCCCCAATACCTCAGTGTTATATCCTGGGGTACACCTGACACCCCCAAAACCTCAGTGTTATATCCTGGGGTACACCTGACACCCACACCTCAGTGTTATATCCTGGGGTACACCTGACACCCCCAATACCTCAGTGTTATATCCTGGGGTACACCTGACACCCCCAAACCTCAGTGTTATATCCTGGGGTACACCTGACACCCCCAATACCTCAGTGTTATATCCTGGGGTACACCTGACACCCCAAACCTGTGTTATATCCTGGGGTACACCTGACACCCCCCTCAGTGTTATATCCTGGGGTACACCTGACACCCCCAACCTCAGTGTTATATCCTGGGGTACACCTGACACCCCCATACCTCAGTGTTATATCCTGGGGTACACCTGACACCCCCAATACCTCAGTGTTATATCCTGGGGTACACCTGACACCCCCAATACCTCAGTGTTATATCCTGGGGTACACCTGACACCCCCCTCAGTGTTGTATCCTGGGGTACACCTGACACCCCCATACCTCAGTGTTATATCCTGGGGTACACCGACACCCCCAATACCTCAGTGTTATATCCTGGGGTACACCTGACCCCCAAACCCCAGTGTTGTATCCCGGGGCCCAATACCCAGTGTTATATCCTGGGGTACACCTGACACCCCCAATACCTCAGTGTTATATCCTGGGGTACACCTGACATACCCCTCAGTGTTATATCTGGGCACCCCCCCCCGCCGCCAATACCTCAGTGTTAATCCTGGGGTACACCTGACACCCCCACTACCTCAGTGTTAATCCTGGGGTACACCTGACACCACCAACAGCCTCAGTGTTATATCCTGGGAACAACCCAAGGAAGGGGAACAACAGGAACGGGGTACACCTGACACCCCCAATACCTCAGTGTTATATCCGAAAAAATTGTTAAAGGAAAACCCAAGGAAGGGGAAGAACCCGGAAGGGGAAGAAAGGAAGGAACGAACCCCAACGGAAGGGGAAGAACCCGGAAGGGGAACCGAAACCCCCCGGAATTGGGGTACACCTGACACCCCCAATACCTCAGTGTTATATCCGGGGTACACCTGACACCCCCAATACCTCAGTGCTATATCCTGGGGGGACACCTGACACCCCAATACCCCAGTGTTATATCCTGGACGGAAAGAATTGGGGACAAGAATGAAAAAAAACGGGTACACCTGACACCCCCACACCTCAGTGTTATATCCTGGGGTACACCTGACACCCCCAATACGGGACAACCTCAGTGTTATATCCTGGGGTACACCTGACACCCCCAATACCTCAGTGTTATATCCTCGGGTACACCTGACACCTCCAATACCTCAGTGTTATATCCTGGGGTACACCTGACACCCCCAATACCTCAGTGTTATATCCTGGGGTACACCTGACACCCTAAAACCTCAGTGTTATATCCTGGGGTACACCTGACACCCCCAATACCCCAGTGTTATATCCTGGGGTACACCGACACCCCCAATACCTCAGTGTTATATCCTGGGGTACACCTGACACCCCCAATACCTCAGTGTTATATCCTGGGGTACACCTGACACCCCCCTCAGTGTTATATCCTGGGGTACACCTGACACCCTCAATACCTCAGTGTTATATCCTGGGGTACACCTGACACCCCCAACCTCAGTGTTATATCCTGGGGTACACCTGACACCCCCAATACCTCAGTGTGATATCCTGGGGTACACCTGACACCCCCAATACCTCAGTGTTATATCCTGGGGTACACCTGACACCCCCCTCAGTGTTATATCCTGGGGTACACCTGACACCCCCCATGTTAAATACCTCAGTGTTATATCCTGGGGTACACCTGACACCCCCAATACCTCAGTGTTATATCCTGGGGTACACCTACACCCCATATTTATAAATCCTGGGGTACACCTGACACCCCCCAATACCTCAGTGTTATATCCTGGGGTACACCTGACACACCCCCAAACCTCAGTGTTATATCCTGGGGTACACCTGACACCCCCAATACCTCAGTGTTATATCCTGGGGTACACCTGACACCCCCAATACCTCAGTGTTATATCCTGGGGTACACCTGACACCCCCCTATACCTCAGTGTTATATCCTGGGGTACACCTGACACCAAAACCCAATACCTCAGTGTTATATCCTGGGGTACACCTGACACCCCCAACCTCAGTGTTATATCCTGGGGTACACCTGACACCCCCAATACCTCAGTGTTATATCCTGGGGTACACCTGACACCCCCAATACCTCAGTGTTATATCCTGGGGTACACCTGACACCCCCATACCTCAGTGTTATATCCTGGGGTACACCTGACACCCCAATACCTCAGTGTTATATCCCGGGGTACACCTGACACCCCCAATACCTCAGTGTTATATCCTGGGGCACACCTGACACCCCCAATACCTCAGTGTTATATCCTGGGGTACACCTGACACCCCCAATACCTCAGTGTTATATCCTGGGGTACACCTGACACCCCAACCTCAGTGTTATATCCTGGGGTACACCTGACACCCCCAATACCTCAGTGTTATATCCTGGGGTACACCTGACACCCCCTCAGTGTTATATCCTGGGGTACACCTGACACCCCCAATACCTCAGTGTTATATCCTGGGGTACACCTGACACCCCCAATACCTCAGTGTTATATCCTGGGGTACACCTGACACCCCCAATACCTCAGTGTTATATCCTGGGGTACACCTGACACCCCCAATACCTCAGTGTTATATCCTGGGGTACACCTGACACCCCCAATACCTCAGTGTTATATCCTGGGGTACACCTGACACCCCCAATATGGGACCCCTCAGTGTTATATCCTGGGGTACACCTGACACCCCCAATACCTCAGTGTTATATCCTGGGGTACACCTGACACCCCAATACCTCAGTGTTATATCCTGGGGTACACCTGACACCCCCAATACCTCAGTGCTATATCCTGGGGTACACCTGACACCCCCAAACCTCAGTGTTATATCCTGGGGTACACCTGACACCCCCAATACCTCAGTGTTATATCCTGGGGTACACCTGACACCCCCAATACCTCAGTGTTATATCCTGGGGTACACCTGACACCCCCCAATACCTCAGTGTTATATCCTGGGGTACACCTGACACCCCCCCTCAGTGTTATATCCTGGGGTACACCTGACACCCCCAATACCTCAGTGTTATATCCTGGGGTACACCTGACACCCCCCAATACCTCAGTGTTATATCCTGGGGTACACCTGACACCCCCCCAGTGTTATATCCCGGGGTACACCTGACACCCCCAATACCTCAGTGTTATATCCTGGGGTACACCTGACACCCCCAATACCTCAGTGTTATATCCTGGGGTACACCTGACACCCCCAATACCTCAGTGTTAATCCTGGGTACACCTGCACCCCATACCTCAGTGTTATATCTGGGGTACACCTGACACCCCCAATACCTCAGTGTTATATCCTGGGGTACACCTGACACCCCCAACCTCAGTGTTATATCTTGGGGTACACCTGACACCCCAATACCTCAGTGTTATATCCTGGGGTACACCTGACACCCCCAATACCTCAGTGTTATATCCTGGGGTACACCTGACACCCCCAATACCTCAGTGTTATATCCTGGGGTACACCTGACACCCCATACCTCAGTGTTATATCCTGGGGTACACCTGACACCCCCAATACCTCAGTGTTATATCCTGGGGTACACCTGACACCCCAAATACCTCAGGTGTTATATCCTGGGGTACACCTGACACCCCCAATACCTCAGTGTTATATCCTGGGGTACACCTGACACCCCCAATACCTCAGTGTTATATCCTGGGGTACACCTGACACCCCCAATACCTCAGTGTTATATCCTGGGGTACACCTGACACCCCCAACCTCAGTGTTATATCCTGGGGTACACCTGACACCCCCAATACCTCAGTGTTATATCCGGGGTACACCTGACACCCCCAATCCCTCAGTGTTATATCCTGGGGTACACCTGACACCCCCAATACCTCAGTGTTATATCCTGGGGTACACCTGACACCCCCCTCAGTGTTATATCCTGGGGTACACCTGACACCCCCAATACCTCAGTGTTATATCCTGGGGTACACCTGACACCCCCAATACCTCAGTGTTATATCCTGGGGTACACCTGACACCCCCAATACCTCAGTGTTATATCCTGGGGTACACCTGACACCCCAATACCTCAGTGTTATATCCTGGGGTACACCTGACACCCCCAATACCTCAGTGTTATATCCTGGGGTACACCTGACACCCCCAATACCTCAGTGTTATATCCTGGGGTACACCTGACACCCCCAATACCTCAGTGTTATATCCTGGGGTACACCTGACACCCCCAATACCTCAGTGTTATATCCTGGGGGTACACCTGACACCCCCCAATACCTCAGTGTTATATCCTGGGGTACACCTGACACCCCACCAGTGTTATATCCTGGGGTACCCCCCCAATACCCCTCAGTGTTATATCCTGGGGTACACCTGACACCCCCAATACCTCAGTGTTATATCCTGGGGTACACCTGACACCCCCAATACCTCAGTGTTATATCCTGGGGTACACCTGACACCCCCCCTCAGTGTTATATCCTGGGGTACACCTGACACCCCCAATACCTCAGTGTTATATCCTGGGGTACACCTGACACCCCCAATACCTCAGTGTTATATCCTGGGGCACCCACCCCCTTTTTTTTGGACCTGACACCCCATACCTCAGTGTTATATTTTGGGGTACACCTGACACCCCCATACCTCAGTGTTATATCCTGGGGTACACCTGACACCCCCAATACCTCAGTGTTATATCCTGGGGTACACCTGACACCCCCAATACCTCAGTGTTATATCCTGGGGTACACCTGACACCCCCAATACCTCAGTGTTATATCCTGGGGTACACCTGACACCCCCAATACCTCAGTGTTATATCCTGGGGTACACCTGACACCCCCAATACCTCAGTGTTATATCCTGGGGTACACCTGACACCCCTACCTCAGTGTTATATCCTGGGGTACACCTGACACCCCCAATACCTCAGTGTTATATCCTGGGGTACACCTGACACCCCCCAATACCTCAGTGTTATATCCTGGGGTACACCTGACACCCCCAATACCTCAGTGTTATATCCTCAGTGTCCTATATCAACCAACCCCCTCAGTGTTATATCCTGGGGTACACCTGACACCCCCAATACCTCAGTGTTATATCCTGGGGTACACCTGACACCCCCAATACCTCAGTGTTATATCCTGGGGTACACCTGACACCCCCAATACCTCAGTGTTATATCCTGGGGTACACCTGACACCCCAACCTCAGTG
The DNA here is from genome assembly GCA_947044405.1 of Leptodactylus fallax. NCBI lineage: Eukaryota > Metazoa > Chordata > Amphibia > Anura > Leptodactylidae > Leptodactylus > Leptodactylus fallax. The sequence continues at coordinate 250,234 of CAMRHE010000895.1, forward strand.
TTATATCCTGGGGTACACCTGACACCCCCCCCCCCCCTCAGTGTTATATCCTGGGGTACACCTGACACCCCCAATACCTCAGTGTTATATCCTGGGGTACACCTGACACCCTCAATACCTCAGTGTTATATCCTGGGGTACACCTGACACCCCCAATACCTCAGTGTTATATCCTGGGGTACACCTGACACCACCTCAGTGTTATATCCTGGGGTACACCTGACACCCCCAATACCTCAGTGTTATATCCTGGGGTACACCTGACACCCCCAATACCTCAGTGTTATATCCTGGGGTACACCTGACACCCCCAATACCTCAGTGTTATATCCTGGGGTACACCTGACACCCCCAATACCTCAGTGTTATATCCTGGGGTACACCTGACACCCCCAATACCTCAGTGTTATATCCTGGGGTACACCTGACACCCCCCCCTCAGTGTTATATCCTGGGGTACACCTGACACCCCCACACCTCAGTGTTATATCCTGGGGTACACCTGACACCCCCAATACCTCAGTGTTATATCCTGGGGTACACCTGACACCCCAATACCTCAGTGTTATATCCTGGGGTACACCTGACACCCCCAATACCTCAGTGTTATATCCTGGGGTACACCTGACACCTCCAATACCTCAGTGTTATATCCTGGGGTACACCTGACACCCCCAATACCTCAGTGTTATATCCCGGGGTACACCTGACACCCCCAATACCTCAGTGTTATATCCTGGGGTACACCTGACACCCCCAAACCTCAGTGTTATATCCTGGGGTACACCTGACACCCCCAATACCTCAGTGTTATATCCTGGGGTACCCCTCACACCCCAAATACCTTCAGTGTTATATCCTGGGGTACACCTGACACCCCCAATACCTCAGTGTTATATCCTGGGGTAACCTGAAACCCCCAAAAATACCTCAGTGTTATATCCTGGGTACACCTGACACCCCCAACCTCAGTGTTATATCCTGGGGTACACCTGACACCCCCAATACCTCAGTGTTATATCCTGGGGTACACCTGACACCCCCAATACCTCAGTGTTATATCCTGGGGTACACCTGACACCCCCAATACCTCAGTGTTATATCCTGGGGTACACCTGACACCCCCACCTCAGTGTTATATCCTGGGGTACACCTGACACCCCCAATACCTCAGTGTTATATCCTGGGGTACACCTGACACCCCCAATACCTCAGTGTTATATCCTGGGGTACCCCCACACCCCAATACCTCAGTGTTATATCCTGGGGTACACCTGACACCCCCAACCTCAGTGTTATATCCTGGGGTACACCTGACACCCCCCCCAGTGTTATCAATACCTCAGTGTTATATCCTGGGGTACACCTGACACCCCCAATACCTCAGTGTTATATCCTGGGGTACACCTGACACCCCCAAACCTCAGTGTTATATCCTGGGGTACACCTGACACCCCCAATAGGCCTCAGTGTTATATCCTGGGGTACACCTGACACCCCCAATACCTCAGTGTTATATCCTGGGGTACACCTGACACCCCCAATACCTCAGTGTTATATCCTGGGGTACACCTGACACCCCCAATACCTCAGTGTTATATCCTGGGGTACACCTGACACCCCCAATACCTCAGTGTTATATCCTGGGGTACACCTGACACCCCAACCCCTCAGTGTTATATCCTGGGGTACACCTGACACCCCCAATACCTCAGTGTTATATCCTGGGGTACACCTGACACCCCCAACCTCAGTGTTATATCCTGGGGTACACCCCACCCCCCCACAATAAATTTATATATAACCTTAACAACACAAATACCTCAGTGTTATATCCTGGGTACACCTGACCCCCAAACCTCAGTGTTATATCCTGGGGTACACCTAACACCCCCAATACCTCAGTGTTATATCCTGGGGTACACCTGACACCCCAATACCTCAGTGTTATATCCTGGGGTACACCTGACACCCCCAATACCTCAGTGTTATATCCTGGGGTACACCTGACACCCCCAATACCTCAGTGTTATATCCTGGGGTACACCTGACACCCCCAATACCTCAGTGTTATATCCTGGGGTACACCTGACACCCCACCTCAGTGTTATATCCTGGGGTACACCTGACACCCCCAATACCTCAGTGTTATATCCCGGGGTACACCTGACACCCCCAATACCTCAGTGTTATATCCTGGGGTACACCTGACACCCCCCTCAGTGTTATATCCTGGGGTACACCTGCACTCTCATATCCTGGGCCTAACCCCAAACTGTTATATCCTGGGGTACACCTGACACCCCCAATACCTCAGTGTTATATCCTGGGGTACACCTGACACCCCCCAATACCTCAGTGTTATATCCTGGGGTACACCTGACACCCCCAATACCTCAGTGTTATATCCTGGGGTACACCTGACACCCCCAATACCTCAGTGTTATATCCTGGGGTACACCTGACACCCCCAATACCCAGTGTTATATCCTGGGGTACACCTGACACCCCCTCAGTGTTATATCCTGGGGTACACCTGACACCCCCAATACGGACCCCCCCCCTCAGTGTTATATCCTGGGGTACACCTGACACCCCCAATACCTCAGTGTTATATCCTGGGGTACACCTGACACCCCCAATACCTCAGTGTTATATCCTGGGGTACACCTGACACCCCCAATACCTCAGTGTTATACTTCCTGGGGTACACCTGACACCCCCAATACCTCAGTGTTATATCCTGGGGTACACCTGACACCCCCCAATACCTCAGGGTTATATCCCTCAGTGTTATATCCTGGGGTACACCTGACACCCCCATACCTCAGTGTTATATCCTGGGGTACACCTGACACCCCCAACCTCAGTGTTATATCCTGGGGTACACCTGACACCCCCAATACCTCAGTGTTATATCCTGGGGTACACCTGACACCCCCAATACCTCAGTGTTATATCCTGGGGTACACCTGACACCCCCATACCTCAGTGTTATATCCTGGGGTACACCTGACACCCCCTATACCTCAGTGTTATATCCTGGGGTACACCTGACACCCCCAATACCTCAGTGTTATATCCTGGGGTACACCTGACACCCCAATACCTAGTGTATATCCTGGGGTACACCTGACACCTCCAATACCTCAGTGTTATATCCTGGGGTACACCTGACACCCCCAATGCCTCAGTGTTATATCCTGGGGTACACCTGACACCCCCAATACCTCAGTGTTATATCCTGGGGTACACCTGACACCCCCAATACCTCAGTGTTATATCCTGGGGTACACCTGACACGCCCCTATACCTCAGTGTTATATCCTGGGGTACACCTGACACCCCCAATACCTCAGTGTTATATCCTGGGGTACACCTGACACCCCCATACCTCAGTGTTATATCCTGGGGTACACCTGACACCCCCAATACCTCAGTGTTATATCCTGGGGTACACCTGACACCCCCGATGCCTCAGTGTTATATCCTGGGGTACACCTGACACCCCACTCAGTGTTATATCCTGGGGTACACCTGACACCCCCAATACCTCAGTGTTATATCCTGGGGTACACCTGACACCCCCCCTCAGTGTTATATCCTGGGGTACACCCCTACACCCCCAAAACCTCGTGTTATATCCCGGGGTACACCTGACACCCCCAATACCTCAGAGTTATATCCTGGGGTACACCTGACACCCCCAACCTCAGGTTATATCCTTGGGTACACCTGACACCTCCAATACCGCAGTGTTATATCCTGGGGGTACACCTGAACCCCCAATACGTAATTAAAACTATGAAAAAAATAAAAATTACGAACCCCCTCAGTGTTATATCCTGGGGTACACCTGACACCCCCAATACCTCGGTGTTATATCCTGGGATACACCTGACACCCCCCAATACCTCAGTGTTATATCCTAAAAAGGGGTACACCTGACACCCCCAATACCTCAGTGTTATATGGCCTGGGGTACACCTGACACCCTCAATACCTCAGTGTTATATCCTGGGGTACACCTGACACCCTCATACCTCAGTGTTATATCCTGGGGTACACCTGACACCCCCAATACCTCAGTGTTATATCCTGGGGTACACCTGACACCCCGGGAAACCAAAGAAACAAGGACAACAAGATACCCCCTCAGTGTTATATCCTGGGGTACACCTGACACCCCCAATACCTCAGTGTTTTATCCTGGGGTACACCTGACACCCCCTCAGTGTTATATCCCGGTACACTGTACACCCCCATAAGGTCGGGCCGCCCTCAGTGTTATATCCTGGGGGTACACCTGACACCCCCAATACCTCAGTGTTATATCCCGGGGGTACACCTGACACCCCCAATACCTCAGTGTTATATCCCCGGGTACACCTGACACCCCCACCTCAGTGTTATATCCTGGGGTACACCTGACACCCCCAATACCTCAGTGTTATATCCTGGGGTCACCTGACACCCCCCATACCTTGTGTGGGGACGACCCCCCCCAGTGTTATATCCCTGGGGTACACCTGACACCCCCAATACCTCAGTGTTATACCTAGTACACTGTAACTAACAATACCTCAGTGTTATATCCTGGGGTACACCTGACACCCCCAATACCTGTTGGGGAACCAACCCCAGTGTTATATCCTGGGGTACACCTGACACCCCCAACCTAAACCCCCACCCCCTATACCTCAGTGTTATATCCTGGGGTACACCTGACACCCCTACCTCAGTGTTATATCCTGGGGTACACCTGACACCCCTTTCTGGAAACCCCAATATATTTGGGAAACCAAAGGAAACCAAAAGGGGAACTAAAATAGAAACTAACTATGGCACAAACGGGGAAACAATTGGGACAAACCGGGGAACCAAAAAAGACGGGCCGCCCAATACCTCAGTGTTATATCCTGGGGTACACCTGACACCCCACCTCAGTGTTATATCCTGAGGGTACACCTGACACCCCCCCTCAGTGTTATATCCTGGGGTACACCTGACACCCCCCCCTCAGTGTTATATCCTTTAGTACACCTGACACCCCCTATACCTCAGTGTTATATCCCGGTACACCTGACACCCCTCAGTGTTATATTTTGGGGTACACCTGACACCCCTATACCTCAGTGTTATATTTTGGGGTACACCTGACACCCCCAATACCTCAGTGTTATATCCTGGGGTACACCTGACACCCCCTATACCTCAGTGTTTTATATCCTGGGTACACCTGGCACCCCCAATACCTCAGTGTTATATCCTGGGGTACACCTGACACCCCTATACCTCAGTGTTATATCCTGGAGTACATCTGACACCCCCTCAGTGTTATATTTTGGGGTACACCTGACACCTCCAATACCTCAGTGTTATATCCTGGGGTACACCTGACACCCCTATACCTCAGTGACATATCCTGGGGTACATCTGACACCCCCCTCAGTGTTATATTTTGGGGTACCTGACACCTCCAATACCTCAGTGTTATATCCTGGGGTACACCTGACACCCCCAATACCTCAGTGTTATATCCTGGGGTACACCTGACACCCCCAATACCTCAGTGTTATATTTTAGGGTAAACCTGACACCCCTATACCTCAGTGTTATATCCTGGGGTACACCTGACACTCCCCAATACCTCAGTGTTATATCCTGGGGTACACCTAACACATGTCCCTACCTCAGTGTTATATCCTGGGGTACACCTAACACCCCCAATACCTCAGTGTTATATCCTGGGGTACACCTGACACCCCCCCTCAGTGTTATATCCTGGGGTACACCCTGACACCCCCAAAACCTCAGTGTTATATCCCGGGGTACACCTGACACCCCCAATACCTCAGTGTTATATCCTGGGGTACACACCTGACACCCCCAATACCTCAGTGTTATATCCTGGGGTACACCTGACACCCCCAAAACCTCAGTGTTATATCCCCTGCGGTGCACCTGACACCCCCAATACCTCAGTGTTATATCCCGGGGTACACCTGACACCCCCAATACCTCAGTGTTATATCCTGGGGTACACCTAACACCCCCTCAGTGTTATATCCTGGGGTACCTGACACCCCCCTCAGTGTTATATCCTGGGGCACACCTGACACCCCCAATACCTCCAGTGTTATATCCTGGGGTACACCTGACACCCCCAATACCTCAGTGTTATATCCTGGGGTGCACCTGACACCCCCCTCAGTGTTATATCCTGGGAATGCATACAACCCCCCTCCACCTCAGTGTTATATCCTGGGGTACACCTGACACCTCCAATACCTCAGTGTTATATCCTGGGGTACACCTGACACCCCCAATACCTCAGTGTTATATCCTGGGGTACACCTGACACCCCCTCAGTGTTATATCCTGAGTGCACCTGACACCCCCTCAGTGTTATATCCTGGGGTACACCTGACACCCCAATACCTCAGTGTTTTATCCCGGGGTACACTGACACCCCCCTCAGTGTTATATCCTGGGGTACACCTGACACCCTCAATACCTCAGTGTTATATCCTGGGGTACACCTGACACCTCCAATACCTCAGTGTTATATCCTGGGGTACACCTGACACCCCCCTCAGTGTTATATCCTGGGGTACACCTGACACCCCCCTCAGTGTTATATCCTGAGGTACACCTGACACCCCCAATACCTCGGTGTTATATCCTGGGGTACACCTGAGACCCCCAATACCTCAGTGTTATATCCTGGGGTACACCTGACACCCCCCCCTCAGTGTTATATCCTGGGGTACACCTGACACCCCCAATACCTCGGTGTTATATCAGGGTACACCTGACACCCCCCAATACCTCAGTGTTATATCCTGGGAATTTTAATACCCCAATACCTCAGTGTTATATCCCGGGGTACACCTGACACCCCCAATACCTCAGTGTTATATCCTGGGGTACCTGACACCCCCTCAGTGTTATATCCTGGGGTACACCCTGACACCCCCTCAGTGTTATATTTTGGGGTACACCTGACACCCCCTATGCCTCAGTGTTATATTTTGGAATGCACCTGACACCTCCAATACCTCAGTGTTATATCCCGGGGTACACCTGACACCCCCAATACCTCAGTGTTATATCCTGGTGTACACACAACCCCCAATACCTCAGTGTTGTATCTGGGGTACACCTGACACCCCCCAATACCTCAGTGTTATATCCAGTGCTGCCCCTGACACCTCCAATACCTCAGTGTTATATCCCGGGGTACACCTGACACCCCCAATACCTCAGTGTTATATCCTGGGGTACACCCTGACACCCCCCTCAGTGTTATATCCTGAGAGATTACGCCTGACACCTCTATACCTCAGTGTTATATCCTGGGGTACACCTGACACCTCAATACCTCAGTGTTATATCCTGGGAGGTCGCCTGACACCCCCAATACCTCAGTGTTATATCCTGGGGTACACCTGACACCCCCAATACCTCAGTGTTGTATCCTGGGGCACACCTGACACCTCCAATACCTCAGTGTTATATCCCGGGGTACACCTGACACCCCCAATACCTCAGTGTTATATCCTGGGGTACACCTGACACCCCCCCTCAGTGTTATATCCTGGGGTACACCTGACACCCCCAATACCTCAGTGTTATATTTTGGGGTACACCTGACACCCCCTATACCTCAGTGTTATATTTTGGGGTACACTGACTTCCCCTATACCTCAGTGTTATATCCTGGGGGTACATCTGACCTCCCCCTCAGTGTTATATTTTGGGGTACACCTGACACCCCCTATACCTCAGTGTTATCCTGGGGTACATCTGACACCCCCCCCTCCAGTGTTATATCTGGGGTACCTGACCCTCACTTTGCGTTTTACAGCTTTTAACCTCTATACCTCAGTGTTATATCCTGGAGTACACCTAACACCCCTCAATACCTCAGTGTTATATCTAGGTACACCTGACACCCTCAATACCTCAGTGTTATATCCTGGGGTACACCTGACACCCCCCTCAGTGTTATATCCTGGGGTACACCTGACACCCCCAATACCTCAGTGTTATATCCTGGGGTACACCTGACACCCTCAATACCTCAGTGTTATCCTGGGGTACACCCTGACACCCCCAATACCTCAGTGTTATATCCTGGGGTACACCTGACACCCCCAATACCTCAGTGTTATATCCTCAGTGGGGTACACCTGACACCCCCAATACCTCAGTGTTATATCCTGGGGTACACCTGACACCCCCAATACCTCAGTGTTATATCCTGGGGTACACCTGACACCCCCAATACCTCAGTGTTATATCCTGGGGTACACCTGACACCCCCAATACCTCAGTGTTATATCCTGGGGTACACCTGACACCCCCAATACCTCAGTGTTATATCCTGGGGTACACCTGACACCCCAATACCTCAGTGTTATATCCTGGGGTACACCTGACACCAGTGTTATCTCTATGGCCCCCAATGGGGTACACTGACACCTCCAATACCTCAGTGTTATATCCTGGGGTACACCTGACACCCCCAATACCTCAGTGTTATATCCTGGGGTACACCTGACACCCCCAATACCTCAGTGTTATATCCTGGGGTACACCTGACACCCCCAATACCTCAGTGTTATATCCTGGGGTACACCTGACACCCCCAATACCTCAGTGTTATATCCTGGGGTACACCTGACACCCCAATACCTCAGTGTTATATCCTGGGGTACACCTGACACCCCCAATACCTCAGTGTTATATCCTGGGGTACACCTGACACCCCCAATACCTCAGTGTTATATCCTGGGGTACACCTGACACCCCCAATACCTCAGTGTTATATCCTGGGGTACACCTGACACCTCAGTGTTATATCCCCAATACCTACCTCAGTGTTATATCCTGGGGTACACCTGACACCCCCAATACCTCAGTGTTATATCCTGGGGTACACCTGACACCCCCAATACCTCAGTGTTATATCCTGGGGTACACCTGACACCCCCAATACCTCAGTGTTATATCCTGGGGTACACCTGACACCCCCAATACCTCAGTGTTATATCCTGGGGTACACCTGACACCCCCAATACCTCAGTGTTATATCCTGGGGTACACCTCAGTGACACCCCCAATACCTCAGTGTTATATCCTGGGGTACACCTGACACCCCCAATACCTCAGTGTTATATCCTGGGGTACACCTGACACCCCCAATACCTCAGTGTTATATCCTGGGGTACACCTGACACCCCCAATACCTCAGTGTTATATCCTGGGGTACACCTGACACCTCAGTGTTATATCCTGGGGTACACCTGACACCCCCAATACCTCAGTGTTATATCCTGGGGTACACCTGACACACCTCCAATACCTCAGTGTTATATCCTGGGGTACACCTGACACCCCCAATACCTCAGTGTTATATCCTGGGGTACACCTGACACCCCCAATACCTCAGTGTGTCAGTGTTATATCCTGGGGTACACCTGACACCCCCAATACCTCAGTGTTATATCCTGGGGTACACCTGACACCCCAATACCTCAGTGTTATATCCTGGGGTACACCTGACACCCCCAATACCTCAGTGTTATATCCTGGGGTACACCTGACACCCCCAATACCTCAGTGTTATATCCTGGGGTACACCTGACACCCCAATACCTCAGTGTTATATCCTGGGGTACACCTGACACCCCCAATACCTCAGTGTTATATCCTGGGGTACACCTGACACCCCCAATACCTCAGTGTTATATCCTGGGGTACACCTGACACCCCCAATACCTCAGTGTTATATCCTGGGGTACACCTGACACCCCAATACCTCAGTGTTATATCCTGGGGTACACCTGACACCCCCAATACCTCAGTGTTATATCCTGGGGTACACCTGTGTTATATCCTGGGGTACACCTGACACCCCCCCTCAGTGTTATATCCTGGGGTACACCTGACACCCCCAGTGTTATATCCTGGGGTACACCTGACACCCCCAATACCTCAGTGTTATATCCTGGGGTACACCTGACACCCCCAATACCTCAGTGTTATATCCTGGGGTACACCTGACACCCCCAATACCTCAGTGTTATATCCTGGGGTACACCTGACACCCCAATACCTCAGTGTTATATCCTGGGGTACACCTGACACCCCCAATACCTCAGTGTTATATCCTGGGGTACACCTGACACCCCAATACCTCAGTGTTATATCCTGGGGTACACCTGACACCCCCCAGTGTTAATACCTCAGTGTTATATCCTGGGGTACACCTGACACCCCCAATACCTCAGTGTTATATCCTGGGGTACACCTGACACCCCCAATACCTCAGTGTTATATCCTGGGGTACACCTGACACCCCCAATACCTCAGTGTTATATCCTGGGGTACACCTGACACCCCAATACCTCAGTGTTATATCCTGGGGTACACCTGACACCCCAATACCTCAGTGTTATATCCTGGGGTACACCTGACACCCCCAATACCTCAGTGTTATATCCTGGGGTACACCTGACACCCCCAATACCTCAGTGTTATATCCTGGGGTACACCTGACACCCCCAATACCTCAGTGTTATATCCTGGGGTACACCTGACACCCCCAATACCTCAGTGTTATATCCTGGGGTACACCTGACACCCCCAATCAGTGTTATATCCTGGGGTACACCTGACACCCCCAATACCTCAGTGTTATATCCTGGGGTACACCTGACACCCCCAATACCTCAGTGTTATATCCTGGGGTACACCTGACACCCCCAATACCTCAGTGTTATATCCTGGGGTACACCTGACACCCCCAATACCTCAGTGTTATATCCTGGGGTACACCTGACACCCCCAATACCTCAGTGTTATATCCTGGGGTACACCTGACACCTCAGTGTTATATCCTGGGGTACACCTGACACCCCCTCAGTGTTATATCCTGGGGTACACCTGACACCCCCAATACCTCAGTGTTATATCCTGGGGTACACCTGACAATACCTCAGTGTTATATCCTGGGGTACACCTGACACCCCCAATACCTCAGTGTTATATCCTGGGGTACACCTGACACCCCCAATACCTCAGTGTTATATCCTGGGGTACACCTGACACCCCAGTGTTATACCTCAGTGTTATATCCTGGGGTACACCTGACACCCCCAATACCTCAGTGTTATATCCTGGGGTACACCTGACACCCCCAATACCTCAGTGTTATATCCTGGGGTACACCTGACACCCCAATACCTCAGTGTTATATCCTGGGGTACACCTGACACCCCAATACCTCAGTGTTATATCCTGGGGTACACCTGACACCCAATACCTCAGTGTTATATCCTGGGGTACACCTGACACCCCCAATACCTCAGTGTTATATCCTGGGGTACACCTGACACCCCCAATACCTCAGTGTTATATCCTGGGGTACACCTGACACCCCAATACCTCAGTGTTATATCCTGGGGTACACCTGACACCCCAATACCTCAGTGTTATATCCTGGGGTACACCTGACACCCCCAATACCTCAGTGTTATATCCTGGGGTACACCTGACACCCCCAATACCTCAGTGTTATATCCTGGGGTACACCTGACACCCCCAATACCTCAGTGTTATATCCTGGGGTACACCTGACACCCCCAATACCTCAGTGTTATATCCTGGGGTACACCTGACACCCCCAATACCTCAGTGTTATATCCTGGGGTACACCTGACACCCCCAATACCTCAGTGTTATATCCTGGGGTACACCTGACACCCCCAATACCTCAGTGTTATATCCTGTTATATCCTGGGTACACCTGACACCCCCAATACCTCAGTGTTATATCCTGGGGTACACCTGACACCCCCAATACCTCAGTGTTATATCCTGGGGTACACCTGACACCCCCAATACCTCAGTGTTATATCCTGGGGTACACCTGACACCCCAATACCTCAGTGTTATATCCTGGGGTACACCTGACACCCCCAATACCTCAGTGTTATATATCCAGTGTTATATGGGGTACACCTGACACCCCCAATACCTCAGTGTTATATCCTGGGGTACACCTGACACCCCCAATACCTCAGTGTTATATCCTGGGGTACACCTGACACCCCCAATACCTCAGTGTTATATCCTGGGGTACACCTGACACCCCCAATACCTCAGTGTTATATCCTGGGGTACACCTGACACCCCAATACCTCAGTGTTATATCCTGGGGTACACCTGACACCCCCAATACCTCAGTGTTATATCCTGGGGTACACCTGACACCCCCTCACCTCAGTGTTATATCCTGGGGTACACCTGACACCTCAGTGTTATATCCTGGGGTACACCTGACACCTCCAATACCTCAGTGTTATATCCTGGGGTACACCTGACACCCCAATACCTCAGTGTTATATCCTGGGGTACACCTGACACCCCCAATACCTCAGTGTTATATCCTGGGGTACACCTGACACCCCCAATACCTCAGTGTTATATCCTGGGGTACACCTGACACCCCCAATACCTCAGTGTTATATCCTGGGGTACACCTGACACCCCCAATACCTCAGTGTTATATCCTGTTGACACCCCCAATACCTCAGTGTTATATCCTGGGGTACACCTGACACCCCCAATACCTCAGTGTTATATCCTGGGGTACACCTGACACCCCCAATACCTCAGTGTTATATCCTGGGGTACACCTGACACCCCAATACCTCAGTGTTATATCCTGGGGTACACCTGACACCCCCAATACCTCAGTGTTATATCCTGGGGTACACCTGACACCCCCAATACCTCAGTGTTATATCCTGGGGTACACCTGACACCCCCAATACCTCAGTGTTATATCCTGGGGTACACCTGACACCCCCAATACCTCAGTGTTATATCCTGGGGTACACCTGACACCCCCAATACCTCAGTGTTATATCCTGGGGTACACCTGACACCCCCAATACCTCAGTGTTATATCCTGGGGTACACCTGACACCCCCAATACCTCAGTGTTATATCCTGGGGTACACCTGACACCCCCTCAGTGTTATACCTGGGGTACACCCCCAATACCTCAGTGTTATATCCTGGGGTACACCTGACACCCCCAATACCTCAGTGTTATATCCTGGGGTACACCTGACACCCCCAATACCTCAGTGTTATATCCTGGGGTACACCTGACACCCCCAATACCTCAGTGTTATATCCTGGGGTACACCTGACACCCCCAATACCTCAGTGTTATATCCTGGGGTACACCTGACACCCCCAATACCTCAGTGTTATATATGACACCTCCAATACCTCAGTGGGGTACACCTGACACCCCCAATACCTCAGTGTTATATCCTGGGGTACACCTGACACCCCAATACCTCAGTGTTATATCCTGGGGTACACCTGACACCCCCAATACCTCAGTGTTATATCCTGGGGTACACCTGACACCCCCAATACCTCAGTGTTATATCCTGGGGTACACCTGACACCCCCAATACCTCAGTGTTATATCCTGGGGTACACCTGACACCCCCAATACCTCAGTGTTATATCCTGGGGTACACCTGACACCCCCAATACCTCAGTGTTATATCCTGGGGTACACCTGACACCCCCAATACCTCAGTGTTATATACACCTGACACCCCCAATACCTCAGTGTTATATCCTGGGGTACACCTGACACCTCAGTGTTATATCCAATGACACCTCAGTGTTATATCCTGGGGTACACCTGACACCCCCAATACCTCAGTGTTATATCACAAGGTTAAGCTGACTTGCCCCCAACTCTACCTCAGTGTTATATCACCAAGTGCACCTGGCCTGCAATACTACTCAGTGTTATATCACAAATTTTATGACACCCCAATAAACATACTTTCAGTGTTATATCCTGGGGTACACCTACCTTTAATACCTCAGTGTTGTATCTGGGTGCACCTGACTTTAGGAAATATGATTGTATATCCTGCGGTACACCTGACACTTTAATACCTCGTGGTCCCCCCTCTGGTACCTGACACCCCACCTCAGTGTATTCCTGGGGTACACCCCACACCCCAATAAGGCTCAGTGTTATATCCTGGGGTGCACCTGACACCCGACACCCCCACACCTCAGTGTTATATCCCGGGGTACACCTGACACCCCAATTCCCTCAGTGTTATCACAATTACCTGACACCCCATACCTCAGTGTTATATCCCAAAGTACACCTGACACCCCCTATACCTCAGTGACATATCCTAGGGTCACCTGACACCCCCAATACCTCAGTGTTATATCCGGGTACACCTGATACCCCCAGCACCTCAGTGTTATATCCTGGGGCACACCTGACACCCCTAATACCTCAGTGTTATATCTAGGGGTACACCTGACACCCCCAATACCTCAATGTTGTATCCCTGGGGTACACCTGACACCCCAATACCTCAGTGTTATATCTGGGGTACACCTGACACCTCTACTGCCTCAGTGTTATATCCTGGGGCACACCTGACACCCCCAATACCTCAGTGTTATATCCTTACACCTGACACCCCCAATACCTCAGTGTTGTATCCTGGGGTACGGCCTGGAAAACAAAACAACACACCCCCAATACCTCAGTGTTTTATCCTGGGGTACACCTGACACCCCCAATACCTCAGTGTTATATCCTGGGGTGCACCTGACACCCCCAATACCTCAGTGTTATATCTGGGGTACACCTGACACCCTCAATACCTCAGTGTTATATCCTGGGGTACACCTGACACCCTCAATACCTCAGGATGTTATATCCTAGGGTACCCCCTGCACAAAAAAAAAAAAAACTTGACACACCCCAATACCTCAGTGTTAAATTTATACACCTGACACCTCACACCCCCTCAGTGTTATATCACCGAGTATACCTGACACCCCCAATACCTCAGTGTTTTATCCGGGGTACACCTGACACCCTCAATACCTCAGTGTTTTATCCTGGGAGTACGCCTGACACCCTCAATACCTCAGTGTTATATCCTGGGGTACACCTGACACCCCCAATACCTCAGTGTTATATCCCTGGGGTACACCTGACACCCCCAATACCTCAGTGTTATGTCCTGGGGTACACCTGACACCCCCACCCAGGTTACATCCAATACCTCAGTGTTATATCCTGGGGTACACCTGACACCCCCAATACCTCAGTGTTATATCCTGGGGTACACCTGACACCCCCCAATACCTCAGTGTTATATCCTGGGGTACACCTGACACCCCCATACCTCAGTGTTATATCCTGGGGTACACCTAACACCCCCAATACCTCAGTGATATCCTAGGGTACACCTGACACCCCCAATACCTCAGTGTTATATCCTGGGGTACACCCTGACACCCCCAATACCTCAGTGTTATATCCTGGGGTACACCAACCCCACCCCCTCAGTGTTATATCCTGGGGTACACCTGACACCCCCAATATCTGGTGTATTTACTTAAAAACCTCAGTGTTATATCCTGGGGTACACCTGACACCCCAATCCTCAGTGTTATATCCTGGGGTACACCTGACACCCCCAATACCTCAGTGTTATATCCTGGGGTACACCTGACACCCCCAATACCTCAGTGTTATATCCTGGGGTACACCTGACACCCCACCTCAGTGTTATATCCTGGGGTACACCTGACACCCCCCAATACCTCAGTGTTATATCCTGGGGTACACCTGACACCCCCAATACCTCAGTGTTATTCCTGACACCCCCCCCTCAGTGTTATATACCTGGACCACCCCCAATACCTCAGTGGTTATACCTCCGGGGACCACCCCCAATACCTCAGTGTTATATCCTGGGGTACACCTGACACCCCCAATACCCTCAGTGTTATATCCTGGGGTACACCTGACACCCCATTAATACCTCAGTGTTATATCCTGGGGTACACCTGACACCCCCAATACCTCAGTGTTATATCCTGGGGTACACCTGACACCCCCAATACCTCAGTGTTATATCCTGGGGTACACCTGACACCCCCAATACCTCAGTGTTATATCCTGGGGTACACCTGACACCCCCAATACCTCAGTGTTATATCCTGGGGTACACCTGACACCCCCAAACCTCAGTGTTATATCCTGGGGTACACCTGACACCCCCAATACCTCAGTGTTATATCCTGGGGTACACCCTCACACCCACCCCTCAGTGTTATATCCTGGGGTACACCTGACACCCCCCATACCTCAGTGTTATATCCTGGGGTACACCTGACACCCCCAATGCCTCAGTGTTGTATCCTGGGGTACGCCTGACACCCCCAATACCTCAGTGTTATATCCTGGGGTACACCTGACACCCCCAATACCTCAGTGTTATATCCTGGGGTACCCTGACACCCCTAAACCCTCAGTGTTATATCCTGGGGTACACCTGACACCCCCAATACCTCAGTGTTATATCCTGGGGTACACCTGACACCCCCAATACCTCAGTGTTATATCCTGGGGTACACCTGACACCCCCCAATACCTCAGTGTTATATCCTGGGGTACACCTGACACCCCCAACCTCAGTGTTATATCCTGGGGTACACCTGACACCCCCAATACCTCAGTGTTATATCCTGGGGTACACCTGACACCCCCAATACCTCAGTGTTATATCCTGGGGTACACCTGACACCCCCAACCTCAGTGTTATATCCTGGGGTACACCTGACTACACCCCTCAGTGTTACATCCTGGGGTACACCCTGACACCCACCTCAGTGTTATATCCTGGGGTACACCTGACACCCCCAATACCTCAGTGTTATATCCTGGGGGTACACCTGACACCCCCCAATACCTCAGTGTTATATCCTGGGGTACACCTGACACCCCCACCCCCCAATACCTCAGTGTTATATCCTGGGGTACACCTGACACCCCCAATACCTCAGTGTTATATCCTGGGGTACACCTGACACCCCCAATACCTCAGTGTTATATCCTGGGGTACACCTGACACCCCCCCCCCCTCAGTGTTATATCCTGGGGTACACCTGACACCCCCAATACCTCAGTGTTATATCCTGGGGTACACCTGACACCCCCAATACCTCAGTGTTATATCCTGGGGTACACCTGACACCACCCCCAATACCTCAGTGTTACGGGGCGACACCCCCAATACCACAACCCCCCTCAGTGTTATATCCTGGGGTACACCTGACACCCCCAATACCTCAGTGTTATATCCTGGGGTACACCTGACACCCCCAATACCTCAGTGTTATATCCTGGGGTACACCTGACACCCCCTCAGTGTTATATCCTGGGGTACACCTGACACCCCCAATACCTCAGTGTTATATCCTAGGGTACACCTGACACCCCCGACACCCCCCTCAGTGTTATATCCTGGGGTACACCTGACACCCCCAATACCTCAGTGTTATATCCAGGGGTACACCTGACACCCCCAATACCTCAGTGTTATATCCTGGGGTACACCTGACACCCCCAATACCTCAGTGTTATATCCTGGGGTACACCTGACACCCCCAATACCTCAGTGTTATATCCTGGGGTACACCTGACACCCCCAATACCTCAGTGTTATATCCTGGGGTACACCTGACACCCCCAATACCTCAGTGTTATATCCTGGGGTACACCTGACACCCCCCAATACCTCAGTGTTATATCCTGGGGTACACCTGACACCCCCAATACCTCAGTGTTATATCCTGGGGTACACCTGACACCCCCAATACCTCAGTGTTATATCATACCCCCCTCAGTGTTATATCCTGGGGTACACCTGACACCCCCAATACCTCAGTGTTATATCCTGGGGTACACCTGACACCCCCAATACCTCAGTGTTATATCCTGGGGTACACCTGACACCCCCCAATACCTCAGTGTTATATCCTGGGGTACACCTGACACCCCCAATACCTCAGTGTTATATCCTGGGGTACACCTGACACCCCCAATACCTCAGTGTTATATCCTGGGGTACACCTGACACCCCCAATACCTCAGTGTTATATCCTGGGGTACACCTGACACCCCCAATACCTCAGTGTTATATCCTGGGGTACACCTGACACCCCCAATACCTCAGTGTTATATCCTGGGGTACACCTGACACCCCCAATACCTCAGTGTTATATCCTGGGGTACACCTGACACCCCCAATACCTCAGTGTTATATCCTGGGGTACACCTGACACCCCCAAACCTCAGTGTTATATCCTGGGGTACACCTGACACCCCAACACCTCAGTGTTATATCCTGGGGTACACCTGACACCCCCAATACCTCAGTGTTATATCCTGGGGTACACCTGACACCCCCAAACAGTGTAATCCTGGGGTACCCCACCCCCCAATACCTCAGTGTTATATCCTGGGGTACACCTGACACCCCCAATACCTCAGTGTTATATCCTGGGGTACACCTGACACCCCCCAATACCTCAGTGTTATATCCTGGGGTACACCTGACACCCCCCAATACCTCAGTGTTATATCCCGGGTTTAAACCTGACACCCCAATACCTCAGTGTTATATCCTGGGGTACACCTGACACCCCCAATACCTCAGTGTTATATCCTGGGGTACACCTGACACCCCCAATACCTCAGTGTTATATCCTGGGGTACACCTGACACCCCCAATACCTCAGTGTTATATCCTGGGGTACACCTGACACCCCCAATACCTCAGTGTTATATCCTGGGGTACACCTGACACCCCCTCAGTGTTATATCCCCCCAATACCTCAGTGTTATATCCTGGGGTACACCTGACACCCCAATACCTCAGTGTTATATCCTGGGGTACACCTGACACCCCCAATACCTCAGTGTTATATCCTGGGGTACACCTGACACCCCCAATACCTCAGTGTTATATCCTGGGGTACACCTCACACCCCCAATACCTCAGTGTTATATCCTGGGGTACACCTGACACCCCCAATACCTCAGTGTTATATCCTGGGGTACACCTGACACCCCCAATACCTCAGTGTTATATCCTGGGGTACACCTGACACCCCCCCAATACCTCAGTGTTATATCCTGGGGTACACCTGACACCCCCAATACCTCAGTGTTATATCCTGGGGTACACCTGACACCCCCAATACCTCAGTGTTATATCCTGGGGTACACCTGACACCCCCCAATACCTCAGTGTTATATCCTGGGGTACACCTGACACCCCCTACCTCAGTGTTATATCCTGGGGTACACCTGACACCCCCCCAGTGTTATATCCTGGGGTACACCTGACACACCCCCAATACCTCAGTGTTATATCCTGGGGTACACCTGACACCCCCAATACCTCAGTGTTATATCCTGGGGTACACCTGACACCCCCAATACCTCAGTGTTATATCCTGGGGTACACCTGACACCCCCCCAGTGTTATACCTCAGTGTTATATCCTCAGGGTTACTACACCTGACACCCCCCAATACCTCAGTGTTATATCCTGGGGTACACCTGACACCCCAATACCTCAGTGTTATATCCTGGGGTACACCTGACAATCACCCCTCAGTGTTATATCCTGGGGTACACCTGACACCCCCCCCCAATACCTCAGTGTTATATCCTGGGGTACACCTGACACCCACCAAACCTCAGTGTTTATATCCCACCTGACACCCCCAATACCTCAGTGTTATATCCTGGGGTACACCTGACACCCCCAATACCTCAGTGTTATATCCTGGGGTACACCTGACACCCCCCAATACCTCAGTGTTATATCCTGGCCGGGTACACCTGACACCCCCAATACCTCAGTGTTATATCCTGGGGTACACCTGACACCCCCACCCTCAGTGTTATATCCTGGGGTACACCTGCACACCCCCAATACCTCAGTGTTATATCCTGGGGTACACCTGACACCCCCAATACCTCAGTGTTATATCCTGGGGTACACCTGACACCCCAATACCTCAGTGTTATATCCTGGGGTACACCTGACACCCCCAATACCTCAGTGTTATATCCTGGGGTACACCTGACACCCCCAATACCTCAGTGTTATATCCTGGGGTACACCTGACACCCCCCTCAGTGTTATATCCTGGGGTACACCTGACACCCCCAATACCTCAGTGTTATATCCTGGGGTACACCTGACACCCCCAATACCTCAGTGTTATATCCTGGGGTACACCTGACACCCCCAATAACCTCAGTGTTATATCCTGGGGTACACCTGACACCCCCAATACCTCAGTGTTATATCCTGGGGTACACCTGACACCCCCAATACCTCAGTGTTATATCCTGGGGTACACCTGACACCCCCAATACCTCAGTGTTATATCCTGGGGTACACCTGACACCCCCCAACCTCAGTGTTATATCCTGGGGTACACCTGACACCCCCCAATACCTCAGTGTTATATCCTGGGGTACACCTGACACCCCCAATACCTCAGTGTTATATCCTGGGGTACACCTGACACCCCCAATACCTCAGTGTTATATCCTGGATCCTGGACACCCCCAATAAACCTCAGTGTTATATCCTGGGGTACACCTGACACCCCCAATACCTCAGTGTTATATCCTGGGGTACACCTGACACCCCCAATACCTCAGTGTTATATCCTGGGGTACACCTGACACCCCCCCTCAGTGTTATATCCTGGGGTACACCTGACACCCCCAATACCTCAGTGTTATATCCTGGGGTACACCTGACACCCCCAATACCTCAGTGTTATATCCTGGGGTACACCTGACCCCCCAACCCCTCAGTGTTATATCCTGGGGTACACCTGACACCCCAATACCTCAGTGTTATATCCTGGGGTACACCTGACACCCCCAATACCTCAGTGTTATATCCTGGGGTACACCTGACACCCCCAATACCTCAGTGTTATATCCTGGGGTACACCTGACACCCCCAATACCTCAGTGTTATATCCTGGGGTACACCTGACACCCCCAATACCTCAGTGTTATATCCTGGGGTACACCTGACACCCCCAATACCTCAGTGTTATATCCTGGGGTACACCTGACACCCCCAATACCTCAGTGTTATATCCTGGGGTACACCTGACACCCCCCCCTCAGTGTTATATCCTGGGGTACACCTGACACCCCCAATACCTCAGTGTTATATCCTGGGGTACACCTGACACCCCCAATACCTCAGTGTTATATCCTGGGGTACACCTGACACCCCCAATACCTCAGTGTTATATCCTGGGGTACACCTGACACCCCAATACCTCAGTGTTATATCCTGGGGTACACCTGACACCCCCAATACCTCAGTGTTATATCCTGGGGTACACCTGACACCCCCAATACCTCAGTGTTATATCCTGGGGTACACCTGACACCCCCAATACCTCAGTGTTATATCCTGGGGTACACCTGACACCCCCAATACCTCAGTGTTATATCCTGGGGTACACCTGACACCCCCAATACCTCAGTGTTATATCCTGGGGTACACCTGACACCCCCAATACCTCAGTGTTATATCCTGGGGTACACCTGACACCCCCAATACCTCAGTGTTATATCCCGGGGTACACCTGACACCCCCAATACCTCAGTGTTATATCCTGGGGTACACCTGACACCCCCAATACCTCAGTGTTATATCCTGGGGTACACCTGACACCCCCAATACCTCAGTGTTATATCCTGGGGTACACCTGACACCCCCAATACCTCAGTGTTATATCCTGGGGTACACCTGACACCCCCAATACCTCAGTGTTATATCCTGGGGTACACCTGACACCCCCCCAAACCTCAGTGTTATATCCTGGGGTACACCTGACACCCCAATACCCCAGTGTTATATCCTGGGGTACACCTGACACCCCCAATACCTCAGTGTTATATCCTGGGGTACACCTGACACCCCCAATACCTCAGTGTTATATCCTGGGGTACACCTGACACCCCAATACCTCAGTGTTATATCCTGGGGTACACCTGACACCCCCAATACCTCAGTGTTATATCCTGGGGTACACCTGACACCCCCAATACCTCAGTGTTATATCCTGGGGTACACAAACCCTGACACCCCATACCCCCCTCAGTGTTATATCCTGGGGTACACCTGACACCCCCAATACCTCAGTGTTATATCCCTGGGGTACACCTGACACCCCCAATACCTCAGTGTTATATCCTGGGGTACACCTGACACCCCCAATACCTCAGTGTTATATCCTGGGGTACACCTGACACCCCCAAACCTCAGTGTTATATCCTGGGGTACACCTGACACCCCCAACCTCAGTGTTAATATCCCTCAGTGTTATATCCGGGACACACAACACCCCAACCTCAGTGTTATATCCTGGGGTACACCTGACACCCCCAATACCTCAGTGTTATATCCTGGGGTACACCTGACACCCCCAATACCTCAGTGTTATATCCTGGGGTACACCTGACACCCCCAAACCTCAGTGTTATATCCTGGGGTACACCTGACACCCCCAATACCTCAGTGTTATATCCTGGGGTACACCTGACACCCCCAATACCTCAGTGTTATATCCTGGGGTACACCTGACACCCCCAATACCTCAGTGTTATATCCTGGGGTACACCTGACACCCCCAATACCTCAGTGTTATATCCTGGGGTACACCTGACACCCCCAATACCTCAGTGTTATATCCTGGGGTACACCTGACACCCCCACCTCAGTGTTATATCCTGGGGTACACCTGACACCCCCCAATACCTCAGTGTTATATCCTGGGGTACACCTGACACCCCCCAATACCTCAGTGTTATATCCTGGCGGGGTACACCTGACACCCCCAATACCTCAGTGTTATATCCTGGGGTACACCTGACACCCCCAATACCTCAGTGTTATATCCTGGGGTACACCTGACACCCCCAATACCTCAGTGTTATATCCTGGGGTACACCTGACACCCCCAATACCTCAGTGTTATATCCTGGGGTACACCTGACACCCCCAATACCTCAGTGTTATATCCTGGGGTACACCTGACACCCCCAATACCTCAGTGTTATATCCTGGGGTACACCTGACACCCCCAATACCTCAGTGTTATATCCTGGGGTACACCTGACACCCCCAATACCTCAGTGTTATATCCTGGGGTACACCTGACACCCCCAATCACCTCAGTGTTATATCCTGGGGTACACCTGACACCCCCAATACCCCTCAGTGTTATATCCTGGGGTACACCTGACACCCCCAATACCTCAGTGTTATATCCTGGGGTACACCTGACACCCCCAATACCTCAGTGTTATATCCTGGGGTACACCTGACACCCCCAATACCTCAGTGTTATATCCTGGGGTACACCTGACACCCCCAATACCTCAGTGTTATATCCTGGGGTACACCTGACACCCCAATACCTCAGTGTTATATCCTGGGGTACACCTGACACCCCCAATACCTCAGTGTTATATCCTGGGGTACACCTGACACCCCAATACCTCAGTGTTATATCCTGGGGTACACCTGACACCCCCAATACCTCAGTGTTATATCCTGGGGTCACCTGACACCGGACCCCCCCCCTCAGTGTTATATCCTGGGGTACACCTGACACCCCCAATACCTCAGTGTTATATCCTGGGGTACACCTGACACCCCAATACCTCAGTGTTATATCCTGGGGTACACCTGACACCCCCAATACCTCAGTGTTATATCCTGGGGTACACCTGACACCCCCAATACCTCAGTGTTATATCCTGGGGTACACCTGACACCCCCAATACCTCAGTGTTATATCCTGGGGTACACCTGACACCCCCAATACCTCAGTGTTATATCCTGGGGTACACCTGACACCCCCAATACCTCAGTGTTATATCCTGGGGTACACCTGACACCCCCAATACCTCAGTGTTATATCCTGGGGTACACCTGACACCCCCAATACCTCAGTGTTATATCCTGGGGTACACCTGACACCCCCAATACCTCAGTGTTATATCCTGGGGTACACCTGACACCCCCAATACCTCAGTGTTATATCCTGGGGTACACCTGACACCCCCAATACCTCAGTGTTATATCCTGGGGTACACCTGACACCCCCAATACCTCAGTGTTATATCCTGGGGTACACCTGACACCCCCAAAACCTCAGTGTTATATCCTGGGGTACACCTGACACCCCCAATACCTCAGTGTTATATCCTGGGGTACACCTGACACCCCCAATACCTCAGTGTTATATCCTGGGGTACACCTGACACCCCCAATACCTCAGTGTTATATCCTGGGGTACACCTGACACCCCCAATACCTCAGTGTTATATCCTGGGGTACACCTGACACCCCCAAACCTCAGTGTTATATCCTGGGGTACACCTGACACCCCCAATACCTCAGTGTTATATCCTGGGGCACACCTGACACCCCCAAACCCCGGGGTGGGGGGGGGGGAGAAAACAGTGTTATATCCTGGGGTACACCGACCCCCCCCAACCTCAGTGTTATATCCTGGGGTACACCGACCCCCAATACCTCAGTGTTATATCCTGGGGTACACCTGACACCCCCCAATACCTCAGTGTTATATCCTGGGGTACACCTGACACCCCCAATACCTCAGTGTTATATCCTGGGGTACACCTGACACCCCCCAATACCTCAGTGTTATATCCTGGGGTACACCTGACACCCCCCAATACCTCAGTGTTATATCCTGGGGTACACCTGACACCCCCCAATACCTCAGTGTTATATCCTGGGGTACACCTGACACCCCCAATACCTCAGTGTTATATCCTGGGGTACACCTGACACCCCCAATACCTCAGTGTTATATCCTGGGGTACACCTGACACCCCCAATACCTCAGTGTTATATCCTGGGGTACACCTGACACCCCCCAATACCTCAGTGTTATATCCTGGGGTACACCTGACACCCCAATACCTCAGTGTTATATCCTGGGGTACACCTGACACCCCCAATACCTCAGTGTTATATCCTGGGGTACACCTGACACCCCCAATACCTCAGTGTTATATCCTGGGGTACACCTGACACCCCCAATACCTCAGTGTTATATCCTGGGGTACACCTGACACCCCCAATACCTCAGTGTTATATCCTGGGGTACACCTGACACCCCCAATACCTCAGTGTTATATCCTGGGGTACACCTGACACCCCCAATACCTCAGTGTTATATCCTGGGGTACACCTGACACCCCCAATACCTCAGTGTTATATCCTGGGGTACACCTGACACCCCCAATACCTCAGTGTTATATCCTGGGGTACACCTGACACCCCCAATACCTCAGTGTTATATCCTGGGGTTACACCTGACACCCCCAATACCTCAGTGTTATATCCTGGGGTACACCTGACACCCCCAATACCTCAGTGTTATATCCTGGGGTACACCTGACACCCCCAATACCTCAGTGTTATATCCTGGGGTACACCTGACACCCCCAATACCTCAGTGTTATATCCTGGGGTACACCTGACACCCCCCAATACCTCAGTGTTATATCCTGGGGTACACCTGACACCCCCAATACCTCAGTGTTATATCCTGGGGTACACCTGACACCCCCAATACCTCAGTGTTATATCCTGGGGTACACCTGACACCCCCAATACCTCAGTGTTATATCCTGGGGGTACACCTGACACCCCCAATACCTCAGTGTTATATCCTGGGGTACACCTGACACCCCCCAATACCTCAGTGTTATATCCTGGGGTACACCTGACACCCCCAATACCTCAGTGTTATATCCACACCCCCCCCCCTCAGTGTTACACACACCCCCCTCAGTGTTATATCCTGGGGTACACCTGACACCCCCAATACCTCAGTGTTATATCCTGGGGTACACCTGACACCCCCAATACCTCAGTGTTATATCCTGGGGTACACCTGACACCCCCAATACCTCAGTGTTATATCCTGGGGTACACCTGACACCCCCAATACCTCAGTGTTATATCCTGGGGTACACCTGACACCCCCAATACCTCAGTGTTATATCCTGGGGTACACCTGACACCCCCAATACCTCAGTGTTATATCCTGGGGTACACCTGACACCCCCAATACCTCAGTGTTATATCCTGGGGTACACCTGACACCCCCAATACCTCAGTGTTATATCCTGGGGTACACCTGACACCCCCAATACCTCAGTGTTATATCCTGGGGTACACCTGACACCCCCAATACCTCAGTGTTATATCCTGGGGTACACCTGACACCCCCAATACCTCAGTGTTATATCCTGGGGTACACCTGACACCCCAATACCTCAGTGTTATATCCTGGGGTACACCTGACACCCCCAATACCTCAGTGTTATATCCTGGGGTACACCTGACACCCCCAATACCTCAGTGTTATATCCTGGGGTACACCTGACACCCCCAATACCTCAGTGTTATATCCTGGGGTACACCTGACACCCCCAATACCTCAGTGTTATATCCTGGGGTACACCTGACACCCCCTACAGTGTTATATCCTGGGGTACACCTGACACCCCAAAAACCTCAGTGTTATATCCTGGGGTACACCTGACACCCCCAATACCTCAGTGTTATATCCTGGGGTACACCTGACACCCCAATACCTCAGTGTTATATCCTGGGGTACACCTGACACCCCCAATACCTCAGTGTTATATCCTGGGGTACACCTGACACCCCCAATACCTCAGTGTTATATCCTGGGGTACACCTGACACCCCCAATACCTCAGTGTTATATCCTGGGGTACACCTGACACCCCCAATACCTCAGTGTTATATCCTGGGGTACACCTGACACCCCAAACCCCCTCAGTGTTATATCCTGGGGTACACCTGACACCCCCAATACCTCAGTGTTATATCCTGGGGTACACCTGACACCCCCAATACCTCAGTGTTATATCCTGGGGTACACCTGACACCCCCAATACCTCAGTGTTATATCCTGGGGTACACCTGACACCCCCAATACCTCAGTGTTATATCCTGGGGTACACCTGACACCCCCAATACCTCAGTGTTATATCCTGGGGTACACCTGACACCCCCAATACCTCAGTGTTATATCCTGGGGTACACCTGACACCCCCAATACCTCAGTGTTATATCCTGGGGTACACCTGACACCCCCTACCTCAGTGTTATATCCTGGGGTACACCTGACACCCCCAATACCTCAGTGTTATATCCTGGGGTACACCTGACACCCCCAATACCTCAGTGTTATATCCTGGGGTACACCTGACACCCCCAATACCTCAGTGTTATATCCTGGGGTACACCTGACACCCCCAATACCTCAGTGTTATATCCTGGGGTACACCTGACACCCCCCCCCCCCAATACCTCAGTGTTATATCCTGGGGTACACCCGACCCCAATACCCTCAGTGTTATATCCTGGGGTACACCTGACACCCCCAATACCTCAGTGTTATATCCTGGGGTACACCTGACACCCCCAATACCTCAGTGTTATATCCTGGGGTACACCTGACACCCCCAATACCTCAGTGTTATATCCTGGGGTACACCTGACACCCCCAATACCTCAGTGTTATATCCTGGGGTACACCTGACACCCCCAATACCTCAGTGTTATATCCTGGGGTACACCTGACACCCCCAGTGTTATATCCCCTAGGGGTACACCTGACACCCCCAATACCTCAGTGTTATATCCTGGGGTACACCTGACACCCCCAATACCTCAGTGTTATATCCTGGGGTACACCTGACACCCCCAATACCTCAGTGTTATATCCTGGGGTACACCTGACACCCCCAATACCTCAGTGTTATATCCTGGGGTACACCTGACACCCCCAATACCTCAGTGTTATATCCTGGGGTACACCTGACACCCCCAATACCTCAGTGTTATATCCTGGGGTACACCTGACACCCCCCAATACCTCAGTGTTATATCCTGGGGTACACCTGACACCCCCAATACCTCAGTGTTATATCCTGGGGTACACCTGACACCCCCAATACCTCAGTGTTATATCCTGGGGTACACCTGACACCCCCAATACCTCAGTGTTATATCCTGGGGTACACCTGACACCCCCAATACCTCAGTGTTATATCCTGGGGTACACCTGACACCCCCAATACCTCAGTGTTATATCCTGGGGTACACCTGACACACCCCCAATACCTCAGTGTTATATCCTGGGGTACACCTGACACCCCCCTCAGTGTTATATCCTGGGGTACACCTGACACCCCCAATACCTCAGTGTTATATCCTGGGGTACACCTGACACCCCCAATACCTCAGTGTTATATCCTGGGGTACACCTGACACCCCCCAATACCTCAGTGTTATATCCTGGGGTACACCTGACACCCCCAATACCTCAGTGTTATATCCTGGGGTACACCTGACACCCCCAATACCTCAGTGTTATATCCTGGGGTACACCTGACACCCCCAATACCTCAGTGTTATATCCTGGGGTACACCTGACACCCCCCAATACCTCAGTGTTATATCCTGGGGTACACCTGACACCCCCAATACCTCAGTGTTATATCCTGGGGTACACCTGACACCCCCAATACCTCAGTGTTATATCCTGGGGTACACCTGACACCCCCAATACCTCAGTGTTATATCCTGGGGTACACCTGACACCCCCAATACCTCAGTGTTATATCCTGGGGTACACCTGACACCCCCAATACCTCAGTGTTATATCCTGGGGTACACCTGACACCCCCAATACCTCAGTGTTATATCCTGGGGTACACCTGACACCCCCAATACCTCAGTGTTATATCCTGGGGTACACCTGACACCCCCAATACCTCAGTGTTATATCCTGGGGTACACCTGACACCCCCCCCAATACCTCAGTGTTATATCCTGGGGTACACCTGACACCCCCAATACCTCAGTGTTATATCCTGGGGTACACCTGACACCCCCAATACCTCAGTGTTATATCCTGGGGTACACCTGACACCCCCAATACCTCAGTGTTATATCCTGGGGTACACCTGACACCCCCAATACCTCAGTGTTATATCCTGGGGTACACCTGACACCCCCAATACCTCAGTGTTATATCCTGGGGTACACCTGACACCCCCAATACCTCAGTGTTATATCCTGGGGTACACCTGACACCCCCAATACCTCAGTGTTATATCCTGGGGTACACCTGACACCCCCAATACCTCAGTGTTATATCCTGGGGTACACCTGACACCCCCAATACCTCAGTGTTATATCCTGGGGTACACCTGACACCCCCAATACCTCAGTGTTATATCCTGGGGTACACCTGACACCCCCAATACCTCAGTGTTATATCCTGGGGTACACCTGACACCCCCCAACCCAGTGTTATATCCTGGGGACACCGGACCCCCCCCCCAATACCTCAGTGTTATATCCTGGGGTACACCTGACACCCCCAATACCTCAGTGTTATATCCTGGGGTACACCTGACACCCCCAATACCTCAGTGTTATATCCTGGGGTACACCTGACACCCCCAATACCTCAGTGTTATATCCTGGGGTACACCTGACACCCCCCAATACCTCAGTGTTATATCCTGGGGTACACCTGAACCCCCAATACCTCAGTGTTATATCCTGGGGTACACCTGACACCCCCAATACCTCAGTGTTATATCCTGGGGTACACCTGACACCCCCAATACCTCAGTGTTATATCCTGGGGTACACCTGACACCCCCAATACCTCAGTGTTATATCCTGGGGTACACCTGACACCCCCAATACCTCAGTGTTATATCCTGGGGTACACCTGACACCCCCTACCTCAGTGTTATATCCTGGGGTACACCTGACACCCCCAATACCTCAGTGTTATATCCTGGGGTACACCTGACACCCCCAATACCTCAGTGTTATATCCTGGGGTACACCTGACACCCCCAATACCTCAGTGTTATATCCTGGGGTACACCTGACACCCCCAATACCTCAGTGTTATATCCTGGGGTACACCTGACACCCCCAATACCTCAGTGTTATATCCTGGGGTACACCTGACACCCCCAATACCTCAGTGTTATATCCTGGGGTACACCTGACACCCCCCCTCAGTGTTATATCCCGGGGTACACCCGAAACCCCCAATACCTCAGTGTTATATCCTGGGGTACACCTGACACCCCCAATACCTCAGTGTTATATCCTGGGGTACACCTGACACCCCCACCTCAGTGTTATATCCTGGGGTACACCTGACACCCCCAATACCTCAGTGTTATATCCTGGGGTACACCTGACACCCCCAATACCTCAGTGTTATATCCTGGGGTACACCTGACACCCCCAATACCTCAGTGTTATATCCTGGGGTACACCTGACACCCCCAATACCTCAGTGTTATATCCTGGGGTACACCTGACACCCCCAATACCTCAGTGTTATATCCTGGGGTACACCTGACACCCCCAATACCTCAGTGTTATATCCTGGGGTACACCCAATCACCCTCAGTGTTATATCCTGGGGTACACCTGACACCCCCAAAACCTCAGTGTTATATCCTGGGGTACACCTGACACCCCCAATACCTCAGTGTTATATCCTGGGGAAAACCGAACACCCCCAAAACCCCCCCCCCCCCCCAGTGTTATATCCTGGGGTACACCTGACACCCCCAATACCTCAGTGTTATATCCTGGGGTACACCTGACACCCCCAATACCTCAGTGTTATATCCTGGGGTACACCTGACACCCCCAATACCTCAGTGTTATATCCTGGGGTACACCTGACACCCCCAATACCTCAGTGTTATATCCTGGGGTACACCTGACACCCCCAACCTCAGTGTTATATCCTGGGGTACACCTGACACCCCCAATACCTCAGTGTTATATCCTGGGGTACACCTGACACCCCCCAATACCTCAGTGTTATATCCTGGGGTACACCTGACACCCCCAATACCTCAGTGTTATATCCTGGGGTACACCTGACACCCCCAACCTCAGTGTTATATCCTGGGGTACACCTGACACCCCCCAATACCTCAGTGTTATATCCTGGGGTACACCTGACACCCCCAATACCTCAGTGTTATATCCTGGGGTACACCTGACACCCCCAATACCTCAGTGTTATATCCTGGGGTACACCTGACACCCCCAAAACCTCAGTGTTATATCCTGGGGTACACCTGACACCCCCAATACCTCAGTGTTATATCCTGGGGTACACCTGACACCCCCAATACCTCAGTGTTATATCCTGGGGTACACCTGACACCCCCACCTCAGTGTTATATCCTGGGGTACACCTGACACCCCCAATACCTCAGTGTTATATCCTGGGGTACACCTGACACCCCCAATACCTCAGTGTTATATCCTGGGGTACACCTGACACCCCAAATACCTCAGTGTTATATCCTGGGGTACACCTGACACCCCCCAATACCTCAGTGTTATATCCTGGGGTACACCTGACACCCCCAATACCTCAGTGTTATATCCTGGGGTACACCTGACACCCCCAATACCTCAGTGTTATATCCTGGGGTACACCTGACACCCCAAACCTCAGTGTTATATCCTGGGGTACACCTGACACCCCCAATACCTCAGTGTTATATCCTGGGGTACACCTGACACCCCCAATACCTCAGTGTTATATCCTGGGGTACACCTGACACCCCAATACCTCAGTGTTATATCCTGGGGTACACCTGACACCCCCCAATACCTCAGTGTTATATCCTGGGGTACACCTGACACCCCCAATACCTCAGTGTTATATCCTGGGGTACACCTGACACCCCCAATACCTCAGTGTTATATCCTGGGGTACACCTGACACCCCCAATACCTCAGTGTTATATCCTGGGGTACACCTGACACCCCCAATACCTCAGTGTTATATCCTGGGGTACACCTGACACCCCCATATACCTCAGTGTTATATCCTGGGGTACACCTGACACCCCCAATACCTCAGTGTTATATCCTGGGGTACACCTGACACCCCCAATACCTCAGTGTTATATCCTGGGGTACACCTGACACCCCCAATACCTCAGTGTTATATCCTGGGGTACACCTGACACCCCCAATACCTCAGTGTTATATCCTGGGGTACACCTGACACCCCCAATACCTCAGTGTTATATCCTGGGGTACACCTGACACCCCCAATACCTCAGTGTTATATCCTGGGGTACACCTGACACCCCCCTCAGTGTTATATCCTGGGGTACACCTGACACCCCCAACTACCTCAGTGTTATATCCTGGGGTACACCTGACACCCCCAATACCTCAGTGTTATATCCTGGGGTACACCTGACACCCCCAATACCTCAGTGTTATATCCTGGGGTACACCTGACACCCCCAATACCTCAGTGTTATATCCTGGGGTACACCTGACACCCCCAATACCTCAGTGTTATATCCTGGGGTACACCTGACACCCCCAATACCTCAGTGTTATATCCTGGGGTACACCTGACACCCCCAATACCTCAGTGTTATATCCTGGGGTACACCTGACACCCCCAATACCTCAGTGTTATATCCTGGGGTACACCTGACACCCCCAATACCTCAGTGTTATATCCTGGGGTACACCTGACACCCCCAATACCTCAGTGTTATATCCTGGGGTACACCTGACACCCCCAATACCTCAGTGTTATATCCTGGGGTACACCTGACACCCCCAATACCTCAGTGTTATATCCTGGGGTACACCTGACACCCCCAATACCTCAGTGTTATATCCTGGGGTACACCTGACACCCCAATACCTCAGTGTTATATCCTGGGGTACACCTGACACCCCCAATACCTCAGTGTTATATCCTGGGGTACACCTGACACCCCCAATACCTCAGTGTTATATGGGGTACCCTGGGGTACACCCCCAATACCTCAGTGTTATATCCTGGGGTACACCTGACACCCCCAATACCTCAGTGTTATATCCTGGGGTACACCTGACACCCCCAATACCTCAGTGTTATATCCTGGGGTACACCTGACACCCCCAATACCTCAGTGTTATATCCTGGGGTACACCTGACACCCCCAATACCTCAGTGTTATATCCTGGGGTACACCTGACACCCCCAATACCTCAGTGTTATATCCTGGGGTACACCTGACACCCCCAATACCTCAGTGTTATATCCTGGGGTACACCTGACACCCCCAATACCTCAGTGTTATATCCTGGGGTACACCTGACACCCCCAATACCTCAGTGTTATATCCTGGGGTACACCTGACACCTCCAATACCTCAGTGTTATATCCTGGGGTACACCTGACACCCCCAATACCTCAGTGTTATATCCTGGGGTACACCTGACACCCCCCATCCTCAGTGTTATATCCTGGGGTACACCTGACACCCCCAATACCTCAGTGTTATATCCTGGGGTACACCTGACACCCCCAATACCTCAGTGTTATATCCTGGGGTACACCTGACACCCCCAACCTCAGTGTTATATCCTGGGGTACACCTGACACCCCCAATACCTCAGTGTTATATCCTGGGGTACACCTGACACCCCCAGTACCTCAGTGTTATATCCTGGGGTACACCTGACACCCCCAATACCTCAGTGTTATATCCTGGGGTACACCTGACACCCCCAACCTCAGTGTTATATCCTGGGGTACACCTGACACCCCCCCCTCAGTGTTATATCCTGGGGTACACCTGACACCCCCAATACCTCACGTGTTACACCCCGAATACCTGACACCCCAACCTCAGTGTTATATCCTGGGGTACACCTGACACCCCCCAACCCTCAGTGTTATATCCTGGGGTACACCTGACACCCCCAAACCTCAGTGTTATATCCTGGGGTACACCTGACACCCCCAATACCTCAGTGTTATATCCTGGGGTACACCTGACACCCCCAATACCTCAGTGTTATATCCTGGGGTACACCTGACACCCCCAATACCTCAGTGTTATATCCTGGGGTACACCTGACACCCCCAATACCTCAGTGTTATATCCTGGGGTACACCTGACACCCACCTCAGTGTTATATCCTGGGGTACACCTGACACCCCCAATACCTCAGTGTTATATCCTGGGGTACACCTGACACCCCCAATACCTCAGTGTTATATCCTGGGGTACACCTGACACCCCCAATACCTCAGTGTTATATCCTGGGGTACACCTGACACCCCCAGATACCTCAGTGTTATATCCTGGGGTACACCTGACACCCCCAATACCTCAGTGTTATATCCTGGGGTACACCTGACACCCCCAAAACCTCCAGTGTTATATCCTGGGGTACACCTGACACCCCCAATACCTCAGTGTTATATCCTGGGGTACACCTGACACCCCCAAAACCCCAGTGTATATCCTGGGGTACACCTGACACCCCCAATACCTCAGTGTTATATCCTGGGGTACACCTGACACCCCCAATACCTCAGTGTTATATCCTGGGGACACCTCCCCGACACCCCCAATACCTCAGTGTAATCCGGGGTACACCTGACACCCCCAATACCTCAGTGTTATATCCTGGGGTACACCTGACACCCCCAATACCTCAGTGTTATATCCTGGGGTACATCTGACACTCCCCTCAGTGTTATATTTTGGGGTACACCTGACACCTCCAATACCTCAGTGTTATATCCTGGGGTACATCTGACACCCCCCCTCAGTGTTATATTTTGGGGTACACCTGACACCTCCAATACCTCAGTGTTATATTTTGGGGTACACCTGACACCCCCTATACCTCAGTGTTATATCCTGGGGTACACCTGACACCCCCTATACCTCAGTTTTATATCCTGGGGTACATCTGACACTCCCCTCAGTGTTATATCCTGGGGTACACCTGACACCCCCAATACCTCAGTGTTATATCCTGGGGTACACCTGACACCCCCCCTCAGTGTTATATCCTGGGGTACACCTGACACCCCCTATACCTCAGTGTTATATCCTGGGGTACACCTGACACCTCCAATACCTCAGTGTTATATCCTGGGGTACACCTGACACCCCCAATACCTCAGTGTTATATTTTGGGGTACACCTGACACCTCCAATACCTCAGTGTTATATCCTGGGGTACATCTGACACCCCCCTCAGTGTTATATTTTGGGGTATACCTGACACCTCCAGTCTGTCTGTGTTCGGGGCCCCCTCGGTCAAATACGTCTCCATTAACTCTTCACGTTCTTTTCCTTCCTTGCCCACAGTTGACATGGCCGCCGGAAATCTTTGATAACTATCATTCTGCTCACTGATTGGCTGTGGCATAGGACACGCACATCGCTCGCTGATTGCTCCATTTAAGGCGCGAAATAAGCGGGAAACAACGCGATGGAGGTTGCGGCGGCGGTGCGAGGTGAGTACTGCGCTCAGTACATAGGGGGCGCCTCACAGGGGGGAGGTGCGAGGTGAGTACTGCGCTCAGTACATAGGGGGCGCCTCACAGGGGGAGGTGCGAGGTGAGTACTGCGCTCAGTGCATAGGGGGCGCCCTCACAGGGGGAGAGGCGAGGACTGCGCTCAGTACATAGGGGGCGCCTCACAGGGGGGGGGGGAGGCTGCGAGCGGGGGCGCCCCAGGGGGGGAGGTGAGGACTGCGCTCAGTACATAGGGGGCGCCTCACAGGGGGAGGTGCGAGGTGAGTACTGCGCTCAGTACATAGGGGGCGCCCTCACAGGGGGAGAGGTGAGGTGAGTACTGCGCTCAGTACATAGGGGGCGCCTCACAGGGGGAGAGGTGAGTACTGCGCTCAGTACATAAGGGGGCGCCTCACAGGGGGAGAGGTGAGTACTGCGCTCAGTACATAGGGGGCGCCTCACAGGGGGAGAGGTGAGGACTGCGCTCAGTACATAGGGGGCACCTCACAGGGGGTGGTGTGAGGCGAGTACTGCGCTCAGTACATAGGGGGCGCCTCACAGGGGGAGAGGTGAGTACTGCACTCAGTACATAGGGGGCGCCTCACGGGGGAGAGGTGAGTACTGCGCTCAGTACATAGGGGGCGCCTCACAGGGGGAGAGGCGAGGACTGCGCTCAGTACATAGGGGGCGCCTCACAGGGGGAGAGGCGAGGACTGCACTCAGTACATAGGGGGCGCCTCACAGGGGGAGAGGTGAGGACTGCGCTCAGTACATAGGGGGCGCCTCACAGGGGGAGAGGCGAGGACTGCACTCAGTACATAGGGGGCGCCTCACAGGGGGAGAGGTGAGGACTGCGCTCAGTACATAGGGGGCGCCTCACAGGGGGAGAGGCGAGGACTGCGCTCAGTACATAGGGGGCGCCTCACAGGGGGAGAGGCGAGGACTGCGCTCAGTACATAGGGGGCGCCTCACAGGGGGAGAGGCGAGGACTGCGCTCAGTACATAGGGGGCACCTCACAGGGGGAGAGGCGAGGACTGCGCTCAGTACATAGGGGGCGCCTCACAGGGGGAGAGGTGAGGACTGCACTCAGTACATAGGGGGCGCCTCACAGGGGGAGAGGTGAGGTGAGTACTGCGCTCAGTACATAGGGGGCGCCTCACAGGGGGAGAGGCGAGGACTGCACTCAGTACATAGGGGGCGCCTCACAGGGGGAGAGGTGAGGACTGCGCTCAGTACATAGGGGGCGCCTCACAGGGGGAGAGGTGAGGACTGCGCTCAGTACATAGGGGGCACCTCACAGGGGGAGAGGTGAGGTGAGTACTGCGCTCAGTACATAGGGGGCGCCTCACAGGGGGAGAGGCGAGGTGAGTACTGCGCTCAGTACATAGGGGGCGCCTCACAGGGGGAGAGGTGAGGACTGCACTCAGTACATAGGGGGCGCCTCACAGGGGGAGAGGCGAGGACTGCGCTCAGTACATAGGGGGCGCCTCACAGGGGGAGAGGCGAGGACTGCACTCAGTACATAGGGGGCGCCTCACAGGGGGAGAGGTGAGGACTGCGCTCAGTACATAGGGGGCGCCTCACAGGGGGAGAGGTGAGGTGAGTACTGCGCTCAGTACATAGGGGGCGCCTCACAGGGGGAGAGGCGAGGTGAGTACTGCGCTCAGTACATAGGGGGCGCCTCACAGGGGGAGAGGTGAGGACTGCGCTCAGTACATAGGGGGCACCTCACAGGGGGTGGTGTGAGGCGAGTACTGCGCTCAGTACATAGGGGGCGCCTCACAGGGGGGAGAGGTGAGTACTGCGCTCAGTACATAGGGGGCGCCTCACAGGGGGAGAGGTGAGGACTGCGCTCAGTACATAGGGGGCGCCTCACAGGGGGAGAGGTGAGGACTGCGCTCAGTACATAGGGGGCGCCTCACAGGGGGAGAGGTGAGGACTGCGCTCAGTACATAGGGGGCGCCTCACAGGGGGAGAGGTGAGGACTGCGCTCAGTACATAGGGGGCGCCTCACAGGGGGGAGAGGTGAGGACTGCGCTCAGTACATAGGGGGCGCCTCACAGGGGGAGAGGTGAGGACTGCGCTCTGTACATAGGGGGCGCCTCACAGCGGGAGAGGCGAGGACTGCGCTCAGTACATAGGGGGCGCCTCACAGGGGGAGAGGCGAGGACTGCGCTCAGTACATAGGGGGCGCCTCACAGGGGGAGAGGCGAGGACTGCGCTCAGTACATAGGGGGCGCCTCACAGGGGGAGAGGCGAGGACTGCACTCAGTACATAGGGGGCGCCTCACAGGGGGAGAGGTGAGGACTGCGCTCAGTACACAGGGTGCGCCTCACAGGGGGAGAGGCGAGGACTGCGCTCAGTACATAGGGGGCACCTCACAGGGGGAGAGGCGAGGACTGCGCTCAGTACATAGGGGGCGCCTCACAGGGGGAGAGGTGAGGACTGCACTCAGTACATAGGGGGCGCCTCACAGGGGGAGAGGCGAGGTGAGTACTGCGCTCAGTACATAGGGGGCGCCTCACAGGGGGAGAGGCGAGGACTGCACTCAGTACATAGGGGGCGCCTCACAGGGGGGAGAGGTGAGGACTGCGCTCAGTACATAGGGGGCGCCTCACAGGGGGAGAGGTGAGGACTGCGCTCAGTACATAGGGGGCACCTCACAGGGGGAGAGGTGAGGTGAGTACTGCGCTCAGTACATAGGGGGCGCCTCACAGGGGGAGAGGCGAGGTGAGTACTGCGCTCAGTACATAGGGGGCGCCTCACAGGGGGAGAGGTGAGGACTGCACTCAGTACATAGGGGGCGCCTCACAGGGGGAGAGGCGAGGACTGCGCTCAGTACATAGGGGGCGCCTCACAGGGGGAGAGGCGAGGACTGCACTCAGTACATAGGGGGCGCCTCACAGGGGGAGAGGTGAGGACTGCGCTCAGTACATAGGGGGCGCCTCACAGGGGGGGAGAGGTGAGGTGAGTACTGCGCTCAGTACATAGGGGGCGCCTCACAGGGGGAGAGGTGAGGACTGCGCTCAGTACATAGGGGGCGCCTCACAGGGGGAGAGGTGAGGACTGCGCTCTGTACATAGGGGGCGCCTCACAGCGGGAGAGGCGAGGACTGCGCTCAGTACATAGGGGGCACCTCACAGGGGGAGAGGCGAGGACTGCGCTCAGTACATAGGGGGCGCCTCACAGGGGGAGAGGCGAGGACTGCGCTCAGTACATAGGGGGCGCCTCACAGGGGGAGAGGCGAGGACTGCGCTCAGTACATAGGGGGCGCCTCACAGGGGGAGAGGCGAGGACTGCGCTCAGTACATAGGGGGCGCCTCACAGGGGGAGAGGTGAGGACTGCGCTCAGTACACAGGGTGCGCCTCACAGGGGGAGAGGCGAGGACTGCGCTCAGTACATAGGGGGCGCCTCACAGGGGGAGAGGCGAGGACTGCTCTCAGTACATAGGGGGCGCCTCACAGGGGGAGAGGCGAGGACTGCGCTCAGTACATAGGGGGCGCCTCACAGGGGGGAGAGGCGAGGACTGCGCTCAGTACATAGGGGGCGCCTCACAGGGGGAGAGGCGAGGACTGCGCTCAGTACATAGGGGGCGCCTCACAGGGGGGAGAGGCGAGGACTGCGCTCAGTACATAGGGGGCGCCTCACAGGGGGAGAGGCGAGGACTGCGCTCAGTACATAGGGGGCGCCTCACAGGGGGAGAGGTGAGGACTGCGCTCAGTACATAGGGGGCGCCTCACAGGGGGAGGGAGGTGCAGGGGGGAGGTGAGGACTGCGCTCAGTACATAGGGGGCGCCTCACAGGGGGAGGTGCGAGGTGAGGACTGCGCTCAGTACATAGGGGGCGCCTCACAGGGGGAGAGGCGAGGACTGCGCTCAGTACATAGGGGGCGCCTCACAGGGGGAGAGGCGAGGACTGCGCTCAGTACATAGGGGGCGCCTCACAGGGGGAGGTGCGAGGTGAGTACTGCGCTCAGTACATAGGGGGCGCCTCACGGGGAGAGGTGAGTACTGCGCTCAGTACATAGGGGGCGCCTCACAGGGGGGAGAGGTGAGGACTGCGCTCAGTACATAGGGGGCGCCTCACAGGGGGAGAGGCGAGGTGAGTACTGCGCTCAGTACATAGGGGGCGCCTCACAGGGGGAGAGGCGAGGACTGCGCTCAGTACATAGGGGGCGCCTCACAGGGGGAGAGGTGAGGACTGCGCTCAGTACATAGGGGGCGCCTCACAGGGGGAGAGGTGAGGTGAGTACTGCGCTCAGTACATAGGGGGCGCCTCACAGGGGGAGAGGCGAGGTGAGTACTGCGCTCAGTACATAGGGGGCGCCTCACAGGGGGAGAGGCGAGGACTGCGCTCAGTACATAGGGGGGCGCCTCACAGGGGGAGAGGTGAGGACTGCGCTCAGTACATAGGGGGCACCTCACAGGGGGAGAGGCGAGGACTGCGCTCAGTACATAGGGGGCGCCTCACAGGGGGAGAGGTGAGGTGAGTACTGCGCTCAGTACATAGGGGGCGCCTCACAGGGGGAGGTGCGAGGTGAGTACTGCGCTCAGTACATAGGGGGCGCCTCACAGGGGGAGGTGCGAGGTGAGTACTGCGCTCAGTACATAGGGGGGCGCCTCACAGGGGGAGAGGCGAGGACTGCGCTCAGTACATAGGGGGCGCCTCACAGGGGGAGAGGCGAGTACTGCGCTCAGTACATAGGGGGCGCCTCACAGGGGGAGAGGTGAGGACTGCGCTCAGTACATAGGGGGCGCCTCACAGGGGGAGAGGCGAGTACTGCGCTCAGTACATAGGGGGCGCCTCACAGGGGGAGAGGTGAGTACTGCGCTCAGTACATAGGGGGCGCCTCACAGGGGGAGAGGCGAGGACTGCGCTCAGTACATAGGGGGCGCCTCACAGGGGGAGAGGTGAGGACTGCGCTCAGTACATAGGGGGCGCCTCACGGGGCAGAGGCGAGGACTGCGCTCAGTACATAGGGGGGCGCCTCACGGGGCAGAGGCGAGGACTGCGCTCAGTACATAGGGGGCGCCTCACGGGGCAGAGGCGAGGACTGCGCTCAGTACATAGGGGGGCGCCTCACGGGGCAGAGGCGAGGACTGCGCTCAGTACATAGGGGGGCGCCTCACGGGGCAGAGGCGAGGACTGCGCTCAGTACATAGGGGGGCGCCTCACAGGGGGAGAGGCGAGGACTGCGCTCAGTACATAGGGGGCGCCTCACAGGGGGAGGTGCGAGGTGAGGACTGCGCTCAGTACATAGGGGGCGCCTCACGGGGCAGAGGCGAGGACTGCGCTCAGTACATAGGGGGGCGCCTCACAGGGGGAGAGGCGAGGACTGCGCTCAGTACATAGGGGGGCGCCTCACGGGGCAGAGGCGAGGACTGCGCTCAGTACATAGGGGGCGCCTCACAGGGGGAGAGGCGGGGACTGCGCTCAGTACATAGGGGGCGCCTCACAGGGCAGAGGCGAGGACTGCGCTCAGTAC
Source organism: Leptodactylus fallax (assembly GCA_947044405.1). Taxonomy (NCBI): domain Eukaryota; kingdom Metazoa; phylum Chordata; class Amphibia; order Anura; family Leptodactylidae; genus Leptodactylus; species Leptodactylus fallax. The sequence goes on from CAMRHE010000895.1 coordinate 291,130, forward strand.
ATAGGGGGCACCTCACAGGGGGAGAGGTGAGGACTGCGCTCAGTACATAGGGGGCGCCTCACAGGGGAGGTACGAGATGAGGGGGCGGGGTAGACTGGATAGGAGGTGAGGGGGCGGGGTAGACTGGATAGGAGGTGAGGGGGCGGGGGTAGACTGGATAGGAGGTGAGGGGGCGGGGTAGACTGGATAGGAGGTGAGGGGGCGGGGTAGACTGGATATGGGGTGAGGGGGCGGGGTAGACTGGATACGGGGTGAGGGGGCGGGGTAGACTGGGTAGGGGGTGAGGCGGCGGGGTAGACTGGGTAGGGGGTGAAGGGTCTGGGTAGGGGGGTAGACTGGATAGGAGGTGAGTGAGCGGGATATACAGTACAGGATAGGAGATGAGCGTGTTGGGTATACAGATAAGTAGGTGTGGGTGAGATAATTTGGACAGGTGGTAAAGGGGTGTCTTTGTTATGGATCGTAGGTAAGGAGGCAGGATTTAATGGATAGGCAGTAAGGGGGTATACTGGATTGGAGGTGAGGGGGTGGGGTATAGTGGATGAGAGATGAGGTGAGATTTAGGTGGTGGAGTATACAGATTACTAGGTGTGGGGGTAATCTGGTGAGGGTGTGAGTTTCTTATGGGTCATAGGTAATGGGGGCAAGATTTACTGTGGATAGGCAGTAAGGGGATATAATGGTTATCCAGTTTATTCCAGCTCACCGCTGTCTAAGAGATTAGGGGGTGGAGTTTAATAGGTAGGCAGTAAGAGGCGGAGTTTGCACAGCGATCATCTTATTGTTGTAGTTCCATCCTCCAGAATTTGAGGATTCCGTGAAGGAGCTGACTGTGGAGCTGGAGAGACTAAGTCACAATATCCGGGATGTGACCCAGTACCAGGCACAGGTCTTCAGGGTCTCTAAAGTGCTGGTAAGTCTCTCTCGAGAAATTAGCGCTGCTAATTCTAGGAGCAACAACTCTGATCGATCCTCTTCCGTTTTCTTCTACCTTCCTCCACCGTTCCTCTTCCGTCTTCTTGTACCTTCCCCCACCGTTCCTCTTCCGTCGTGTTCTTCCTTCCCCCACCGCTCCTCTTCCGTCGTCTTCTTCCTTCCCCCACCGCTCCTCTTCCGTCGTCTTCTACCATCTTTCTACTATCTTCTTTGACCTCCTTCTTCATTCATCTTTTACCTCTTCCAATCTGACCTCTTGTATCATCTACGTTTTCTGACTTTATCTCACTGTGATTTCCCCTCTTATATCATCTTCTATTTCCTCCTGTGACCTCTTCTGTCAACATAATTTTCTAGCTTCTGACTATTTATTTTCCTTCTAGATAGAGAAGGTCCTGTAACTTTATCTTCCTCATCATATTCCACCTCTTCGGACCTTCTCTTCCATCATCTTCTTCCTCCTCATCTTCTACATCTTTCCTCTTCTACCATCCTAAACCTACTTTAAATTTAATTCATTCTTCCATTAGCTTCTATCTCCTCTGATCCCTTCTCTTCTATCTAATTCTACCTTTCCCAACCTCTCCTCTTTTATCATCCTTTAACTTCCTCGACCTAAGCTCTTCCGTCCTCTCCCATCGTCTTCTCCGTCCTCGCGTCTCCCATCGTCTTCTCCGTCCTCGCCTCTCCCGTCGTCCTCTCCTTTTCCGTCCTCGCCTCTCCCGTCGTCCTCCTTTTCCGTCCTCGCCTCTCCCGTCGTCCTCTCCTTTTCCGTCCTCGCCTCTCCCATCGTCTTCTCCGTCCTCGCCTCTCCCGTCATCCTCTCCTTTTCCGTCCTCGCCTCTCCCATCGTCTTCTCCGTCCTCGCCTCTCCCGTCGTCCCTCCTTTTCCGTCCTCGCCTCTCCCGTCCTCCTCTCCTTTTCCGTCCTCGCCTCTCCCGTCGTCCTCTCCTTTTCCGTCCTCGCCTCTCCCGTCGTCCTCTCCTTTTCCGTCCTCGCCTCTCCCGTCGTCCTCCTTTTCCGTCCTCGCCTCTCCCGTCGTCCTCTCCTTGTCCGTCCTCGCCTCTCCCATCGTCTTCTCCGTCCTCGCGTCTCCCATCGTCTTCTCCGTCCTCGCCTCTCCCGTCGTCCTCTCCTTTTCCGTCCTCGCCTCTCCCATCATCTTCTCCGTCCTCCCCTCTCCCGTCGTCCTCTCCTTTTCCGTCCTCGCCTCTCCCGTCGTCCTCTCCTTTTCCGTCCTCGCCTCTCCAGTCGTCCTCTCCTTCTCCATCCTCGCCTCTCCCGTCGTCCTCTCCTTTTCCGTCCTCGCCTCTCCCGTCGTCCTCTCCTTGTCCGTCCTCGCCTCTCCCATCGTCTTCTCCGTCCTCGCGTCTCCCATCGTCTTCTCCGTCCTCGCCTCTCCCGTCGTCCTCTCCTTTTCCGTCCTCGCCTCTCCCATCATCTTCTCCGTCCTCCCCTCTCCCGTCGTCCTCTCCTTTTCCGTCCTCGCCTCTCCCGTCGTCCTCTCCTTTTCCGTCCTCGCCTCTCCAGTCGTCCTCTCCTTCTCCATCCTCGCCTCTCCCGTCGTCCTCTCCTTTTCCGTCCTCGCCTCTCCCGTCGTCCTCTCCTTTTCCGTCCTCGCCTCTCCCATCATCTTCTCCGTCCTCGCCTCTTCCGTCATCCTCTCCTTTTCCGTTCTCGCCTCTCCCGTCGTCCTCTCCTTTTCCGTCCTCGCCTCTCCCGTCGTCCTCTCCTTATCCATCCTCGCCTCTCCCGTCGTCCTCTCCTTTTCCGTCCTCGCCTCTCCAGTCGTCCTCTCCTTTTCCGTCCTCGCCTCTCCCATCATCTTCTCCGTCCTCGCCTCTTCCGTCATCCTCTCCTTTTCCGTTCTCGCCTCTCCCGTCGTCCTCTCCTTTTCCGTCCTCGCCTCTCCCGTCGTCCTCTCCTTTTCCATCCTCGCCTCTCCCGTCGTCCTCTCCTTTTCCGTCCTCGCCTCTCCTGTCGTCTTCTCCTTTTCCGTCCTCTTTCATCACATTCTACCTCCTTCAACTACTTATTTTCCATCATCATCTTTCAGTGCTCATGGATGGAGAACATTGAAAGTTTAGCCAGACACAGAGCTCAACTGCACAGTGGCTCTGACTGATATATGGCTGATAACCTGGACCTGAGGACAGAAGTCTGAGCGCACCCATCTATGTACATCTCTTCAAAAATCCCATGAACTGCATGCTGGAACATAAATATGGAACCTGAAGATCAAATGTGCCCCAAAGTATTAAAATATGTAGTATATAATAAATGCTGAGTCCACATGTTTCCTGAGGTGATACATTGTCACATGGATTATAGGGTTACAATGGGGCACGGGGTGAACTGATCAGAAGGAGAGTATAATATCTATTCCATAGAACTTTACAATTTAGAGGGTTCATGTACAGACAAAATCAGACATTACAGAAAAGAGGAGTAAGTAACCTGCTTACAGGGAAGGACACAGCACCTAACCCATAGCAACCCAGGAAAGGATCTAGGGCTAAACCTCCAACAGAAAAAGGAAGAGGAGAGGGCCTAGGACAACAGGCCCTCTACCAGAGAGAGACAGGGGAGGATGAAACATTCTATTATGATATGTTCCCTGGTGCAAATATCAAAAATTGCAGGATCTGGCTGACAGCTTATTTTATTACTTTCTGTTATCTAAATCTTACACAGTGCTGAGAGAGAGAGAGATCCTTGGCCAAACCACCAGATGGACTTGTGCTGAATTTGGACCCAAGTTATCACCATAAAAACTTGTATAAGAAATAAATACTTGACAAACTGAAGTCAAACCAGAAGCCACCACAAACTCACAAGACAGATCGAACCAGAGGGATGAATCAGAAGAGAGAAAGTGTCCAAGCCAATGGTCAATGTGAGAGGTATTGTCAGAGCCAAAATCAGGAGACATGCGAAATTCCAGTAACAGGCCAATGGTCAGTAATCAAACACAAACACCTGGATGGACAGGAACAGAGTTTAGATATCCCTCCTCAGCGTCTGAATGGATCCGAAAACTGCAGAAGCTTCACCGTAACTAAGGCAACAGCACCTAGCTGTTTAGCACACTGAGATTCCTAACACATTCTAGTAGATGAAGGGGGAGATTAGAGAAGGATCAGTAGTTGGCTGTAATAACGTTAAGACAGCATGTTTACTGCCCAAAGTAAATCTATAGTGGGTTCAAGAAGAAGATGGTGTGGGATCCGTGGTATGGTGTGGCCTCTGTGAGATCCATGGTACGGCATGGCGTCGGTCGGCACAGTGATACGGCGTGGCCTTGGTGAGAACAATATTATGGTGTGGCCTCGGTGAGAAGTGTGGGCTCAGTGGGAACAGTGATACGGCCTGGCCTCGGTGAGAACAGTATTATGGTGTGGCCTCTGCGAGAACAGTGATACGGCCTGGCCTCGGTGGGCACAGTGATACGGTGTGGCCTCGGTGAGAACAGTATTATGGTGTGGCCTCTGCGAGAACAGTGATACGGCCTGGCCTCGGTGGGCACAGTGATACGGCGTGGCCTCGGTGAGAACAGTATTATGGTGTGGCCTCTGCGAGAACAGTGATACGGCCTGGCCTCGGTGGGCACAGTGATACGGCGTGGCCTCAGTGAGAACAGTATTATGGTGTGGGCTCGGTGAGAACAGTGATACGGCCTGGCCTCGGTGGGCACAGTGATACGGTGTGGCCTCGGTGAGAACAGTATTATGGTGTGGCCTCTGCAAGAACAGTGATACGGCCTGGCCTCGGTGGGCACAGTGATACGGCCTGGCCTCGGTGAGAACAGTATTATGGTGTGGCCTCTGCGAGAACAGTGATACGGCCTGGCCTCGGTGGGCACAGTGATACGGCGTGGCCTCAGTGAGAACAGTATTATGGTGTGGGCTCGGTGAGAACAGTGATACGGCCTGGCCTCGGTGGGCACAGTGATACGGCCTGGCCTCGGTGAGAACAGTATTATGGTGTGGCCTCTGCGAGAACAGTGATACGGCCTGGCCTCGGTGGGCACAGTGATACGGCGTGGCCTCAGTGAGAACAGTATTATGGTGTGGGCTCGGTGAGAACAGTGATACGGCCTGGCCTCGGTGGGCACAGTGATACGGCCTGGCCTCGGTGAGAACAGTATTATGGTGTGGCCTCTGCGAGAACAGTGATACGGCCTGGCCTCGGTGGGCACAGTGATACGGCGTGGCCTCAGTGAGAACAGTATTATGGTGTGGGCTCGGTGAGAACAGTGATGCTACCGCTAAGGTTAACAACTCACATAGTGGATAAAAGTGCTGTGATTTACAGTCCCTGCAGAGTGAATGAGATGAATTAACATCCCTTCCCTATAGTGTGGGAAATTCCGTGTTCTCAAAACCACAACATGTTCACTTCCAGCAGAAAAGCTGTGATACATACGAGTGTTTTCATGGCAGACTTTTTAGCTGCAATTCACTATGTGTGGCCTTAGCCTACAATACCAGGGCTGGTTGTGACTGTGGCACCTAAAGGGTTGTATGGCTGAGGCTGTAATAATGCAGTACAGAAGTAGTTGTACGAGTGACCCCTAGGGGGAACTAAAAATATAAATAAAAACTTTTTAAAAACATTTAAAACAAAATGAAACAAAAACAAATACATATAATTGGTATTGTCATGTCCAAACATAATATTAAAAAGTACTGTATATGTCCTATATGGTAAATGATGTAACAAAAAAAACAAACAAAACATATATTGTATGTGGCCACTAAGGAGACATTATACTATGCAGGGACCACTAAGAAGAATTATATTCTATGCGGCCGCTAAGGAGACATTATATTATACGGGGACCACTGAGAAGCATTATATTGTATGGGGCCACTAAGGAGACATTATACTATGTGGGGACCACTGAGGGGGCATTATATTGTATGGGGCCACTGAGGAGACATTATACTATGTGGGGATCACGGAGAAGCATTATATTGTATGTGGCCACTAAGCAGACATTATACGATGTGGGGACCACTGAGGGGGCATTATATTGTATGGGGCCACTAAGGAGACATTATACGATGTGGGGACCACTGAGAAGCATTATATTGTATGGGGCCACTAAGGAGACATTATACTATGTGGGGACCACTGAGGGGGCATTATATTGTATGGGGCCACTGAGGAGACATTATACTATGTGGGGACCACTGAGAAGCATTATATTGTATGGGGCCACTAAGGAGACATTATATTATACGGGGACCACTGAGAAGCATTATATTGTATGGGGCCACTAAGGAGACATTATACTATGCCGGGACCACTAAAAAGCATTATATTCTATGGGACAACTAAGGAGACATTATACGGTGCGGGGACCACTAAGATGCATTATATTGTATGGGGCCACTGAGGAGACATTATACTATGTGGGGACCACTGAGAAGCATTATATTGTATGGGGCCACTAAGGAGACATTATACTATGCCGGGACCACTAAAAAGCATTATATTCTATGGGACAACTAAGGAGACATTATACGGTGCGGGGACCACTAAGATGCATTATATTGTATGGGGCCACTGAGGAGACATACTATGTGGGGACCACTGAGAAGCATTATATTGTATGTGGCCACTAAGGAGACATTACACGATGTGGGGACCACTAAAAAGCATTATATTCTATGGGACAACTAAGGAGACATTATACGGTGCGGGGACCACTAAGATGCATTATATTGTATGGGGCCACTAAGGAGACATTATACTATGCGGGGACCACTGAGAAGCATTATATTGTATGGGGTTACTAAGGAGACATTATACTATGCGGGGACCACTGAGAAACATTATATTGTGTGGGATCACTAAGGAGACATTATACTATGTGGGGACCACTGAGAAGCATTATATTGTATGTGGCCACTAAGGAGACATTATACGATGTGGGGACCACTAAAAAGCATTATATTCTATGGGACAACTAAGGAGACATTATACGGTGCGGGGACTACTAAGATTCATTATATTGTATGGGGCCACTGAGGAGACATTATACTATGCGGGGACCACTGTGATGATGAGAGACCTCCAGTTATGTATTTCTCTTTAATATATGTTGTTCTACAGTACAGAGCAAAAGTTTGGACACACCTCATTCCAAGAGTTTTCTGTATTTTCATGACTATAAAAATTGTAGATTCGCACTGAAGGCATCAAAACTATGAATTACCACATGTGGAATTATATACTTAACAAAAAAGTGTGACACAACTGAAAATATGTCTTATATTCTAGGTTCTTCAAAGTAGCCACCTTTTGCTTTGATTACTGCTTTGCACACTCTTGGCATTCTCTTGATGAGCTACAAGAGGTAGTCACCTGAAATGGTTTTCACTTCACAGGTGTGCCCTGTCAGGTTTAATAAGTGGGATTTCTTGCCTTAAATATGGGGTTGGGACCATCAGTTGTGTTGTTCAGAAGTCAGGTGGATACACAGCTGATAGTCCTACTGAATGCAGTGTTAGAATTTGTATTATGGCAAGAAAAAAGCAGCTAAGTAAAGAAAAACGAGCGGCCATCATTACTTTAAGAAATGAAGGTCAGTCAGTCCGAAAAATTGGGAAAACTTTGAAAGTGTCCCCAAGTGCAGTGGCCAAAACCATCAAGCGCTACAAAGAAACTGGCTCACATGAGGACCGCCCCAGGAAAGGAAGACCAAGAGTCACCTCTGCTGCGGAGGATAAGTTCATCCGAGTCACCAGCCTCAGAAATCGCAGGTTAACAGCAGCTCAGATTAGAGACCAGGTCAATGCCACACAGAGTTCTAGCAGCAGACACATCTCTACAACAACTGGTAAGAGGAGACTGTGTGCAGCAGGCCTTCATGGTAAAATAGCTGCTAGGAAACCGCTGCTAAGGACAGGCAACAAGCACAAGAAGAACACAAGGAATGGACATTAGACCTGTGGAAATCTGGGCTTTGGTCTGAGGAGTCCAAATTTGAGATCTTTGGTTCCAACCACCGTGTCTTTGTGCGACGCAGAAAAGGTGAAGGAATGGACTCTACATGCCTGGTTCCCACCGTGACGCATGGAGGAGGAGGTGTGATGGTGTGGGGGGGCTTTGCTGGGGACACTGTTGGGGATTTATTCTGAACCAGCATGGTTACCACAGCATCTTGCAGCGGCATGCTATTCCATCCGGTTTGCGTTTTGTTGGATCAACAGGACAATGACCCCAAACACTCCTCCAGACTGTGTAAGGGCTATGTGACCAAGAAGGAGAGTGATGGGGTGCTACGCCAGATGACCTGGCCTCCACAGTCACCAGACCTGAACCCAATCCAGATGGTTTGGGGTGAGCTGGACCGCAGAGTGAAGGCAAAAGGGCCAACAAGTGCTAAGCATCTCTGGGAACTCCTTCAAGACTGTTGGAAGACCATTTCAGGTGACTACCTCTTGAAGCTCATCAAGAGAATGCCAAGAGTGTGCAAAGCAGTAATCAAAGCAAAAGGTGGCTACTTTGAAGAACCTAGAATATAAGACATATTTTCAGTTGTGTCACACTTTTTGGTAAGTATATAATTCCACATGTGTTAATTCATAGTTTTGATGCCTTCAGTGTGAATCTACAATTTTTATAGTCATGAAAATACAGAAAACTCTTGGAAGGAGAAGGTGTGTCCAAACTTTTGCTCTGTACTGTATATACAGATTCCCTAATCCTGTCTGTCCTCTGCTGTGTTTATGTTGGGGTTACGTTGCTGGACAATTCGCTTCAGTGGTTTTATGTGTATATAAGGGGAGATTTGCCCTTTCTGGCTCTGGCCAGTTCTACTGACCCTGAGTGCAACCCCAGACACAGCTTTCCCGCAGCCAGGAAAACATCCTTCTATCTCAGGATCCTGCAGTGGGGAGTAAGAGGAGGGGGGGCACCCTGGGCAGGAGGTGTGGCTGGACACTGGCCTTAACTGAGACCTAGATTCTTTGTCACATCTTGTCAGCTCAGAGAGCTGGATGTGTCCATTCTCACTACAGAAGATCTCCAAGCTCCTGGAACCAAAGACATGTAAGTATTCTTCTGTTTTACTCCTTGTTATTTTATAGCTGTTTGTATTGTGTGTCATTTGTTATCTCTCTATATCTAGCACTGAACTATCTGGGTATTAAAGTGTTATCTTTAAGGTTACTTTGTGTTGTTCTATGAACCCATTACCTTTTTGAAGTGTATATGTGCTGTCAATGCAGGACCTTCCACGGGCTGGTTACCAGGTAAGTAATACACTGGAGGAGTGTGTGCAAGTTCACACTGGTGCTTTATTAGGAGGAGTTCACAGAGTCCATAACATAAATGGCTTTCAGCAGCATAAGGTAACACAAAACAGAACGGCTTGTCTTAGCCAAGTGGCAGAAAGTCCAACAACACAAAATAGTCTTTAAGACAGAAACAGTCCAGCAGGCTCAACAAGTTAGCAGTTTTTGTCTCCACTTTCTGTCCTCCACACAGGCAGTGTGTTTGTGGCTCAGAAGAGGGGCAGAGAGAGAGACATGCACCCTCTTACCTGGTCAGCGTTAAGGCTTCAACTTAAGGCTTCTACCAAAACCCAGGCCTAGAGCTTTGAGCCCGGGTCTGTAATCACACCCAAACCCCGGACATAGCTTCCAGTCCATTACCTAGTGGAGAGGAGACACCTTAGTGGGGGGTATATTCCCTCCACAATCTTTCCCTCTGCCTGCCTACATATCCTCCCCCTCTGCCCAAAGCCGGAGGGCTGGGCACCTTTAGAAAAAAAAACTGAATTCTAGAAAAGGCATCCACATTTGTATGGGCTCTCCCGGGTCTATGCTCGACTATAACGTCAAAGTCTTGCAACATTAAGAACCAGCGTGTCACTCTCGCATTATTTCCCTTATTTTGACTCATCCACTTTAGTGGGGCATGATCCGAAATAAGCCTGAATCTTCTGCCTAACAGGTAATACCTTAGTGAGTCAAGGGCCCACTTGACTGCCAGACACTCTTTTTCTACAATGGAATAGTTCTTTTTGGCAGAATTTAATTTCCGGCTTAAATACATCACCGGATGTTCTTCCCCATTGACCTCTTGTGACAATACAGCGCCTAAGCCGATCTCTGAGGCATCTGTTTGTACTATAAAATCTTTTGAGAAGTCTGGGGCTATTAAGACTGGTTGTTTTAAGACTCTGAAAAGCCGTCTCTGCCTCGGGTGACCACTGTACCATCACCGATTTTTTTTTTTCCCCCTAGTGAGGTCGGATAAAGGTGCTGCCATACTAGCAAAATTGGGCACAAATCGCCGGTAGTACCCCACGTTTACTAAAAAATCCCTTACCTGTTTTTTTGTGAGTGGGCGAGGCCAGCTTTTTATGGCATCCACTTTATTATTTTGGGGTTTAATCAAGCCCCTCCCTACAACACAGCCTAAATACCTAGCCTGTTCCATGTCTATGGCACATTTTTCTGGGTTGGCTGTAAATCTCACTTTCTTAAGAGCATCCAAAACAGCCTGAACTTTGCTCAAATGGCTGTCCCAGTCCAGACTGAAAATAACAATATCGTCCAGGTAGGCCGCCGCATATTCCTTGTGTGGAGCAAGGATGGCATCCATTGTCCTTTGGAAGGTGGCAGGAGCTCCCTTCATACCAAATGGCATCCTAACATATTGAAAACACCTGTCAGGGGTGGAAAATGCAGTTTTCTTCTGGGCATCTTTGTACTTTTGTAAGGTCTAAGGTAGTTATATACCTAGCTGGACCCAACTTTTCAATGAGATCATCTACCCGCGGCATAGGGTAGGCATCCATTTTCGAAATCTCATTAAGCTTCCTGAAATCATTACAAAAGTGCCAAGTTCCATTAGGCTTGTGAACCAGTACCATCGGACTAGACCAGTCACTCTTGGACACTTCAATCGCTCCCAGGGACAACATCCTTTGTACCTCTTCTGAGATAACCTGCCTACGGGTCTCAGGTATTCTATAGGGTTTTACCTTTACTCTTACTTGTGGTTCTGTAATTATCTCATGCTCAATACCACTGGTACACCTCGGCAAACCAGAAAACATCTCTTTGTTGTGTTGCAGGAATTCTTTTGTTTCTTGTTTTTGTGAGGCGGACAGAGTCTCCGCTATTCCCACTTTGTGGTGTTCTGTCTCACTAACTGCGGACGGGCAAGTTAGAGCGGCCAATGACTCCCTTTCTCTCCAGGGTTTGATCAGATTTACATGGTAAATCTGTATGGGTTTTCTTTTCCCTGGTTGGTGCACCTTGTAATTTACTTCCCCAACTTTTTCCAGGATCTCAAAAGGACCCTGCCACTTGGCCAAGAACTTAATTTCTACGGTGGGCACGAGTATTAAGACCCGGTCCCCAGGACTGAACTCTCTAACTGTGGCAGAGCGATTATACACACTCTTTTGCGCTTCTTGCGCCTTCTGAAAATGCTCTTTTACTATGGGCATTATTTTGGAGATTCTCTCCTGAATATGGACCACATGTTCAATAATACTTCGGTATGGGGTGGTTTCAGATTCCCACGTTTCTTTAGCGAGGTCTAAGAGACCACGGGGATGTCTACCGTATAACAGTTCAAACGGGGAGAACCCTGTAGAAGCCTGAGGAACTTCCCTAATGGAAAATAGCAAATACGGTAACAGGCAATCCCAGTCTCTCCAATCCTTTTCAACTGCTTTTTTTTTAACATAGCCTTTATGGTCTTATTGAACCTCTCTACCAGGCCGTCAGTTTGGGGATGGTACACCGAGGTTCTCAGCTGTCTGATCTTAAAAACCTTACACAGGGGGCGTGGCCTGGACGCGCATGGAGTAGCACGCGCGCAGGTCCTTCTCCGCTCCTCCGCTCGCTACTGAGACCCGTGGACCCCTCAGCAGGCGCAGTATGGGCAAGCGCTTACCGAGGAAGGTGGCCCCGGGCACCCCAGCGCCCGTGGAGAGGTCTGGGGGGGCCACCCTGGACGCCTTTCTGGCCCAGCGGCCTTCTCTACCGGGCCAGGCTGCTGCGGGGCGGCCATCTTGGATTTCCTCCGCTCTCCAGGCACAGGGGTCGCAGCGCAGCTTCTCTCCTCCCGCGCTCCCCCTGTCAGCCAGCGGAGCGCCGCTTCAACAGAGATCCCTGTCGGCGCCTGGGCAACCCAGAGTTTCCCCAGCACGAGTGCTCCCACAGTCTCCTCACCCTGGGATGTCCCAGCAACTACATTCTGCTACACCAGCACTCCTGGCAGAGCGGCATGAGAGGACCCCGGATGTTTCCAGCTTCTCAAGGAGTTCTGAGGTCAGTGGCTCTGCTCCCTCCTACACCGCTGATGAGTTGCAGCCTGTGGCCACAGAGCTGGTCTCTGTGGCCCCCCATCTACTATCTTCCCCCATCGCCCCTCCCCTCCATAGCTCAGGGGGGGATGGCGCGGTGGAAGGCGCTGGCGTAGGGGCTCCTCCGCCCCACACTCCCAAGGATTATGGCTCCCCCCCTCCAGTCCTGTACCCCCAGAGCTGCATTCCAGGCCCATCTTCAGCACCATCATCCATGGCGGACCTTCTTCCTCAACTTCCTACTAAACAAGACCTTAAAAGTATGGTTGCGGAAATCACAGCATCCTTCCGATCTGAAATTGCTACCCTCCGCACTGATTTACACTCCATTGCTAACCGAATGGACACGCTGGAGAATGACCATGACACTACCAGGGACTATGTTGCCTCACTGCATGATACTACCACTGAACAGGGTTCAGCTATACGGGACATGCAACGCCACTTGGAGGATCTTGACAACAGGGGCCGGCGCAACAATATACGCATCAAGGGACTCCCAGAGGCTGACCAATCTGAGGATCTGCCTGTTCTGCTGGAGGCTGTCTTCAACACTATACTGCAGGAGCCCCCCGTCCCACAAAATTAAGTTTGATAGGGCACATCGAGCCCTTCGACCCAGAGGATCTTCCGCCACACCCCGTGATGTCATCTGCTGCCTCCACGACTTCACCCTTAAAGAGGCTATAATGAGCAAAGTGCGCAAACTCAAAGACTTCGAGTTTCAGGGAGCTCCACTACAATTCTATCAGGATCTGTCGCTAATCACCCTCCAGAAACGCCGCCATCTCCGACCCCTCCTCCAGATTCTTCAGGAGCACCAAATTCCTTACCGGTGGGGATTTCCGTTTGCTCTCATTGCTCGTAGGGATGGTCGCTCCGCTACGCTTCGCTCCTTTGCGGATTTGCCTCTCTTCTGTGACTTATTGGATGTTCCCCTGCCGGATTTAACAGACTGGGAGCTATTCTCTCCACCCCCTCCCCCACCACCGGTTTGGCAACGATTGGAGCCCAGACGACGTCATGCATCCTCCGCGGTGGTGACCACTCGGAGGCCCCGGCTGGAGACTGATCCCTGAGGAGGCTGCCCCCCCTTGAGACGTTCTCCCTTTTCTCGGTGGTGCTTTGGAATCTGCATGCCTTAATGTTATGTTTGCTTCTCTTTTTTTCTTTTTTAGGTCTACGGGTCTCATCTATTATGCTTATTATTGGATTGTTTTAGCGGAGTGGGGCGGGGTGGGGTTCCGGTGACTCCCCTTCCTTCCTTCTTTTTACTGGTGGTTGGGGATCCACCGCCTCCCCTCCGACCTCCTGTCCACGCTCTCCCCCCTAAGGGGATACTTGGACTGTGCGGCCATTGATCCTGATTGGACCTCTGGCTGCCCTCATTGGTCCCCAGGCGAGTGACTTAGCCTCGCCCACAAAGTATTGTTTAACTGTTTTTATTTTTACTTTGTCATTTATGATGTCTTTTGCCTCCCTCCCTCCCTCTCTTTCCCCCCCCCCCCCGATCTAGAGACCCTGCCTCGACTTTGGGTTCCTGTTTGTGGATTGCCCTTTTGCCTCTCCGAGGGAAACTTGCCAGCGTCATGTGAGATGGGTGAGCTTATTGCAATCCGCCACTGTCCTCCAATCCTGGGTCCCAATGGTTAGGTGCGTGACAATTAATGTCAAGGGCCTGGGTTCCAACATTAAAAGGCGCCATGTCCTTAGAGAACTCCGCTCCTTACGAGCGGATGTGGCGTTTCTTCAGGAGACTCATTTTGACCGCGCTGGTACTTTTGCCTTCGCTAAGCATTATTTTCCCGTAGCTTTTTCAGCCTTCCACAATCGACGCAGAGCTGGGGTGGCTATCCTTCTTTCTCGATCCTGCCCAATTACAGTGACGACTTCCCACATAGACCCAGGTGGCCGGTTTGTTATCTTGGAGGGGCTCCTTTATGGTGCCCCGATTGTTTTATGCAATGTCTATGCCCCCAATTCAGCACAGATCCCGTTCTTGCGCCGGGTATTCTCCCGTCTGCGCGCTCTCCCACCATCAGCTTGGCTGGTGGGGGGAGACTTTAACATGGTCTTCTCTGAACGGGCGGATCGTCTGGCGTTACCCCAGGGCCCAACCCCCCATAGGTTGGCCCAACTTGCAAGGGAGTTCCGCAGGCTGATCCGCGCCCACTCTTTGTATGACCTTTGGCGAGTGGACAATCCTACGGCGCGCTCCTACACCTTCTTTTCTCACCCTCATAACACTCACACCCGCATTGACTACTTCTTTGGAAATGCTCCCGCTCTTCGTTTGCTTAGGGACACGAACATTGGCCCTCTCACCTGGTCTGATCATGCCCCAGTTGTGGTTACCTTATCTACGACTCCAGTGCCTATTCGCCAATGTCATTGGCGTCTTAACGAAACACTGCTCAATTCGCCGACCTCCCTCGAGACCCTGCGCACACACTTGATAGATTATTTTAGGGACAACTTAGGCTCGGTAGACTCTCTTGCCATTCTCTGGGAAGCCCATAAGGCGGTCATGAGAGGATGCTGTATCGCATTGGCTTCTAGGCTTAAAAGGGACAGACAGGCCCAGGAACAGCTCCTCCAAGCCCGTATTCGGTCCCTTACGACGACTTTGGCAGCGCATCCATCCCTGGGGGTTCTTCGCCGTTTGGTCCTGGCCCGGGCGGACCTCCGTGATTTGGAGACCCGCCATGTGGAACGACTTCTCCTTTATACCCGTCAGCGGTTTTTTGAACGAGGTAATAAATCTCATACCCTCCTGGCAGGAACCCTCAGGGATCATCGGGCCTCTTCCACACCACACTCTGTCCGTGACCCCGCGGGTACTCTTCAACATCACCCTGATGCTGTGGCGCTGGCGTTCCACTCTTACTACTCTAAGCTGTACGACTTACCCCCCCAACGAGCACTACTCCCTGGGGATGACTCAACACTACTGGAAGACTATTTAAAGGATTGTTGTCTCCCACGCCTTCCTCCTGAGGCCCTAACCTCCCTGAACACCCCCATCACCAGGGAGGAACTAGAAGGGGTCCTGAGGGACCTCCCAAATGGGAAAGCCCCAGGCCCAGATGGGTTCACTTACAATTATTATAAGGTTTTCCAGGGTGAACTCTCTGCTCATCTATTGTCCCTCTTCGGTTCCTTCCTTTCAGGTTCCCCTATACCCCCGACTATGCTCTCTTCACTACTCACATTGGTCCCTAAACCGGGTAAGGACTTGCAGGATTGTGCTAACTACCGACCGATTGCTTTGCTGAACACGGACCTGAAACTTTTCACCAAACTCTTAGCCAACAGACTGAATGCTTGGCTCCCTCTGCTTGTCCATAAGGACCAGGTGGGATTCATCCCCTGTCGTCAGGGTGGTGACAACACCAGGAGGACTGTGGATTTGGTGGAGGTGGCCAATCATTATTCTACCCCGGCCCTTCTCTTGAGCCTGGACGCTGAAAAGGCTTTTGACCGCATAAATTGGTCGTTTATGCATACTACGCTTAAGGCGTTCGGGCTTACGGGACCGTTTCTCACAGCTATCCAGGCCCTTTACTCCTTACCCTCAGCAGCAATTAAGCTTCCCCATGCATCTTCGCCCTTCTTCCCTATTCGAAATGGCACTAGGCAGGGTTGCCCCCTGTCACCCATCATATTTGCCCTCTGCATTGAACCGCTAGCGGCCAAGATTAGGCGAGACCCTAATATCAAGGGCATCATGGTCCAAGATAAGGAATTTAAGATATCTCTCTTTGCGGATGATGTACTCCTCACTCTCACCTCCCCTCATACTACCCTTCCAAACTTGCTGCGCTCGCTAGAGACCTATGGTGATCTCTCAGGGTATAAGGTGAACCCCGCGAAGACTGAGGCACTCCCACTTAACATCCCACGGGACCTTCTCCTTCTCCTCCGCAGTAATTACGATTTCCAGTGGCGGGAGTCCTCTATCCGCTACCTGGGAGTCCATATATCCACTTCCTATGCGACCCTCTACTCGGCAAACTACCCGCGGTTGTTTTGTGAGCTAAGAGCCCTATTGGACAAATGGCAACCCTTGCCTATCTCCCTTTTGGGGAGAATTGCTGCGGTCAAGATGACTCTCCTCCCGAAGCTACTGTATTTTTTCGAGACGCTCCCAGTCGCGATACCTCGGGGAGAATTACGGAACCTACAGAAAGCTATCTTCCAGTTTATCTGGAAAGCAAAACGACACCGAATACCTAGATCTGTTATGCTGGCGGATAGGGGGTCTGGGGGGTATGGCTGTCCCACATCTGTTACATTATTACTGGGCGGCCCACTTACGCCATATCCCATTCTGGGCGGCTATGCCAGCATACACCAGATGGGTGCAGATAGAGAAGCTATGGCTGGCACCCATGCATCCTAACGCGCTTCTGTGGGTCAGCTCCCCCCCCCCACCCCCCTGCCTCGTACCTGTTGGGCCCCATTCGGTTTACTAGATCTATCTGGTCTACCTGTTGTGCTAGATTCTCCCTGATGTCCCCGCGCTCATCTATGGTCTCCATACTATACAACCCCCTTCTCCCAGAGAGCCTGACTTCTGCCATGACTAAAGTGTGGTCTGAAGCTGGCCTTTACCGGATTGCTGATATGGTTGACCCTGGAACCTTGGAACTCAGGTCCTTTGCTTATCTTACAGCTAATCAAAACCTGCCAAGTACTGAATGGTTCCATTACTTGCAGGTGGTTCACTTTGTCCGCTCCCTCCATGGGTCTCTTAAGGTGTCACTCCCCACCGCTTTTGAAAAGATTTGCCGTGCAGGCACGTCCACTAGGGGCTTTATATCCTCTATTTACCAACTTCTTAACTCACAAACTACAGGCTCTCCTGTTAATCATCGCTATATGCTTAAATGGGAGGAGGCGGTGGGTAAACCCATCTCCCAGGAACAGTGGCGGATTGTATGGTCTCGGGCCCAGAAATCATCTCAGTGCATTACGTTTAGGGAAACGCAGTATAAGCTGTTGATGCATTGGTATCATACTCCGGCTCTCCTTCATACTTTAAACCCATTAGTTCCCCCATGGTGCTGGCGCTGTGGAGCTGCGGTGGGTACCCTGCACCATATCTTTTGGACGTGCCCTCTCATCCTCGGTTTTTGGAGGGAGGTCAGGACTCTGACGACTGCTCTCTTTTTGCAAGAGGTTCCTCTTGACCCTCTTCTTTATCTCCTGAACCTTCCCCCCAGACACCTGAGCAATAAGTCATCCAGGCTTTTCTTGCATCTTTGTACTGCAGCTAAAACTCTCATAGCTAGAAACTGGAAGAAGGTGAGTCCCCCATCTAGTCTTGAGCTTGTGGCTAGAATGAAGGATGTGAGGAGTCTTGAATACCTGACTGCTGGCCTACATAATTCACGGGAAGCCTTTGGGGCTATTTGGGCACCCTGGGACATGTATCGTACATTACAGGGTCTCTGATCTCTAGTCCTCTCCTTCCCTCCCCCCCCCCTTCCCTTTGGTCCTACCCTTGTCTTCTTAACCCCTCCATTCCCCCCTCCCTTGTTCACTGCTTAATTTAAATGCATATTGCTTAAGGGAGAGGAGGCAGATAGCCTCTATTTACCTCAATGCTTCCTGTTTGTTTGATTATTATTGTTTTTTTGTTTTTTCTTTATTTCTTGTTAATGAAAAATTTTTCAATAAAATTACAGTTATATAAAAAAAAACCTTACACAGTTCTTTCATGACTTTAGACATAAAGGGTGTACCTTGATCTGTCAAGATTTCTTTGGGAATTCCCACCCTAGTGCACATATGAAACAACTCTTTGGCAATGCACTTGGATGTGGGCTTTCTCAAGGGGACCGCCCCTGGATACCTGGTAGCATAGTCTACTATTACCAAAATGTATTGATGCCCTCTGGCTGACTTCACCAAGAGCCCTACAACATCCAAGGCAATCCGCTCAAACGGAACCTCAATGACATGCAAGGGTATTAAAGGATTCCTGAAATGTACAACAGGAGCATTTACCTGGCAGGTTGGGCAAGACTTACAATAGTTTTCTACTTCTTTATAACACCCTGGCCAATAGAACCTCCGGAAGATTTGTTCCCTGGTCTTGTCTGACGCTAAGTGACTCCCTAACACATGCGATTGGGCCATACCCAACACCATTTTCCTGTTTGGTTTTGGAACTAGTAGCTGTTCCAGAATTTCATCATTAACTTTGGTTACACGGTATAACAAATTGTTTTGCAACTCATATTAAGGATACCGAAGCTCAGCTTCTGGTTCCTGTGATACGCCATTTAGGACTGTCACATTTTCCAGGGCGGTTTTCATGGTAGGATCTTGTAGCTGTGCTGTCCCAAAGTTAACCCTCGATACTTCGAGATCTGGGAGTACTGACTTGGTATCTATGGACTCATCCCCTAACAACACCGCCAAAGGAAAATTATCGGTCCCTTGAGTGTTTTCTCCACCCCCTTAAAACACCCCGTTATCTGTAACAGACATTTTTACATAAGTAGGCGACAGCCTATCCCATAACTCCCAAAATAAAAGAAAATCCTGCCCTAATATTACATCGTATAGCAGGTTTTTTTTACCACACTTCCACACATAGTCTCTATATGTACTTGAGCAACAGGATAGTTTTTTGTGTCCCCATGTATACATACGACTCCCATGCCCTGCCGTGGGTCACACAAAACCGGGAACAGTTCATCTCTGACAAGAGTTACCAGACTCCCCGAGTCTAGTAGTGCAGCGACTTTGGTGCCACTAACACCTTTGGGGTCTGTCCAGGTAAGTTGGCATGGTGCTGCATACTGGGTGGGAAAACATAGAGCAGCGTCTAGCCAGACTACAGTCCATAGGCTCCGATTTTGGTGGACGTGTGGCAATATGTCCGGGGGCGTGACACTTCCAGCAGATTATCTGGCGAGGCTGTGTTTTAGAACTTGCTTCCAGTTCTTCCAGCTTCTTGTATACGGGGAGTTGCCTCCGCTCCTCGGTTGAATGATACCACCTTTTACCGGCCTCAGGGGAAGTCTTGGGATTCCACAGGGAAGTTTTCTCCCTAGTTGGACGTAAGGCAAAATTTTCAGCAGTAGTATACCTCTCAACCAATTCAACAAGGCTGTCTGCGTTGTCTGGACTTCCTCGGATAACCCAGCGCTGCAATGGAGTAGGGAGAGCACTTAGATAGCGGTCCATTGCGACTCTTTCCACCATCTGTTCTGGGGTAAGAGTCTCAGGCCGTAAGCATTTGTGGATCAGGTGGAAAAGGTCATACATCTGAAGACCACTGCTGCACCCGCTGTGCCTGGACTGCCACACTGACCCCTAAGCGAGCCAGTATCTCAGCTTTCAACTTACTGTAGTCCTTTAGAGTCTTGTACAGATAAATCAAAATACGCCTTTTGCGGCTCGCCGGTCAGATAGGGAGCCAATACCTCCGCCCACTGCTCCCTAGGCAACTTTTCCCTATCTGCAATGCGTTCAAATATGGTCAAGTAGGCCTCCACATTATCTTCTGTAGTCATTTTCTGTAACAAGGCATGTATTATTTCCCGGACATCAGTGACAGGAGCAGCTACAGGTACACGTTGCTGTGCCGCCACCATTTTCCTGAGTGCTGCCATTTGCTCCACCAGCAAGCGATTCGTCTTTTGCTGCTACACATTAGAGCGCACCAACTGCTGGACCAACTCCTCCATAGCTCCGGTATCGGCCTTTAGCGCTGCAGCAGCCTTCACCCAAGACATACCCAGCTGAAAACTGTTAACTTTGAGGGCTGTTGCCCCTAGCAACGACAGTCCTGCCCGCATCCTCCACCCTATGTCAATGCAGGACCTTCCACGGGCTGGTTACCAGGTAAGTAAGACACTGGAGGAGTGTGTGCAAGTTCACACTGGTGCTTTATTAGGAGTTCACAGAGTCCATAACATAAATGGCTTTCAGCAGCATAAGGTAACACAAAACAGAATGGCTTGTCTTAGCCAAGTGGCAGAAAGTCCAACAACACAAAATAGTCTTTAAGACAGAAAACAGTCCAGCAGGCTCAACAAGTTAGCAGTTTTTGTCTCCATTTTCTGTCCTCCACATATGCAGTGTGTTTGTAGGTCAGAGCCACCATCCGAAGAGACGCACCCTCCAACCTGGTCAGTGTTAAGGCCTCAACTTGGCTCTAACAAGGACCAGAGCTCTGAGCCCAGGTCTGTAATCACATCCAAACCCCGGACATAGATTCCAGTCCATTACGTAGTGGAGAGGAGCCACCTTAGTGGGGGGTATCTGCCCTCCACAATCTTTCCCTCTGCCTGCCTACAGTGCGCAAGGTTTCTGCTGGACCTGAATCAGCAGTGATGATGGCGGCAGTGTGTATTTGGGGCGTGTAGACTGCGTTGGAGTGCGAATTACACTTAACACTATGCGGGGACCACTGAGAAGCATTATATTGTATGGGGTCACTAAGGAGACATTATACTATGCGGGGACCACTGAGAAGCATTATATTGTATGGGGCCACTAAGGAGACATTATACTATGCGGGGACCACTGAGAAGCATTATATTGTATGGGGTCACTAAGGAGACATTATACTATGCGGGGACCACTGAGAAGCATTATATTGTATGGGGCCACTAAGGAGACATTATACTATGCGGGGACCACTGAGAAGCATTATATTGTATGGGGCCACTAAGGAGACATTATACTATGCGGGGACCACTGAGAAGCATTATATTGTATGGGGTCACTAAGGAGACATTATACTATGCGGGGACCACTGAGAAGCATTATATTGTATGGGGTCACTAAGGAGACATTATACTATGTGGGGATCACTGAGAAGCATTATATTGTATGGGGTCACTAAGGAGACATTATACTATGTGGGGATCACTGAGGGGGCATTATATTGTATGGGGCCACTAAGGAGACTATACTATGCGGGGACCACTGAGAAGCATTATATTGTATGGGGTCACTAAGGAGACATTATACTATGCGGGGACCACTGAGAAGCATTATATTGTATGGGGCCACTAAGGAGACTATACTATGCGGGGACCACTGAGGGAGCATTATATTGTATGGGGCCACTAAGGAGACATTATACTATGCGGGGACCACTGAGAAGCATTATATTGTATGGGGCCACTAAGAAGACATTATACTATGCGGGGACCACTGAGAAGCATTATATTGTATGGGGCCACTAAGGAGACATTATACTATGCGGGGACCACTGAGAAGCATTATATTGTATGGGGCCACTAAGGAGACATTATACTATGCGGGGACCACTGAGAAGCATTATATTGTATGGGGCCACTAAGGAGACATTATACTATGCGGGGACCACTAAGAAGCATTATATTGTATGGGGCCACTAAGGAGACATTATACTATGCGGGGACCACTGAGAAGCATTATATTGTATGGGGCCACTAAGGAGACATTATACTATGCGGGGACCACTGAGAAGCATTATATTGTATGGGGCCACTAAGGAGACATTATACTATGCGGGGACCACTAAGAAGCATTATATTGTATGGGGCCACTAAGGAGACATTATACTATGTGGGGACCACTGAGAAGCATTATATTGTATGGGGTCACTAAGGAAACATTATACTATGCGGGGACCACTGAGAAGCATTATATTGTATGGGGTCACTGAGGAGACATTATACTATGTGGGGACCACTGAGAAGCATTATATTGTATGGGGCCACTAAGGAGACATTATACTATGCGGGGACCACTGAGAAGCATTATATTGTATGGGGCCACTAAGGAGACATTATACTATGCGGGGACCACTGAGAAGCATTATATTGTATGGGGTTACTAAGGAGACATTATACTATGCGGGGACCACTGAGAAGCATTATATTGTATGGGGTTACTGAGGAGACATTATACTATGTGGGGACCACTGAGAAGCATTATATTGTATGGGGCCACTAAGGAGACATTATACTATGTGGGGACCACTGAGAAGCATTATATTGTATGGGGCCACTAAGGAGACATTATACTATGGGGGAACATGAGAAGATAATGTATGGGCCACAAGGAGCATTCACTATGCGGGGACCACTGAGGAAGCATTATATTGTATGGGGTCACTGAGGAGACATTATACTATGCGGGGACCACTGAGAAGCATTATATTGTATGGGGTTACTAAGGAGACATTATACTATGTGGGGACCACTGAGAAGCATTATATTTTATGGGGTCACTGAGGAGACATTATACTATGTGGGGATCACTGAGAAGCATTATATTGTATGGGGCCACTAAGGAGACATTATACTATGCGGGGACCACTGAGAAGCATTATATTGTATGGGGCCAGTAAGGAGACATTATACTATGCGGGGACCACTGAGGGAGCATTATATTGTATGGGGTTACTAAGGAGACATTATACTATGTGGGGACCACTGAGGAGGCATTATATTGTATGGGGCCACTAAGGAGACATTATACTATGCGGGGACCACTGAGAAGCATTATATTGTATGGGGCCACTAAGGAGACATTATACTATGTGGGGACCACTGAGAAGCATTATATTGTATGGGGCCACTAAGGAGACATTATACTATGCGGGGACCACTGAGGGGGCATTATATTGTATGGGGCCACTAAGGAGACATTATACTATGTGGGGACCACTGAGGAAGCATTATATTGTATGGGGCCACTAAGGAGACATTATACTATGCGGGGACCACTGAGAAGCATTATATTGTATGGGGCCACTAAGGAGACATTATACTATGCGGGGACCACTGAGGGAGCATTATATTGTATGGGGCCACTAAGGAGACATACTATGCGGGGACCACTGAGGGATGCATTATATTGTATGGGGCCACTAAGGAGACATTATACTATGTGGGGACCACTGAGAAGCATTATATTGTATGGGGCCACTAAGGAGACATTATACTATGTGGGGACCACTGAGAAGCATTATATTGTATGGGGCCACTAAGGAGACATTATACTATGCGGGGACCACTGAGGAAGCATTATATTGTATGGGGCCACTAAGGAGACATTATACTATGCGGGGACCACTGAGGGGGCATTATATTGTATGGGGCCACTAAGGAGACATTATACTATGTGGGGACCACTGAGAAGCATTATATTGTATGGGGTTACTAAGGAGACATTATACTATGTGGGGACCACTGAGAAGCATTATATTGTATGGGGCCACTAAGGAGACATTATACTATGTGGGGATCACTGAGAAGCATTATATTGTATGGGGTTACTAAGGAGACATTATACTATGTGGGGACCACTGAGAAGCATTATATTGTATGGGGTTACTAAGGAGACATTATACTATGTGGGGATCACTGAGAAGCATTATATTGTATGGGGTTACTAAGGAGACATTATACTATGTGGGGACCACTGAGAAGCATTATATTGTATGGGGCCACTAAGGAGACATACTATGCGGGGACCACTGAGGGGGCATTATATTGTATGGGGTTACTAAGGAGACATTATACTATGTGGGGACCACTGAGAAGCATTATATTGTATGGGGTCACTAAGGAAACATACTATGCGGGGACCACTGAGAAGCATTATATTGTATGGGGTCACTAAGGAGACATTATACTATGTGGGGATCACTGAGAAGCATTATATTGTATGGGGTTACTAAGGAGACATTATACTATGTGGGGACCACTGAGAAGCATTATATTGTATGGGGCCACTAAGGAGACATACTATGCGGGGACCACTGAGGGGGCATTATATTGTATGGGGCCACTAAGGAGACATTATACTATGCGGGGACCACTGAGGGAGCATTATATTGTATGGGGCCACTAAGGAGACATACTATGCGGGGACCACTAAGATGCATTATATTTGTATGGGGCCACTAAGGAGACATTATACTATGTGGGGACCACTGAGAAGCATTATATTGTATGGGGCCACTAAGGAGACATTATACTATGCGGGGACCACTGAGAAGCATTATATTGTATGGGGCCACTAAGGAGACATTATACTATGCGGGGACCACTGAGAAGCATTATATTGTATGGGGTCACTAAGGAAACATACTATGTGGGGACCACTGAGAAGCATTATATTGTATGGGGCCACTAAGGAGACATTATACTATGTGGGGACCACTGAGGGGGCATTATATTGTATGGAGCCACTAAGGAGACATTATACTATGCGGGGACCACTGAGAAGCATTATATTGTATGGGGTCACTAAGGAGACATTATACTATGCGGGGACCACTGAGGGAGCAATATATTGTATGGGGTCACTAAGGAAACATACTATGCGGGGACCACTGAGAAGCATTATATTGTATGGGGCCACTAAGGAGACATTATACTACCGTGTTTCCCCGAAAATAAGACACCCCCGAAAGTAAGGCATAGGAGAGGTTTCGGAGAATTGCCCAATATAAGGCATCCCCCGAAAGTAAGGCGTATGTTCCCGAACAGAACATACGGTATATACGATATGTGAGGCCGCGGGAGAACCCCACAATCTCTGCTATCATTATACTCCGGGGTCTTTTCAGACCCCGGAGTATAATAATCGGCGGCCCAGGGGAGGTGAGCGAACATAAAAAACTATGTGCTTACCTGTCCTACGCTTCTCCAGGCTTCGGGCCTGTTTGGTGACGTCAGAGGACGTCATTTTGCGTCGCGACGCCGGCCGGATCACGTGACGCGGCCTGGTCTAACAGTGAAGAAGGCCGGAGTAGCGCACGGGCATGCACAGGAGCGAGGAACAGGTAAGCAACGTTGTGTTTTTATGTTTCTATCCTCTCCTGGGTCTCCGATCATTATACTCTGGGGTCTGAAAAGACCCCACAGTATAATAATTGTTCATGGGTGGTCCACTATGGGGCAAACTACTGTGTGCAGGGGCCACTATGGGGAATGATACTGTGTGCAGGGGCCACTATGGCGAATGATACTCTGTGCAGGGGCCACTATGGGGAATGATACTGTGTGCAGGGGCCACTATGGGGAATGATACTGTGTGCAGGGGCCACTATGGGGAATGATACTGTGTGCAGGGGCCACTATGGGGAATGATACTGTGTGCAGGGGCCACTATGGGATATGATACTGTGTGCAGGGGCCACTATGGGATATGATACTGTGTGCAGGGGCCACTATGGGATATGATACTGTGTGCAGGGGCCACTATGGGGCATGATACTGTGTGCAGGGGCCACTATGGGATATGATACTGTGTGCAGGGGCCGCTATGGGAGATGATACTGTGTGCAGGGGCCACTATGGGGCATGATACTGTGTGCAGGGGCCACTATGGGATATGATACTGTGTGCAGGGGCCACTATGGGGCATGATACTGTGTGCAGGGGCCACTATGGGATATGATACTGTGTGCAGGGGCCACTATGGGATATGATACTGTGTGCAGGGGCCACTATGGGGCATGATACTGTGTGCAGGGGCCACTATGGGATATGATACTGTGTGCAGGGGCCACTATGGGATATGATACTGTGTGCAGGGGCCACTATGGGACATGATACTGTGTGCAGGGGCCACTATGGGATATGATACTGTGTGCAGGGGCCACTATGGGGCATGATACTGTGTGCAGGGGCCACTATGGGATATGATACTGTGTGCAGGGGCCACTATGGGATATGATACTGTGTGCAGGGGCCACTATGGGGCATGATACTGTGTGCAGGGGCCACTATGGGAGATGATACTGTGTGCAGGGGCCGCTATGGGATATGATACTGTGTGCAGGGGCCACTATGGGATATAATACTGTGTGCAGGAGCCACTATGGGGCATAATACTGTGTGCAGGAGCCACTATGGGATATAATACTGTGTGCAGGGGCCACTATGGGGCATGATACTGTGTGCAGGGGCCACTATGGGATATGATACTGTGTGCAGGGGCCACTATGGGACATGATACTGTGTGCAGGGGCCACTATGGGATATGATACTGTGTGCAGGGGCCACTATGGGAGATGATACTGTGTGCAGGGGCCACTATGGGATATAATACTGTGTGCAGGGGCCACTATGGGACATGATACTGTGTGCAGGGGCCACTATGGGGCATGATACTGTGTGCAGGGGCCACTATGGGGAATGATACTGTGTGCAGGGGCCGCTATGGGAGATGATACTGTGTGCAGGGGCCACTATGGGGCATGATACTGTGTGCAGGGGCCACTATGGGATATGATACTGTGTGCAGGGGCCACTATGGGATATGATACTGTGTGCAGGGGCCACTATGGGATATGATACTGTGTGCAGGGGCCACTATGGGATATGATACTGTGTGCAGGGGCCACTATGGGGCATGATACTGTGTGCAGGGGCCACTATGGGAGATGATACTGTGTGCAGGGGCCACTATGAGACATGATACTGTGTGCAGGGGCCACTATGGGACATGATACTGTGTGCAGGGGCCACTATGGGACATGATACTGTGTGCAGGGAAATTAATGGTTTGGATTGTTATGATGAGGGCCCTAGGAAGATGATGACATAACTGCTCATTGAATAAATTTTACTTTCTATTCGTACCGTAAATATTGGTAAATGTACCATACTGTTAATTGTTGTACATGGAAATAATGGTACAGTAGTAGTAAGAAATTCTTGATAGGATTCACAGTTTGTCTGGTTATGCTGGTTTGTGATGACAACTACTGTACAGTACCGTATATAATAAATGTTCATTTTTTTGTTCAGCAATAAATGTGAATTCTTCTTCATTGAAAAAAAAAATAAGACATCCCCTGAAAATAAGACACAGCACATCTTTGGGAGCAAAAATTAATATAAGACGCCGTCTTATTTTCGGGGGAACAGGGTATGCGGGGACCACTGAGAAGCATTATATTGTATGGGGTCACTAAGGAAACATACTATGCGGGGACCACTAAGGTGCATCATATTGTATGGGGCCACTAAGGAGACATTATACTATGTGGGGACCACTGAGGGGGCATTATATTGTATGGGGCCACTAAGGAAACATTATACTATGTGGGGATCACTGAGAAGCATTATAGTGTATGGGGCCACTAAGGAGACATTATACTATGTGGGGATCACTGAGAAGCATTATATTGTATGGGGCCACTAAGGAGACATTATACTATGTGGGGATCACTGAGAAGCATTATATTGTATGGGGCCACTAAGGAGACATTATACTATGTGGGGACCACTGAGGGGGCATTATATTGTATGGGGCCACTAAGGAGACATTATACTATGCGGGGACCACTGAGGGGACATTATAGTGTATGGGGCCACTAAGGAGACATTATACTATGTGGGGATCACTGAGAAGCATTATATTGTATGGGGCCACTAAGGAGACATTATACTATGTGGGGATCACTGAGAAGCATTATATTGTATGGGGCCACTAAGGAGACATTATACTATGTGGGGACCACTGAGGGGGCATTATATTGTATGGGGCCACTAAGGAGACATTATACTATGCGGGGACCACTGAGGGGACATTATAGTGTATGGGGCCACTAAGGAGACATTATACTATGTGGGGATCACTGAGAAGCATTATATTGTATGGGGCCACTAAGGAGACATTATACTATGTGGGGATCACTGAGAAGCATTATATTGTATGGGGCCACTAAGGAGACATTATACTATGTGGGGACCACTGAGGGGGCATTATATTGTATGGGGCCACTAAGGAGACATTATACTATGTGGGGATCACTGAGAAGCATTATATTGTATGGGGCCACTAAGGAGACATTATACTATGCGGGGACCACTGAGGGGACATTATAGTGTATGGGGCCACTAAGGAGACATTATACTATGTGGGGACCACTGAGGGGGCATTATATTGTATGGGGCCACTAAGGAGACATTATACTATGCGGGGATCACTGAGAAGCATTATATTGTATGGGGCCACTAAGGAGACATTATACTATGCGGGGACCACTGAGAAGCATTATATTGTATGGGGCCACTAAGGAGACATTATACTATGTGGGGATCACTGAAGGGTATTATCCTATGTGGTGACCTCTGAGGGGGCATTGTATTGTATGGGGCCACTAAGGAGACATTATACTACGTGGAGACCACTGGGAGGTATTATGTTATGTGGGGACCACTGGGGGTATTGTACTATGCGGGGACGACTGAGGGGGCATTATAATTTGCATGGGTCAGGTATTATACTATGTGGGGATCACTGAGAAGCATTATATTGTATGGGGCCACTAAGGAGACATTATACTATGCGGGGACCACTGAGGGGGCATTATATTGTATGGGGCCACTAAGGAGACATTATACTACGTGGAGACCACTGGGAGGTATTATGCTATGTGGTGACCACTGGGGGTATTGTACTATGCAGCGACGACTGAGTGGGCATTATAATTTGCATGGGTCAGGTATTATACTATGTGGGGATCACTGAAGGGTATTATCCTATGTGGTGACCACTGAGGGGGCATTATATTGTATGGGGCCACTAAGGAGACATTATACTATGTGGGGACCACTAAGATGCATTATATTGTATGGGGCCACTAAGGAGACATTATACTATGTGGGGACCACTGAAGGGCATTATAATTTGGATGGTCAGGTATTATACTATGTTGGGATCACTGAAGGTTATTGTACTATGTGGGGACCACTGAGGGGAATTATAATTTGGATTAGAGTTATTATACTATGTGGGGACCACTGGGGGTTATTATACTATGTAGGGACCACTAAGGGGGCATTATAATTTGGATGGGTCAGGTATTATAGTATGTGGAGATCACTAAAGGGTATGGGTATTATACTATGTGGGGACAACTGAGAGGGTATTATAGTGTATGGGGCCACTAAGGAGACATTTTACTATGTGGGGACGACTGGGGGTTATTATAATATGCAGGGACCACTGAGGGGGGCATTATATCATATCGGCCACTAAGGAGACATTATACTATGTGGGGACCGCTGAGTGGGCATTATAGTGTATGGGGCCAGTAAGGAGACATTATACTATGTGGGGACGACTGGGGGTTATTATAATATGCAGGGACCACTGAGGGGGCATTATATTGTATGGGGCCCCTAAGGAGGCATTATACTATGTGGGGATGACTGGGGGTTATTATAATATGCAGGGACCACTGAGGGGGGCATTATATCGTATGGGGCAACTAAAGAGACATTATACTTTGTGTGGACCACTGAGGGGGCATTATATTGTATGGGGCCACTAAGGAGACATTATACTATGTGGGGACGACTGGGGGTTATTATAATATGCAGGGACCACTGAGGGGGGCATTATATCGTATGGGGCCATTAAAGAGACATTATACTATGAGGGGATGACTGAGGGTTATTATACTATGTGGGGACCACTGAGGGGGCATTATAGTGTATGGGGGCCACTAAGGAGGCATTATACTATGTGGGGACCACTGTGGGGGCATTATAGTGTATGAGGCCACTAAGGAGACATTATACTATGCAGGGACCACTGAGGGGGCATTATAGTGTATGGGGTCACTAAGGAGACATTATACTATGCGGGGACCACTGAGGGGGCATTATAGTGTATGGGGCCACTAAGGAGACATTATACTATGCTGGGACCACTGAGGGGGCATTATAGTGTATGGGGCCACTGAGGAGACATCATACTATGTGGGGACCACTGAGGAGACATTATACTATGTGGGGACCACTGAGGAGACATCATACTATGTGGGGACCACTGAGGGGGCATTATATTGTATGGGGCCACTGAGGAGACATCATACTATGTGGGGACCACTGAGGGGGCATTATAGTGTATGGGGCCACTGAGAAGACATTATACTATATGGGGACCACTGAGGGGGCATTGTAGTGTATGGGGCCACTGAGGAGACATTATACTATGTGGGGACCACTGAGGGGGCATTATAGCGTATGGGGTCACTAAGGAGACATTATACTATGCGGGGACCACTGAGGGGGCATTATAGTGTATGGGGCCACTAAGGAGACATTATACTATGTGGGGACCACTGAGGGGGCATTATAGTGTATGGGGCCACTAAGGAGACATTATACTATGTGGGGACCACTGAGGGGGCATTATAGTGTATGGAGCCACTAAGGAGACATTATACTATGTGGGGACCACTGAGGGGGCATTATAGTGTATGGGGCCACTAAGGAGACATTATACTATGTGGGGACCACTGAGGGGGCATTATAGTGTATGGGGCCACTGAGGAGACATTATACTATGTGGGGGCCACTGAGGGGGCATTATAGTGTATGGGACCACTAAGGAGACATTATACTATGTGGGGACCACTGAGGGGGCATTATAGTGTATGGAGCCAATAAGGAGACATTATACTATGCGGGGACCACTGAGGGGGCATTATAGTGTATGGGGCCACTGAGGAGACATTATACTATGTGGGGACCACTGAGGGGGCATTATAGTGTATGGGGCCACTGAGGAGACATTATACTATGCGGGGACCACTGAGGGGGCATTATAGTGTATGGGACCACTGAGGAGACATCATACTATGTGGGGACCACTGAGGGGGCATTATAGTGTATGGGACCACTGAGGAGACATCATACTATGTGGGGACCACTGAGGGGGCATTATAGTGTATGGGGCCACTAAGGAGACATTATACTATGCGGGGACCACTGAGGGGGCATTATAGTGTATGGGGCCACTGAGGAGACATCATACTATGTGGGGACCACTGAGGAGACATTATACTATGCGGGGACCACTGAGGGGGTATTATATTGTATGGGGCCACTGAGGAGACATCATACTATGTGGGGACCACTGAGGGGGCATTATAGTGTATGGGGCCACTGAGGAGACATTATACTATATGGGGACCACTGAGGGGGCATTGTAGTGTATGGGGCCACTGAGGAGACATTATACAATATGGGGACCACTGAGGGGGCATTATAGTGTATGGGGCCACTGAGGAGACATTATACTATGCGGGGACCACTGAGGGGGCATTATAGTGTATGGGGTCACTAAGGAGACATTATACTATGCGGGGACCACTGTGGGGGCATTATAGTGTATGGGGTCACTAAGGAGACATTATACTATGCGGGGACCACTGAGGGGGCATTATAGTGTATGGGGCCACTAAGGAGACATTATACTATGCGGGGACCACTGAGGGGGCATTATAGTGTATGGAGCCACTAAGGAGACATTATACTATGTGGGGACCACTGAGGGGGCATTATAGTGTATGGGGCCACTAAGGAGACATTATACTATGTGGGGACCACTGAGGGGGCATTATAGTGTATGGGGCCACTGAGGAGACATTATACTATGTGGGGGCCACTGAGGGGGCATTATAGTGTATGGGACCACTAAGGAGACATTATACTATGTGGGGACCACTGAGGGGGCATTATAGTGTATGGAGCCAATAAGGAGACATTATACTATGCGGGGACCACTGAGGGGGCATTATAGTGTATGGGGCCACTGAGGAGACATTATACTATGTGGGGACCACTGAGGGGGCATTATAGTGTATGGGGCCACTGAGGAGACATTATACTATGCGGGGACCACTGAGGGGGCATTATAGTGTATGGGACCACTGAGGAGACATCATACTATGTGGGGACCACTGAGGGGGCATTATAGTGTATGGGACCACTGAGGAGACATCATACTATGTGGGGACCACTGAGGGGGCATTATAGTGTATGGGGCCACTAAGGAGACATTATACTATGCGGGGACCACTGAGGGGGCATTATAGTGTATGGGGCCACTGAGGAGACATCATACTATGTGGGGACCACTGAGGAGACATTATACTATGCGGGGACCACTGAGGGGGCATTATAGTGTATGGGACCACTGAGGAGACATCATACTATGTGGGGACCACTGAGGGGGCATTATAGTGTATGGGACCACTGAGGAGACATCATACTATGTGGGGACCACTGAGGGGGCATTATAGTGTATGGGGCCACTAAGGAGACATTATACTATGCGGGGACCACTGAGGGGGCATTATAGTGTATGGGGCCACTGAGGAGACATCATACTATGTGGGGACCACTGAGGAGACATTATACTATGCGGGGACCACTGAGGGGGTATTATATTGTATGGGGCCACTGAGGAGACATCATACTATGTGGGGACCACTGAGGGGGCATTATAGTGTATGGGGCCACTGAGGAGACATTATACTATATGGGGACCACTGAGGGGGCATTGTAGTGCATGGGGCCACTGAGGAGACATTATACTATATGGGGACCACTGAGGGGGCATTATAGTGTATGGGGCCACTGAGGAGACATTATACTATGCGGGGACCACGGAGGGGGCATTATAGTGTATGGGGTCACTAATGAGACATTATACTATGCGGGGACCACTGTGGGGGCATTATAGTGTATGGGGCCACTAAGGAGACATTATACTATGCGGGGACCACTGAGGGGGCATTATAGTGTATGGGGTCACTAAGGAGACATTATACTATGCGGGGACCACTGAGGGGGCATTATAGTGTATGGGGCCACTAAGGAGACATTATACTATATGGGGACCACTGAGGGGGCATTGTAGTGCATGGGGCCACTGAGGAGACATTATACTATATGGGGACCACTGAGGGGGCATTATAGTGTATGGGGCCACTGAGGAGACATTATACTATGCGGGGACCACTGAGGGGGCATTATAGTGTATGGGGTCACTAATGAGACATTATACTATGCGGGGACCACTGTGGGGGCATTATAGTGTATGGGGCCACTAAGGAGACATTATACTATGCGGGGACCACTGAGGGGGCATTATAGTGTATGGGGCCACTGAGGAGACATCATACTATGTGGGGACCACTGAGGGGGCATTATAGTGTATGGGGCCACTGAGGAGACATTATACTATGTGGGGACCACTGAGGGGGCATTATAGTGTATGGGGCCACTGAGGAGACATTATACTATATGGGGACCACTGAGGGGGCATTGTAGTGTATGGGACCACTGAGGAGACATCATACTATGTGGGGACCACTGAGGGGGCATTATAGTGTATGGGGCCACTGAGGAGACATTATACTATGTGGGGACCACTGAGGGGGCATTATAGTGTATGGGGCCACTGAGGAGACATCATACTATGTGGGGACCACTGAGGGGGCATTATAGTGTATGGGGCCACTGAGGAGACATCATACTATGTGGGGACCACTGAGGAGACATTATACTATGCGGGGACCACTGAGGGGGTATTATATTGTATGGGGCCACTGAGGAGACATCATACTATGTGGGGACCACTGAGGGGGCATTATAGTGTATGGGGCCACTGAGGAGACATTATACTATATGGGGACCACTGAGGGGGCATTATAGTGTATGGGGCCACTGAGGAGACATTATACTATGTGGGGACCACTGAGGGGACATTATAGTGTATGGGACCACTGAGGAGACATCATACTATATGGGGACCACTGAGGGGACATTATAGTGTATGGGGCCACTGAGGAGACATTATACTATGTGGGGACCACTGAGGGGACATTATAGTGTATGGGGCCACTGAGGAGACATTATACTATGTGGGGACCACTGAGGAGACATTATACTATGCGCGGACCACTGAGGGGGTATTATATTGTATGGGGCCACTGAGGAGACATCATACTATGTGGGGACCACTGAGGGGACATTATACTATGCGGGGACCACTGAGGGGGCATTATAGTGTATGGGGCCACTGAGGAGACATTATACTATGTGGGGACCACTGAGGGGACATTATAGTGTATGGGGCCACTGAGGAGACATCATACTATGTGGGGACCACTGAGGGGGCATTATAGTGTATGGGGCCACTGAGGAGACATTATACTATGTGGGGACCACTGAGGGGGCATTATAGTGTATGGGGCCACTGAGGAGACATTATACTATGTGGGGACCACTGAGGGGGCATTATAGTGTATGGGGCCACTGAGGAGACATTATACTATGTGGGGACCACTGAGGGGGCATTATAGTGTATGGGGCCACTGAGGAGACATCATACTATGTGGGGACCACTGAGGGGGCATTATAGTGTATGGGGCCACTGAGGAGACATCATACTATGTGGGGACCACTGAGGAGACATTATACTATGCGGGGACCACTGAGGGGGTATTATATTGTATGGGGCCACTGAGGAGACATCATACTATGTGGGGACCACTGAGGGGGCATTATAGTGTATGGGGCCACTGAGGAGACATTATACTATGTGGGGACCACTGAGGGGACATTATAGTGTATGGGGCCACTGAGGAGACATTATACTATGTGGGGACCACTGAGGGGACATTATAGTGTATGGGGCCACTGAGGAGACATTATACTATGTGGGGACCACTGAGGGGACATTATAGTGTATGGGACCACTGAGGAGACATCATACTATGTGGGGACCACTGAGGGGACATTATAGTGTATGGGGCCACTGAGGAGACATTATACTATGTGGGGACCACTGAGGGGACATTATAGTGTATGGGGCCACTGAGGAGACGTTATACTATGTGGGGACCACTGAGGAGACATTATACTATGCGCGGACCACTGAGGGGGTATTATATTGTATGGAGCCACTGAGGAGACATCATACTATGTGGGGACCACTGAGGGGACATTATACTATGCAGGGACCATTGGGGGGGCATTATAGTGTATGGGGCCACTGAGGAGACATTATACTATATGGGGACCACTGAGGGGGTATTATATTGTATGGGGCCACTGAGGAGACATTATACTATGTGGGGACCACTGAGGGGACATTATAGTGTATGGGGCCACTGAGGAGACATTATACTATGTGGGGATCACTGAGGGGGCATTATAGTGTATGGGGCCACTGAGGGGACATTATACTATGTGGGGACCACTGAGGGGACATTATAGTGTATGGGGCCACTGAGGAGACATCATACTATGTGGGGACCACTGAGGGGGCATTATAGTGTATGGGGCCACTGAGGAGACATTATACTATGTGGGGACCACTGAGGGGACATTATAGTGTATGGGGCCACTGAGGAGACATTATACTATGTGGGGACCACTGAGGAGACATCATACTATGTGGGGACCACTGAGGGGACATTATAGTGTATGGGGCCACTGAGGAGACATTATACTATGTGGGGACCATGGGGATATTATAATTTGGGCGGCTCAGGTATTATATGTGGGGCCCTCCAATGTGTTACACCGGCCCTGCTGACACACACACCGCTATGGCGCACAGCCCTACCACTGCACTCCGCACACAAGATGGCGGCGCTCCACACACTACTTGACAGAAGCTTCTAGGTGGCACTCTGCGCCCCGCCCACTCCACGCCCCCGGCGGCTGCCTGGCAAATCAGAGCTGGCGCAGTGGGCGGGGCGCAGAGTGACGTGCTCGTGAGCGTTGGTCGGGGGCGCGCACACGCAGACCAGTCGGAGAGAGGAGCGGGAAGAGGGCGACGGCCGGCCCGCACTGACTCACCGCAAACACGGACTTCTTGTGGGACAAGAGAACCGGCCTGGCTGCGAGAACGGTAAGAGGGCGCCGGAGAGCGGCAGGGGACCTCAGGGAACGGGAGCGAGGGGCCCGAGGCCGGCGGGGACAAGGACCTGTAAGATGGCGGCGGCTGAGGTAAGAGACAGGCACAAAATGGCGGCCGATCCCAGAAGTCTCCGGGCCCCTTGTATGTGCCCAATAATAGGGGGCATAGACAGGTTATACTGGTTATGTGGGAGATTATACCGGGTGTATGGGGTAGTATATATATATATATATATATATATATATATGATGTGTTTATAGACTAGGTATACACAGATTGCGCAGTTTATATTGGCAGGTATGTACAAATTATTCTGACACATGGAGTGATGGATGTATGTGTGTGTGTGTGTGTGTATATATATATATATATATATATATATATACATGCATGTATGCGCCATGTTTTACTAGTATAATGGCCCGACTTTATAGGTCGTGTACAGATTATCCCGATATGGTGTTGTCTACTGTATACAGACTATCCTGCTTGTGACTAGGGCCGGACGATTATAACCTGAATAAAAATCATGATTAATCGGGCATTTTACAATTAAAGAGGACCTTTTATAGCGGTTTTATATACCGCTATAAAGCCGACAGTGCGCTGAATTCAGGGCACTGTCGGTTTTCCTGTTACGTGCCCCGGGCTGGAAGTATCGGTGCCGTTAGTTTCGCCACTGATCTCTGCCCACTGACAGAAGGGCGTTCTTGACAGTCTAGCTGGGCTGTGAGGAACGCCCTCCCGACTGTATTCGTTCATAGCCCTGTTCCTTACTGCCCAGCGATACCCCCAAGAAAAGTCTATGGACGGGTACTGTCAGGGGAGGGCGTTCCTCACGGCCCAGCTAGACTATTAGGAACGCCCTTCTGACAGTGGGCAAAGATCGATTCTGAAACGAATGGCACCGATATCTCCAGCCCCGGGACAAATAACGGGAAAGCCGACAGTATGTTGAATTCAGCGCAGTCGGCTTTCTAGCGGTATATAAAACCACATGTGCATGAGGACGTGAAAGGTCCTTTTTAATGGTCATTATTTTGGTCACACTCCTTTTACAGTAATAGTACGTGTTGGGCGGACCTCGCAAAATTTGCCCAGTGGTTTTGTTTGGACCAATTTAGCTGACCCGGACCTACTATAATTATACTGTGGGGTGTCTTCAGACCTCAGAGTATAATGATCGGAGGCCCCGGGGAGGTGAAGAAACATAAAAACCAGTGTTAGGCTGGGTCCACATCTGCGCTGGAGACTGTCGCGGAAATTACTGAAAATTGATGGAGACAAAAGTCCTTCGTGGAGGACAACTCTCTCCCCCGCTGTCTGTGTTTGAAACTGCTGAACCCCGTTATAGTCAGTGGGGTCCGCCATTGTCCGTGTGTAACTGCTGGTTTAGCGGCCCAGCTTTCTCTGTTGTTCCATTCCCCAACAGACCCAAGCTATGGAGATCAGAACGCTAGTGTGAACCTACCTACCATAACTCTCCTCTCCTGAGCTCCAGCGCAGATCCCTCTTCTCTTCGGCGCTTCTGCCTGACGTCAGGGACCGCTGAGGCCTGTGATTGGGCCTCAGTGGTCACGTGGATCACGAATCTTCATGACACTTGCCTCTATGCAGCACGACCCCACATACCCCACCCAATCACAGACCTCAGAGATCCCTGATGTCAGGGAGTCCAAGAGAGATGCTACCACTGTTTGTCACCTCTCCGGGGTCTCCGATCATTTATACTCCAAGGTCTGAGGAGAGTCCTCAGTATAGTAGCAGGTCCGGTTTGGCTG
This sequence comes from Leptodactylus fallax, assembly GCA_947044405.1. Taxonomy (NCBI): domain Eukaryota; kingdom Metazoa; phylum Chordata; class Amphibia; order Anura; family Leptodactylidae; genus Leptodactylus; species Leptodactylus fallax. The sequence continues at coordinate 328,891 of CAMRHE010000895.1, forward strand.
TGTTTGGTCCAAGCAGAACTGTAAATCTTGTAATACAGTTTTGGTCACGTCAGTTATCTGGGTTGATGTTTGGTTGAGGTTGTTTTTCGATGAATGGCCCGGCCCTAGTGGTGACATACATTGATGTCACATATGAGATTATACAGGCTGTCGAGGTCACAGACCGGATACATCTATTAGTTGTTGGATTATTTGTGTTTTTCTGGCTCTCCGACAAGGCTGACGTGTATTTGTGAGATAATCTGCAGAGGTGCCAGCGGGTCTGCTGGAGGATTAGCCCTGTTCTTTGGGGTAATCGGTGGCTTTTCTGGGGGTGTTACTATGGTTACTGATCCTATATTCCCATGTACTGAGGGTGGAGAGTCTGTGATTTTGGAGCACAATTGATGCAGAAGTTGTCCCCAGATCCTGAACAAGTGAACAGGCCTTAGAGGGCACTAATACAGGGCACTAATACAGGGCACTAATACAGGGCACTAATACAGGGCACTAATACAGGGCACTAATACGGGGCACTAATACGGGGCACTAATACGGGGCACTAATACGGGGCACTAATACGGGGCACTAATACGGGGCACTAATACGGGGCACTAATACAGGGCACTAATACAGGGCACTAATACAGGGCACTAATACAGGGCACTAATACAGGGCACTAATACAGGGCACTAATACAGGGCACTAATACAGGGCACTAATACAGGGCACTAATACAGGGCACTAATACAGGGCACTAATACAGGGCACTAATACAGGGCACTAATACAGGGCACTAATACAGGGCACTAATACAGGGCACTAATACAGGGCACTAATACAGGGCACTAATACAGGGCACTAATACAGGGCACTAATACAGGGCACTAATACAGGGCACTAATACAGGGCACTAATACAGGGCACTAATACAGGGCACTAATACAGGGCACTAATACAGGGCACTAATACAGGGCACTAATACAGGGCACTAATACAGGGCACTAATACAGGGCACTAATACAGGGCACTAATACAGGGCACTAATACAGGGCACTAATACAGGGCACTAATACAGGGCACTAATACAGGGCACTAATACAGGGCACTAATACAGGGCACTAATACAGGGCACTAATACAGGGCACTAATACAGGGCACTAATACAGGGCACTAATACAGGGCACTAATACAGGGCACTAATACAGGGCACTAATACAGGGCACTAATACAGGGCACTAATACAGGGCACTAATACAGGGCACTAATACAGGGCACTAATACAGGGCACTAATACAGGGCACTAATACAGGGCACTAATACAGGGCACTAATACAGGGCACTAATACAGGGCACTAATACAGGGCACTAATACAGGGCACTAATACAGGGCACTAATACAGGGCACTAATACAGGGCACTAATACAGGGCACTAATACAGGGCACTAATACAGGGCACTAATACAGGGCACTAATACAGGGCACTAATACAGGGCACTAATACAGGGCACTAATACAGGGCACTAATACAGGGCACTAATACAGGGCACTAATACAGGGCACTAATACAGGGCACTAATACAGGGCACTAATACAGGGCACTAATACAGGGCACTAATACAGGGCACTAATACAGGGCACTAATACAGGGCACTAATACAGGGCACTAATACAGGGCACTAATACAGGGCACTAATACAGGGCACTAATACAGGGCTATTAAGGCTTCATGCACACACAGGAATGCTGACTGGTAAGTCCAGGGCTGTGGACTCAGTGACGCTGCTTTGGCCTATTTTTCCTAATGCCGACTTGTTCATAAATGACTGACAGCCGGGGTCAATCAGCAGCCGTAAAGCACCTCTACTTCTGGGGATAAAACCAGTGACTGAATTCCTAAATACTCAGCTAATCTCCAGATGGGAGAGGACGCCATTATCATCAGTGGGGCCCCTTGGGCTATCTCGATGTCCGTCATAGAATGGATCTAATGGTGTCGGTTTTTCTTGGGGTCCTTTGGACCAGGTGGCGGTGTGAGCCCGGCCCATGTCACTGTACAGTACCTATAATTCTAGAATATTATACCTGGGAGGATCCACTACATTGGCCAGATCTCCTGGCCTCAAGCTCAGTGTGGAGACCCTGCGGATCACTGTGATCTATAATGTCCTGGCTGACTGCAGTTATGCTGTACTGTATATAGTATAGGATGATGGAGTTGTCAGCAGGCAGGGGCTCCCACCATTACAGATCACACGGGTACACCGGTGTATATAGTACGGGGCCAGCTCTCTACTGCCATAAATGCTTCCAGGGAGGCCCCTTTCCTGGCAGGACGCTAATGTTTGCTCCTGTTACTGGATAGGAGTGCTGTGACTGCTTCTATTGGGGCAGACAGCCTAGTCTGGTAAGTGACCGTCATGCGGTGTGTGCTCTGTGTCCAGGTGGTTGTCAGTGCAGGAGGCCAGGTAGGTATGTCCTACACGATAGGTCGCCGGATCTCTTCTGCGGCAAGGCCTTATTAGGGTGGCTGACCTTGGATCCCTGTGATGTTACTTGCACCTGCTGTGGTCCTTTACATGGCTAGGACGACGCAGTGTAGTAGAGCAGCTGGTGACCACTTCTGTATTTCTAACCCATTCCCCAGATGCCGCACTCCAGACGGTACCGTTCATCCGAGAGGGGCAGCAGAGGGAGCTACCACGAACGCTACAGAAGCCGCAAGCACCGACGGAGAAGAAGCAGGTCGAGGTCAAGCAGCAGTGGCAGGGGTCGTGACCGGCGCTACAGACACGGAGACAGTTATCACGAGAGGTCCCGCAGGTGAGTGGCGGCCTCAGATTTGGGCGCTGCAAACGTCACTGTGTCAGGGGCCTGATGGGGATCAATTTTTTTCTCTCCAGCTATGAAGCGCGATCATCTGACAGACGGGCGTATGACCGCAGATACTGTGAGAACTACAGAAGGAACGGCTACAGCAGAGAGCGGGGAGACGTCTACTATGAGGCAGAATACCACCACTCCTATGACTACCGCAGATCCCGAGATGACAGCTACCGGAGCTGCAAGAGTAGTCGGCGCAAGCAGAAGCGCAGAAAGCGTAGAACAAGGTCTTATAGCCAGTCCTCATCGGTGAGTATTCCCTGTGGCTCGTCCCGTATCTTCCTTCTTTTCTTTCTTAACGCAAGATTGGGTAAGTGTACCCCTTTCCCCCACTGTGTTTATTAGGGGCTAGTCGTGGGGGTTGGCTGCAGTTCCTGGTAGAGGTGTAGATGGATCAGTATAGAAATATGGCTTCTTAGATGCTGTAGTAGCGTAATACCCTTACCTGTATAGTGTACGCATGCTATATGGGCTTGTAAGGGTCTCCAAGCAGCCCTGTGTCCTGCAGCTGCCCCATCGCTTCTTCAGAGGACTCTTACTACTCAACATGAGCTGTTGGCGCTAATTCTCACTGTACATCGTACAATCGGCAGTGTGCATGGATGGTCCTATAAATGGGAACCCTCTGTGGGGTGGATGACGTCTGCTATCGCATGGTGTGTAGGTGGCCATACACATTAGACCAGCGTCAGCCTAACACAGATTGAGCAGGGCCATAACTGGGTGCCCCGAGTCTAGCAGATAGCAGATTTATTTATTTTTTTGGAGGGGGGGAGGGATGGGTGCCTTTGTCCATGATGGAGATGCTACCAGAAGATTTTATGTGTATATGGGGGAGGAGTTGTTGGCCGAATAGTCTATAATGTGTATGGCCACTGAAGAATGAAGACGGGGAGGGATGTCGTGTGAAGTAACATGAAGACTGCCAATGGGGGGGGGGGGTGTCTTGTAGAGTAACGCGAGGACTGCAGGTGGGTGGGCTGTAGTGTAGAGTATCCCGAGGACTGCAGATAGGGGGGGGGTTGTAGTGTAACGTGAAGACTTGTTGACCTTTTTGTTACTTTGTGCTCCTGTTTTTCCTGCTTTTGCTACGATATAAGACAATTAGCAGAATGTTTTTGTTTTTTTTTTTGTTTTTTTTTTTTTTTTTTTTTTTTTTTTTTTATTTCTGAGTTAGTGTATTTGTATCTTGACCTGTTCCCTTGCAATATCCCTATCGTTATATATTCCTATGTGCCGTATGAATTGGCTGGGAATCTACTGCACACCCTCCTACCTCAAACTACAATGTGAATTTCCAAACCAACCAACCTATGTGCCGCTGGTTTGAAAATCTGATTGGCTGGTGAATGGTGGTGTTTTGCCGGGAATTGACGGGCCCGTCACAACAGAGGAGTCGCCAGAGCAGCAGGCAGGCCAAGAGTGTGGAAGACGACGTGGAGGGTCACCTGATCTATCGCAGCGGCGACTGGCTACAAGAAAGATGTACAGCCAAATCGTAACATAATTTAGCTCTCTAGTTCTAAGCTCCCCCTCCCCAGAGACGCTGCAGACCTGTCTGTCTTTTTGTGTTCATTTGATTTTTATTTTAAAGACACAGAGCAGCCCCCTCCTCCTCCTCCTCTTCCTCCTTTAATCTCATTAAAGCTCCCATGTTATATAGTGTTCTGGGGCAGGAAGTTAGAGTAACTCTTATGGCTCCACGCCCAGCCTGACATATTGTATGACTCCTACACTGGCTATGGTTGCAGGGCGTCCCCGGCTTGTCCTTACCCTGTCTTCTCTGCTTCCTCTCACAGATGAGATTATCAGTACTCTGGGAGAAGGGACTTTTGGCCGAGTCGTGCAGTGTGTAGACCACCGGAGGTAAGTGATTGGGTGGTCTTCGGCTCTGACGTTTGCTGGTTGTCCCCATTGCCCCTCAGTCTCTAATGTTTTCCGGTCGTCTCTCTGCAGGGGAGGTGCTAGAGTGGCTTTAAAAATCATTAAAAATGTAGAAAAATACAAGGAAGCGGCACGGCTGGAGATTAACGTGCTGGAGAAGATTAATGAGAAGGATCCAGAGAATAAGCAGTAAGTGCCCTCCGCGGGTGTGCCGGTCACTACTCTGAAGGCATGTGCTTGGTTTTGACATGTCCTGTGCTCTCTGCAGCCTCTGCGTCCGGATGTTTGACTGGTTCGACTACCACGGACACATGTGCATCTCCTTTGAGCTTCTGGGTCTCAGCACATTTGATTTTCTAAAGGAAAACAATTACCTTCCATACCCCATTCACCAAGTGCGGCACATGGCTTACCAAGTGTGCCATGCGGTGAAGTGTAAGTTTCGAGACTGGGGTGGGACCGGGTCAGGTCAGGGCAGGTTGAGGTGGTAACTTCATGCTTTTCTTTGCAGTTCTTCATGACAATAAGCTGACACACACCGACCTGAAGCCGGAGAATATTCTCTTTGTGAACTCAGACTTTGAGCTGACCTACAACATGGAAAAGGTGGGTGGTTGGTGTTTGTCCTGTATTGGGTGCCATTCAGCCGTTAAATGTAGCTGTACACCTGTGTGGGTGCACTTCAGCTGTTACATGTAGCTGTATACCCGTGTGGGTGCCCTTCAGCCTTTGCCTAATGCTTGCACTCATGTGGTCTCTCCCTGTGACCTCGCTCCACCCAAGAAGAGAGATGAAAGATGTGTCAAAAACACAGATATCCGAGTTGTGGACTTCGGCAGTGCCACATTCGACCATGAGCACCACAGCACCATTGTGTCCACACGGCACTACCGAGCTCCGGAGGTCATTCTAGGTGAGTGATTGTTGTGCTTGGGGTGAGGATGATCTTCTCCTGACCTTCGCTTTCCCTGACCTTCTCCTCCACTGTCCGCAGAGCTCGGCTGGAGTCAGCCCTGTGATGTCTGGAGCATCGGGTGCATTATCTTTGAGTATTACGTGGGCTTCACGCTCTTCCAGGTGAGGTCTTCTCTAGTCTGCCCATGGTGGCTCCTCTTGGCACAGACTTCTGTATCTTTAAGACAATCGATTATAACCCTGAGCTATTCTCCTGTCACCCACAGACACATGACAACAGAGAGCACCTGGCCATGATGGAACGAATTCTGGGCCCCATCCCGTCCCGGATGATCAGGAAGACCAGGTGAGTGTATGGACGTTGTGCTCGCCACTCTCCTCCTGCTTCGGGGTCACAGACTTACTCAGCATCTCTCTATATGTACAGGAAACAGAAATACTTCTATCATAGCGAGCTCGACTGGGACGAAAATACGTCTGCAGGCCGATACGTGCGCGACAACTGCAAGCCATTGAGGGTAAGGAGAGGCGCTGTACGGGGGTGGCCTGCATGATGTACTCCATGTACCGCCAGGGGTGTTGTGAGTCTTGCTGCATGCATACATACATACATACATACATGTGCTGGATGTGGCCGGGGCCCCAGCACGTTACTGATCTGACGTGTTCCTTCCCTACAGAGATACATGCTGTGTGACACGGAGGAGCACCGCCAGTTGTTCAACCTGATTGAAGCCATGTTGGCGTATGAGCCGTCCAAGCGCTACACGCTTTCTCAGGCACTAAAGCACGCCTTCTTCAATCCGCTGAGGAGCGACCACAGCACCAAGAACTGGGACATAGGCCGGGACATCAGCCGATGAGGGCGAGGCCGCCACATCTCGGTGCTTTCTCTATTGCCATGAACTGAAAGCTTAGGATTTGCTTCATCTGTTGATATGTGAAATAGTCTATAAATATATATATATATATATATAGTGTAAAGGGGCGAGAGCGGTGCCTGCCGTGTACATAGACGAGCTCGCTGCTGCTGCTGCTGGTGGGTGGGTTACACTGCACCTGTACAGTTGTCCTTTATTTATGATGTCAGTGTTACGGCAGCGGGCGGGGCGCTACATTTCGCAGTGTTTTTATATAAAACGTTTTGTACAGTGATTTGTGAGAAATAAAACACAAGCTGTTTGTACGTGATGCTGTGACAGTGTGACGTATCCTGCTGCTGTGGCTCACCCTGGAGGAGGATCGCGAGGTACAGTCAGCACTTGATGGCTGATAAGCGGTTAGTGCCCGCTGCCTCAGTGGAGGATTACTTACCTTTTACGGATAGACACGTGGTAGGTGCGGGCCAGTGTCACATTGCTGGCTGTGTGGCTGTAATCTCCAGGCAGCGCTGTCACTGGGGATAAGTCAGGATTGTGACTCTCATTCATCCCAACTTAAAGGATTAGACCGAAGCTTTATCTGGCCACAGCTGCGTTCACAGGTACACGATGGACTTCGGGCGACTCTTCAGGTATGTCTTCTGTGATATAGTGGGGCGTGGGAAGGGGCTGTGAGTGGGCCATCGCTGAGGCAGTAGCACTGAATAGGAGTCTACATAGAATCGAAATTCTGCTTGCTTCCCCCTCTGTATGATGGCGATAAGTGACTGCACATGACCTTTGCTTGTGCCTCCACCAACTGCTTGTACCACCTAGGGCAGATCCTGTCCTTTCTACTGACTGCTCAGCCTTTGGTCCCTGCCAGTTCCCCCTTATGACTGCCCTGGTTAGGTTCCCGCCCATCCCTCCACCATCTGCTTGGGACACGTCCCTGATCTTACACCATATGGGACAGGGTTTGTCCCTGAGTTCATACCTGTCTCTCCATGACTGCTCACACTACAAGTCTCCCTCCAGCTGCAGTTCACACTGAAGCTTATTGCGCTGCCTTCTTTATCTAAGGCTATGATCACATCTGTGTCGAAGCCTCGGACACAGCCCGACAGATATCGGAATAAATCCTGCAAGCATGACTGTTTAGTCTGGGTGTGAGGTCCAGGGATCCAGTGTCTGTTTATTGGCCCATATGGCAGTGGATTCTCCGATAGATGTGTATAGTCTGGCCGTGAGGTCCAGGGATCCAGTGTCAGTTTATTGGCCCATATTGCAGCGGATTCTCCGATACAGATGTGTATAGTCCGTGAGGTCCAGGGATCCAGTGTCTGTTTGTTGGCCCATACAGCAGTGGATTCTCCGATACAGATATGTATAGTCTGGCCGTGAGGTCCAGGGATCCAGTGTTTGTTGGCCCATATGGCAGTGGATTCTCCGATACAGATGTGTATAGTCCGTGAGGTCCAGGGATCCAGTGTCAGTTTATTGGCTCATATTGCAGCGGATTCTCCAATACAGATGTGTATAGTCTGGGCGTGAGGTCCAGGGATCCAGTGTCTGTTTATTGGCCCATACGGCAGCGGATTCTCCGATACAGATGTGTATAGTCTGTCCGTGAGGTCCAGGGATCCAGTGTCTGTTTATTGGCCCATACGGCAGCGGATTCTCCGATACAGATGTGTATAGTCTGGCCGTGAGGTCCAGGGATCCAGTGTCTGTTTATTGGCCCATATGGCAGCGGATTCTCCGATACAGATGTGTATAGTCTGGCCGTGAGGTCCAGGGATCCAGTGTCTTTGTTGGCCCATACGGCGCGGATTCTCCGATACAGATGTGTATAGTCCGTGAGGTCCAGGGATCCAGTGTCTGTTTGTTGGCCCATACGGCCTCGGATTCTCCGATACAGATGTGTATAGTCTGGCCGTGAGGTCCAGGGATCCAGTGTCTGTTTATTGGCCCATACGGCAGCGGATTCTCCGATACAGATGTGTATAGTCTGGCCGTGAGGTCCAGGGATCCAGTGTCTGTTTATTGGCCCATACGGCAGCGGATTCTCCGATACAGATGTGTATAGTCTGGCCGTGAGGTCCAGGGATCCAGTGTCTGTTTGTTGGCCCATACGGCCTCGGATTCTCCGATACAGATGTGTATAGTCTGGGCGTGAGGTCCAGGTATCCAGTGTCTGTTTATTGGCCCATACGGCAGCGGATTCTCCGATACAGATGTGTATAGTCTGGCCGTGAGGTCCAGGGATCCAGTGTCTGTTGGCCCATACGGCAGCGGATTCTCCGATACAGATGTGTATAGTCTGGCCGTGAGGTCCAGGGATCCAGTGTCTGTTGGCCCATACGGCCGCGGATTCTCCGATACAGATGTGTATAGTCTGGCCGTGAGGTCCAGGGATCCAGTGTCTGTTGGCCCATACGGCAGCGGATTCTCCGATACAGATGTGTATAGTCCGTGAGGTCCAGGGATCCAGTGTCTGTTTGTTGGCCCATACGGCCGCGGATTCTCCGATACAGATGTGTATAGTCTGGCCGTGAGGTCCAGGGATCCAGTGTCTGTTTATTGGCCCATACGGCAGCGGATTCTCCGATACAGATGTGTATAGTCTGGCCGTGAGGTCCAGGGATCCAGTGTCTGTTTATTGGCCCATACGGCAGCGGATTCTCCGATACAGATGTGTATAGTCTGGCCGTGAGGTCCAGGGATCCAGTGTCTGTTGGCCCATACGGCCTCGGATTCTCCGATACAGATGTGTATAGTCTGGCCGTGAGGTCCAGGTATCCAGTGTCTGTTTATTGGCCCATACGGCAGCGGATTCTCCGATACAGATGTGTATAGTCTGGCCGTGAGGTCCAGGTATCCAGTGTCTGTTTATTGGCCCATACGGCAGCGGATTCTCCGATACAGATGTGTATAGTCTGGCCGTGAGGTCCAGGGATCCAGTGTCTGTTGGCCCATACGGCAGCGGATTCTCCGATACAGATGTGTATAGTCTGGCCGTGAGGTCCAGGGATCCAGTGTCTGTTGGCCCATACGGCAGCGGATTCTCCGATACAGATGTGTATAGTCTGGCCGTGAGGTCCAGGGATCCAGTGTCTGTTGGCCCATACGGCAGCGGATTCTCCGATACAGATGTGTATAGTCTGGCCGTGAGGTCCAGGGATCCAGTGTCTGTTGGCCCATACGGCAGCGGATTCTCCGATACAGATGTGTACTCGATCTTGCTGAGTGTTTGCCCTTTATTGGGAATAAACCGTATTTTTGGTCGTCGGATGTACAGGCATCGTCATGGATCACCTTGATGTACAGTCATGGTCTAAGGTTTGTGACACTAATTTTTGTCTTCAATGTTCTGCTTCAGATTTTATAGTTGTATTAACTCTTGATGAAGAGCGATGAGATAAATTATAACTATAAAGTTATTCTATGGCATTTTTTATTTTTGGCTTTCCTGGTTGATTTTTTTTTTTTTTTTTTTAATCTGGTGCCTCCCGTGTCCTGTCTAATGTGAGCCCGTCAATGGTACTAAATGGCTGGGAAAACTAGAGCTGGACACAGGGTGCACCACCATAAGATGATACCAAGGTCATATCTCATGGTGGATGTCCCTTGTGCCAAGAATGATCCTTCTCATGAAAGCAAAACTTGTGTCCAGCAGAATCCTGAATGAGACATTAGAAAAGTTGTGAACTTGCCCAAAACTTCACAATGAAATCTTCAGGTTTTGTTGTGGACTCAGCTGTGGCTTGTATTGCAGTGAATGAAACCCATCCCAGACATGGGACATGTCTAGAACCAGTGGCAGAGCTTATCTGGGTTATCAGGGCTATCAGAAATCTTGTGCTCTGGGGTGTAACCATGGGGCCCCTGCTCTACCGTGACTGCCTTATACACTACCTAAGCTTTCCAATAACGTCTTATGTCTTGGCAGCGCTTGTGACATTAATATTGTAATTTACATAAATGGATTTTTATTCCCCTGTTTCTTGAATACCAGCAGAAATCTGTTCACTGCATCTCACTGGAGTGCAGGTGTGTACAGGCTCCTGTATATGACACCAAGATGGTGGCTCTCTGTCCGCTGCATCTTACTGGAGCGCAGGTGTGTACAGGCTCCTGTATATGACACAAAGATGGTGGCTCTCTGTCCGCTGCCTCTTACTGGAGCGCAGGTGTGTACAGGCTCCTGTATATGACACCAAGATGGTGGCTCTCCCTGCATCTCACTGGAGTGCAGGTGTGTAAAGGCCGGGCGGGGGGGGGGGGGGGGGGGCGCGGGGGGGGGCAGATGGGTCTCCGCTGTCATATGACACCAAGATGGTGGCTCTCTGTCCGCTGCATCTTACTGGAGTGCAGGTGTGTAAAGGCTTCTGTATAGTGCAGGGAAACTGGGGTTCTGGGAACCAGTGGGTCTGGTATCCTATAAAAGATGGGATTCTCCGCTGTCATATGACACCAAGATGGTGGCTCTCTGTCCACTGCATCTTGCTGGAGTACGTGTGTGTGTACAGGCTTGTGTATCATGTTGGGAAGCTGAGGCTGGGGTACTTTGGAACTGTGGGGGGAATGTATTAAAACGGGTAATCCTTCCGCCAGTCTTAATTTATTCCCCGCCAGGTGCATGATTCGCTAGGGTTACAAAGAGGCTCCACGTGTAGATGCATCGGGTCACTGACCTTCACCACACTAGATTTGTGGTATAACTCACACCAGCTTTCTGAAAAGGTGCCGAGCGGGTGACAGAGGCTGAGATGTGCTACAGTGCGCTTCTAGCTTTCATCTAACACCAAAGCCAGTGTTCTGCTTCTCTGCATTACACGAGAGCCCACCCATCCATACTGTAGTGCAGGGATAGGCAACCTTCAGCACTCCAGCTGTTCTAAAACTACAACTCCCAGCATGCATACTTGCTCTGCTATTCTTGGAAATCCCATGGAAGTGAATAGAGCATGTTGGGAGTTGTAGTATCACAGCAGCTGGAGTGCCGAAGGTTGCGGACTCCTGCTCTAGTGGAAAGAAAACAAAGGACAGAAGTGGAGTCAGTGCAGACTATCCCATCTTACAAATACTGCAGAAAATCAGACATTGTTGGAAGGTTTGTCAGGATTTGTAAAATTTATAATTATTTTCTTCTGTATAGGTATAATATATGCAGTGCTGTCACAGTACATGGATAATATATATGATGTCATAGTACAGGGATACTACAGTGATGTCGCAGCACAGGGATAATACACACAGTGATGTCACAGTACAGGATAATACACACACTGATGTCGCAGCACAGGGATAATACACACAGTGATGTCACAGTACAGGATAATACACAGTGATGTCACAGCACAGGGATAATACACACAGTGATGTCACAGTACAGGATAATACACACAGTGATGTCACAGTACAGGATAATACACACAGTGATGTCGCAGCACAGGGATAATACACACAGTGATGTCACAGTACAGGATAATACACAGTGATGTCACAGCACAGGGATAATACACACAGTGATGTCACATCACAGGGATAATACACACAGTGATGTCACAGTACAGGATAATACACACAGTGATGTCACAGCACAGGGATAATACAGTGATGTCACAGTACAGGATAACACACAGTGATGTCAGTACAGGGATAATACACACAGTGATGTCACAGTACAGGGATAATACACACGGTGATGTCACAGTACAGGGAGAATACACACGGTGATGTCACAGTACAGGATAATACACACGGTGATGTCACAGTACAGGGATAATACACACGGTGATGTCACAGTACAGGGATAATACACACGGTGATGTCACAGTACAGGGATAATACACACAGTGATGTCACAGTACAGGATAATACACACAGTGATGTCACAGTACAGGATAATACACACAGTGATGTCACAGTACAGGGATAATACTCCTTGAAGATGTTACCTACTCTTAGGTACATACAGGAGCATTTCAATAAATGAGAATATCTGTGAAACGTTCCTTCATTTCAGTAATACAATCAATAATCAGCGTCTTCCAGGATTGTGTGTCCTACTGAACCAGACTGAGGAAACCTTGGCAGGTGACACTGAATTTACAAGACTGAACTGAACTTACAATATTCTCATTTTCTTAGATTTGGGTTTTCATTCCCTGTAATCCATAATCAACGTTTACAGAAATAAAACACTTGAAATAGAAAACTCTGTGTGTAAAGAATCTAGAAAATATAGGAGGTCACTTTATTAATGGAATTACTGAAAGAAAGAAATGTTTCATAGATATTCTCATTTATTGAGATGCTCCTGTAGTTACATAGTAGATGAGGTTGGATGAAGACATCAGTTCATCAAGTCCAACCTATAACCCTACAGTCCCCTACAGTGTTGATCCAGAGGAAAGCAAAAAACCCCATGAGGCTTATGCCAATTGCCCCATATCGTGGGAAAAAAATTCCTTCCCGACTCCAATCTGGCAATCAGTATAAAACCCTGGATCAACGTGCCCTTAAAATCTAGAACCCATAACCCGTAATGTTGTTCTGTTCGAGAGAGACATCCAGGCCCTCTTTGAACTTGTTCAATGAATCCCCCATCAGCACTTCCTGGGGCAGAGAGTTCCATAGCCTCGCTGCTCTTACTGTAAAGAATCCTCTTCTAAGTTGCTGGTGAAACTTTCTCTCCTCCAGTCGCAGAGGATGTCCCCTTGTCACTAACCTAGGTGTAGAGGACGCCCCCTTGTCACTGGCCTAGGTGTAGAGGATGTCCCTGTCACTGGTCTAGGTGTAGAGGATGTCCCTGTCACTGGTTTAGGTGTAGAGGATGTCCCCTTGTCAATGTCACCGGTCTAGGTATAGAGGACGTCCCATTGTCACTGGTCTAGGTGTAGAGGATGTCCCCTTGTCACTGGCCTAGGTGTAGAGGACATCCCCTTGTCACTGGCCTAGGTGTAGAGGATGTCCCCTTGTCACTGGCCTAGGTGTAGAGGACGTCCCCTTGTCACTGGCCTAGGTGTAGAGGATGTCACCAGTCTAGGTATAGAGGACGTCCCCTTGTCACTGTTACCGGTCTAGGTGTAGAGGACGTCCCACTGTCACTGGTCTCTGTATAGAGGATGTCCCATTGTCACTGGCCTAGGTGTAGAGGACATCCCCTTGTCACTGGCCTAGGTGTAGAGGATGTCCCCTTGTCACTGTTACCGGTCTAGGTGTAGAGGACGTCCCATTGTCACTGTCACTGGTCTCTGTATAGAGGATGTCCCATTGTCACTGGCCTAGGTGTAGAGGATGTCCCTGTCACTGGTTTAGGTGTAGAGGATGTCCCCTTCTCACTGTCACCGGTCTAGGTATAGAGGACGTCCCATTGTCACTGGCCTAGGTGTAGAGGACGCCCCCTTGTCACTGGTCTAGGTGTAGAGAATGTCCCTGTCACTGGCCTAGGTGTAGAGGATGTCCCTGTCACTGGTTTAGGTGTAGAGGATGTCCCCTTCTCACTGTCACCGGTCTAGGTATAGAGGACGTCCCATTGTCACTGGTCTAGGTGTAGAGGATGTCCCCTTGTCACTGGCCTAGGTGTATAGGACATCCCCTTGTCACTGGCCTAGGTGTAGAGGACGTCCCCTTGTCACTGGCCTAGGTGTAGAGGACATCCCCTTGTCACTGGCCTAGGTGTAGAGGACGTTCCCTTGTCAATGGCCTAGGTGTAGAGGACGTCCCCTTGTCACTGGCCTAGGTGTAGAGGATGTCCCCTTGTCACCGGTCTAGGTATAGAGGACGTCCCCTTGTCACTGTTACCGGTCTAGGTGTAGAGGACGTCCCCTTGTCACTGTCACCGGTCTAGGTATACAGGATGTCCCATTGTCACTGTCACTGGTCTCTGTGTAGAGGATGTCCCATTGTCACTGGCCTAGGTGTAGAGGACATCCCCTTGTCACTGGCCTAGGTGTAGAGGATGTCCCCTTGTTACCGGTCTAGGTATAGAGGACGTCCCCTTGTCACTGTTACCGGTCTAGGTGTAGAGGACGTCCCCTTGTCACTGTCACCGGTCTAGGTATAGAGGACGTCCCATTGTCACTGTCACTGGTCTCTGTATAGAGGATGTCCCATTGTCACTGGCCTAGGTGTAGAGGACATCCCCTTGTCACTGGCCTAGGTGTAGAGGATGTCCCCTTGTCACTGTCACTGGTCTAGATGTAGAGGACATCCCCTTGTCACTATCAGTGAACCAGTTGCGAACCCAAATGCATATGTTTTCCCCCAGTCCCAACATTCTCATTTTGCATACCAACCTTTTATGTGGTACAGTATCAAAAGTCCAGATACACCACGTCCACTGCATTACCCATGTCCAGATGCACCACGCCCACTGCATTACCCATGTCCAGATACACCACGTCCACCGCATCACCCATGTCCAGATACACCACGCCTGCTGCATTACCCATGTCCAGATACACCACGCCCACTGCATTACCCATGTCCAGATACACCACATCCACTGCATTACCCATGTCCAGATGCACCACGTCCACCGCATCACCCATGTCCAGATGCACCAAGTCCACCGCATCACCCATGTCCAGATGCACCACGTCCACCGCATCACCCATGTCCAGATGCACCACGTCCACCGCATCACCCATGTCCAGATGCACCACGTCCACCGCATCACCCATGTCCAGATAAACCACGTCCACCGCATCACCCATGTCCAGATAAACCACGTCCACCGCATCACCCATGTCCAGATGCACCACGTCCACCGCATCACCCATGTCCAGATGCACCACGTCCACCGCATCACCCATGTCCAGATGCACCACGTCCACCGCATCACCCATGTCCAGATGCACCACGTCCACCGCATCACCCATGTCCAGATGCACCACGTCCACCGCATCACCCATGTCCAGATGCACCACGTCCACCGCATCACCCATGTCCAGATACACCACGTCCACTGCATTACCCATGTCCAGATACACCACGTCCACCGCATTACCCATGTCCAGATACACCACGCCCACTGCATTACCCATGTCCAGATACACCACGTCCTCCGCATTACCCATGTCCAGATACACCACGTCCACTGCATTACCCATGTCCAGATACACCACGTCCACCGCATTATCCATGTCCAGATACACCACGTCCACTGCATTACCCATGTCCAGATACACCACGTCCACCGCATTACCCATGTCCAGATACACCACGTCCACTGCATTACCCATGTCCAGATACACCACGTCCACTGCATTACCCATGTCCAGATACACCACGCCCACTGCATTACCCATGTCCAGATACACCACACCTGCTGCATTACCCATGTCCAGATACACCACGTCCACTGCATTACCCATGTCCAGATACACCACGTCCACCGCATTACCCATGTCCAGATACACCACGTCCACCGCATCACCCATGTCCAGATACACCACGTCCACCGCATTACCCATGTCCAGATACACCACGTCCACTGCATTACCCATGTCCAGATACACCACGTCCACCGCATTATCCATGTCCAGATACACCACGTCCACTGCATTACCCATGTCCAGATACACCACGTCCACCGCATTACCCATGTCCAGATACACCACGTCCACTGCATTACCCATGTCCAGATACACCACGTCCACTGCATTACCCATGTCCAGATACACCACGCCCACTGCATTACCCATGTCCAGATACACCACGCCCACTGCATTACCCATGTCCAGATACACCACACCTGCTGCATTACCCATGTCCAGATACACCACGTCCACTGCATTACCCATGTCCAGATACACCACGCCCACTGCATTACCCATGTCCAGATACGCCACGTCCACTGCATTACCCATGTCCAGATACACCACGCCTGCTGCATCTCCCATGTCCAGATACACCACGTCCGCTGCATTACCCATGTCCAGATACACCACGTCCACCGCATCACCCATGTCCAGATGCACCATGTCCTCCGCATTACCCATGTCCAGATACACCACGTCCACTGCATTACCCATGTCCAGATACACCACGTCCACCGCATTACCCATGTCCAGATACACCACGTCCACTGCATTACCCATGTCCAGATACACCACGTCCACCGCATTACCCATGTCCAGATACACCACGTCCACCGCATTACCCATGTCCAGATACACCACGTCCACTGCATTACCCATGTCCAGATACACCACACCCACTGCATTACCCATGTCCAGATACACCACGCCCACTGCATTACCCATGTCCAGATACACCACGCCCGCTGCATTACCCATGTCCAGATACACCACGCCCACTGCATTACCCATGTCCAGATACACCACGCCCGCTGCATTACCCATGTCCAGATACACCACGTCCGCTGCATTACCCATGTCCAGATACACCACGTCCACTGCATTACCCATGTCCAGATACACCACGTCCACCGCATCACCCATGTCCAGATACACCACGTCCACCGCATCACCCATGTCCAGATACACCACGTCCACCGCATCACCCATGTCCAGATACACCACGTCCACCGCATCACCCATGTCCAGATACACCACATCCACCGCATTACCCATGTCCAGATACACCACGTCCACCGCATTACCCATGTCCAGATACACCACATCCACCGCATTACCCATGTCCAGATACACCACATCCACTGCATTACCCATGTCCAGATACACCACATCCACTGCATTACCCATGTCCAGATACACCACGCCACTGCATTACCCATGTCCAGATACACCACGCCGCGCATACCCCTGCCAGAACACCACGCCCGCTGCATTACCCATGTCCAGATACACCACGTCCACTGCATTACCCATGTCCAGATACACCACGCCTGCTGCATTACCCATGTCCAGATACACCACGCCTGCTCGCATTACCCATGTCCAGATACACCACGTCCACTGCATTACCCATGTCCAGATACACCACGTCCACCGCATCACCCATGTCCAGATACACCACGCCTGCTGCATTACCCATGTCCAGATACACCACGCCTGCTGCATTACCCATGTCCAGATACACCACATCCACCGCATTACCCATGTCCATTCCAGATACACCACATCCACTGCATTACCCATGTCCATTCCAGATACACCACATCCACCGCATTACCCATGTCCAGATACACCACGCCTGCACTGCATTACCCATGTCCAGATACACCACGCCTGCTGCATTACCCATGTCCAGATACACCACGCCCACTGCATTACCCATGTCAGATACACCACACCCCGCAACCCATTCCAGATACACCACGCCCACTGCATTACCCATCATACACCACACTGTACCCATGTCCAGATACACACCACACGCCTGCTGCATTACCCATGTCCAGATACACCACGTCCACTGCATTACCCATGTCCAGATACACCACGCCTGCTGCATTACCCATGTCCAGATACACCACGCCCACTGCATTACCCATGTCCAGATACACCACGTCCACCGCACACCCATGTCCAGATACACCACGCCTGCTGCATTACCCATGTCCAGATACACCACGCCCACTGCATTACCCATGTCCAGATACACCACACCTGCTGCATTACCCATGTCCAGATACACCACGCCCACTGCATTACCCATGTCCAGATACACCACGTCCACTGCATTAGCCATGTCCAGTCATGAAGTGACCTCTTCATAGAAGCTGATCAGATTAGTCTGACAGGACCGATTCCTCATAAACCCATGCTGATTGGGTGTTATAAGATTATTTACATTGAGATACTCCAATTTGGCATCTCTTAGAAAGCTCTCAAATATCTTACCCACCACAGAGGTCAGACTTACTGGCCTATAGTTTCCAGGCTCACTTTTAGATCCCTTTTTGAAAATTGGCACCACATTTGCTCTGCGCCAATCCTGTGGAACAGACCCAGTCATTACTGAATCCTTAAGTATTAGATATAAGGGTCTGTCTATCACCGTGCATAATTCCCTCAGTACTCGGGGGTGTATACCATCTGGACCCGGCGACTTCTCTATTTTAGTGTTATAAAGGCGGCGCCGCACTTCCTCCTGGGTTACACAGGTGACATTTAATGGAGAGTTAACATTACCCCTAATCATGTTGCTGGCCATTGGATTTTCTTGTGTAAACACCGTAGAGAAGAAGGCATATAATAGTTGTGCTTTTTTCCCTCATCCTCCTCCCCTATTACACCCAGATTATTTTTGAGAGGGCCCACATTGTCAGTTTTTATTCTCTTGTTATTTATGTAATTGAAGAATTATTTTGAATTATTTTTACATTCCTTGGTAGTTCTTATTAGTTGATTTGGCTCTAGAGCAAAAAAGCATCTTCAGGACAGGCTCTGTCAGTCCTCTAGATTCCCATAGCCTGGAGGTTGACCAGTCCTTATCAGGTTAAATCTTCTCAGATGCTGGCAACTGAGTTCCCTGAGAAACCAGGTTCTGGATTAGGGGAAGCCTAAATTCCTTGACTCATCTGAATGAGTCGGGAAAACCAAGCTCTTTTAGGCCAAAACAGTATGATGGCTATTACTGTGGCTTGGAATGGAATATATAAGCCAGCCTGAACCTCCAAGGGATGGAAGAGTGAAGAAATCAGGCGATACCTTTTAGAGGCTAACGGAGTATATTTAATGGTAAGCTTTCGGAAGTATTTGCTCCCTTCATCAGACATGGTGTTATACCTCCAAGGGATGGACAGGGCATCCACTGCCAAAGCATTGTCCTCCTGATACAGGGAACAGAACTTCTCCACCTTGGCACTGAGTCTGGTCGTCATGGGATCTACTTCCAGGAGACCCTACTTGAGGGTGATATGATGGAAAATCTCCTGAATGAGAGTCCACTCTCCAGACTCAGTGATACCCCAACTCAACTGGTCTGCTACTATGTTCAGGGACCCTCTGATATGAACAGCAGACAGGTCAGATTCTTCTCTGCCCAGGCAAAGATCAGATCTGCTTACTTGAGAAGTGACTGTCATCTGGTGCCTCCTTGCTTGTTCAGATAAAGGACGGTCGTCATGTTGTTGAACCGGACTTTTACAGCCTTCTTCTTGAGTAGTGAGGCAAAATGGAGGAATGCCAGGCGAACCGCTCTGAGTTCTTTCCAGTTGGACAACATAGACCTCTCTAGGAAGTTCCAGGTCCTCTGAACTGGCATCTTGTTCAAGTGAGCTGCCGATCTGGAGAGAGATGCGTTTGTGGTTAACAGGTTCCAACGAGGTTGGAATGTGGACATCCCGTCTTTCAGATGTATTCACCATCTCAGGGAAAGACGGGTCTTGAAGTGATAGGAAGAGAGTCTTGTAGAGGCCCAGTGGGCTGCAGTTCCACACCTTGAAAATCTCCTTCTAGAGGGGATGAAAGTGTCATAAAGCCCATGGAACTATCTCTGCAGCAGCTGCCATAAGTCCTAGGACTTTCATGGCTGTCCTGATGGAAATCAGACGTGGCTGGACCAAAAACCAAGTTTCTCTGATGATCTTTTCTCTCCTGGGAGGAGGTAAGGAAATTCTCAAATGTTCTGAGTCCAGGTTGAAGCCTAAGAACTTCTTTAAGGTGGATGGCATGATGTCTGATTTTCCCCCAATTTTTTATCCAGCCTAAATGCTGGAGGATGTTGAGTCATCTGCAGGTGTTCTAGAAGAATTTCCTCTGACTGTGCTTTTATGAGCCAGTCGTCCAGGTAGGGAACAATGAAAAGACCCTGAAGTCTGAAGATGGCTGCTACAGGCACCACCACCTTGGTGAAGGTGTGAGGGGCAGAGGAGATGCCGAGGGGTAGAACAGTAAACTGTAGGTGTTTTCTGTGTCTGGCAATAACAGATATTCTTAACTATTTCCTGTGGGAGGGTACACAGGAATGTACAGGTAGACATCTTTCAGGTCCAGAGTGGCTAGGACATCGCCTTGCTGCATGAAGGAGGTTACAGATATTATGGTCTCCATATTAAACTGCTTTTTGCAGATGAAGCGATTGAGGTACCTTAGGTCTATCATCCTCCAGTCTCCTGATGGTTTGCGGCAGCAGGAAGACTGGAGAATAAACCCCCAATCCTTCTTTGAGAGGAGATACCTCCTCCGAAGCACCTTATGCAGGTACTCCAAGATGGACTCTTCTAGGGATGCCTGCTCCTTTGCAGAAAGCAATTGGGTCTGAATGAATTTGTCCTGAGGCAGATGACAGAAGTCGACCGCGTACCCATATTCTATTACAAGTAAGACCCAAGGGTCTTGAATGTGTTCCTGCCAGGCTGTCAGAAAATGGGACCCTCCACGATGACATCAAGCCTCTTGCCAAAGAGTTTTCCAGGCTCAAAGGGAAGGGAAGAAATATTGTATTTAGAGGCATTGTCTTTCCTGCCAGGGATTTAACCACAGATGTCTTCTTGCGGCAGTGGTGAATGCCATGGATTTTGCAGCTAGCTTAACCAGCTGGAGGAAAGCTGCAGCCAGGAAATCTGCTGCCAAAGAGACTGAACTCTTGAAGGATAACATGTCCTCCCTGGAGACACCGGACTCAGTATTCCTCTCCAATTGAAGGTCTGCCTGCATCTTGTTTGCCACCTCGCTGGAGGCAATACCCACAGGTGCTTGGGCAGAGATAGCTGAATATGCCCTTCTGAGGGTACACTCTGCTCACCTATCCATAGGTCTTGGAGATTACAGCCATCATCAGCAGGTATGATAGTGCAGAGAGAGAGAGCTTGGCAACGGCTATGTCCACCTTTGGAGGAGGACCCCAGAGGTCTTGTTGATCTTCCAAGATCGAAAAAAGGGTCTTGAACCTTTTAGACAGGAGATAAGCCTTTTCAGGATGTTTCCATTCAGCTGTTATGGCTCTATCAAGCGTACTGTCCACTAAGAAGGCCCTGGGCCCTCTATAGGTGGAACCCGAGGCTTCCCCAGCATCAACATCATGATCACCTGAACGGATGGACTTAAGCAGTTTTTGAATTTTTCCCAGCAGAAAAAGAGGCCTGCCAAACCCCTCAGAAAGATTCTTTTCAGAGGAATGGGTCTCGTCCAGTATATGAAATTCCTCATCGGAAAACAAAACCGAATGGGACTGTCTAACCTCAGTCCATGGTTTCTTGGCAATCTGGGAAATTGATTCCCGGATCTTCTTCATGGAGTCTTCAACATACTCCTTGACCCACACAATCACGTCCTGAATAGATGGTTCTTCGGACAGGGGCCCATGGCATTGGTGACAATGGTTGTAATTGTAACCATCCGGAAGAGGGATGTCACAATCACGGCAAGACAGATGCTTCCGTTTGGAGGAACTCTTCCTTCGAGTCGAATCGCCACCGCCAAAAGCAGATGAAGACATCTACAATAAAAGCAATAGTCAAGAAATTGTAATTTAACAAGAAAAAAAGGGGGAGATATGACCAAAAGTAGATACTACCTTGAAGGGTGGTAAAAGATCTTATAAATAATGTAACGCAGCAATCAAAGCAAGCAGCAGTGAAGCAGCAGGACTTCTCTTTAGTGAAAAATCCTGCTAGTAAAGAGACTTAAATAGAATGGGGGAGGAGCAATAACCCTCCCCCCCACCCCCGACACTTCCGCCTCATGTATAGAAAATATAATTTATTTTGGATGCTGGCAAAATAGGCCAGCACCACGCTAATAAAAAATCTGTTTAGGGGAAATTATAGGGTGGGTAATGTTTCATTAATTATGTAAATTAAAAATTCCGCCTGTTCTACGAGCACACAATTTCAAAAATTCCCCACATTGTGCTGCTGGTAGGGCATAAGGGAATAGAATTTTCAAATGCAGTCTGTTTCTGTGCAGGAAGTAAACGGGTTTTTTATGAATTTGTCCTGAGGCAGACGACAGAAGTCAACCTCACATCCCTGTTGTATTACATGTAAGACCCATGGCGGTGAAAATATAGAAGAGACGTCCTCCAACAGGAATATTGGGCACTGTAGGAGCAATACTGGTGGCATCAAAAGTCGGACTTTTTTCTCTCTTTCCTTGGAGAATTTACGTTCAACTCCCCTGGCCTGAAATCTGGAACGTCTCTGAGGCCGAGACTGAGGCTGCTACTGGGATCCTTTGCCATGGCTGGGTGGCCTAGATCTTCCTCTAAAAGACTGAGGAAGGCTCTTCTGCTTCTTATCAGCCAGACCCTCCATGATGTCATCCAGACCTTTGCCGAAGAGCTTGCCAGGATCAAAGAGAAGGAAGCAGGTGTTATATTTGGAGACATTATCAGCTCTCCAGGGTTTCAACCACAATGTCGTCCTGGCTGCAGTGGAAAGCGCCATTGACTTTGCGGCAAGCTTAACCTGGTGGAGGGAAGCTTCAGCCAAATAATCTGGCGCCAGAGATGCAGATCCCATGAAAGATAAAAGGTTGTCTCTAGAGACCCCACAGTCTATGTCTCTCTCCAACTGAGCGAGGTCAGAACATAGCTTATTTGCTACCTCACTAGAAGCAATAAACGTGAGCGGGAAGAGTCAGCTGTGAGCAGCGTGCGGAAGCAGTGGGAAGAGTCAGCTGGGAGCAGCGTGTGGAGGGGCTTTGCACAGCGGCGAGCAGCGGCCCAGTGCGGCCAGGAGAGGGCTGCCGGCCTACTGCCGGGCGGCAGCACAGCGGTGAGCAGCGGCAGCGGCCCAGTGCGGCCAGGAGAGGGCTGCCGGCCTACTGCCGGGCGGCAGCACAGCGGTGAGCAGCGGCAGCGGCCCAGTGCGGCCAGGAGAGGGCTGCCGGCCTACTGCCGGGTGGCAGCAGCAGCAAGAAGAAGTGCGGAGGCGCCCTACAAGGGAAGGAGCCACGGACACCCAGACCAGAACAGTGGGGCCAGGAGAGAGCTTCACGGCGGTGAGTAGCGGCCCAGCACGGCCAGAAGAGAGGAATATGGAAGAGGAGAAAACTCACATGGTAAGCTGCAGCATATGCTATATGTTTACAGATTTGCCTGACCATAAAGACAACTTCACCTGTATGAAATGCAAACTAGTGGCCCTTTTAGAAGATAAAGTGCAGAGGTTGGAAGAAAGAATAGAGACGTTGAGAGGCATCAAAGAAAGTGAGGTTTTTATTGATGAAGCAGAAGCAAACCTCCTAAATATAGTAAGGGAAGAAAGTATGAGAGAGCCTACAGTGGTGGAGGCTGAAGCAAACCTCCTAAATATAGTAAGGGAAGAATACTTGAGGGAACCTACAGAGGCAGATAAATGGATACAGGTGACCAAGAGATGCAAAAGGATCACAAGGCCATCACCACTTACACAGCTAGGTAACCGATATGAAACTCTTATGCAGACTGATGAAAATGATAAGAATAATCTATCAGCAAAAGAAGAAACAAAAGTCACCCAGAGACAAGAGGGAGCAACAAGAAATAGCGTAGCGAGGAAGAAGAGAAGAGTAGTGGTTATGGGCGACTCACTGCTAAGGGGCACAGAGGCAGCTGTCTGCAGGCCGGATATAACGGCACGAGAAGTATGCTGCCTCCCAGGAGCAAAAGTTAGGGATGTGGCCGATAGGATTCCATGCCCTTCAGCTCCAAGGATAACTACCCATTTTTGCTGATACATGTGGGTACAAACGACACGGCAAAAAATGATTTACCAACTATTCGTAAAGACTTTGAAAATCTAGGAAAGAAAGTGAAGGAACTGGATGCGCAGGTAGTATTTTCATCAATTCTCCCAGTTGATGGTTATGGTATCAGGAGATGGAATAAAATACTAGAGGTAAACAAGTGGCTTCGGCAGTGGTGTAGAGAGCAAGGTTTTGGATTTCTGGACCATGGAGTGAATTACCTCTATGATGGACTCCTTGCTAGAGATGGGATACATCTCACAAAGCCTGGGAAACACATATTTGCCAGAAGACTTGCCACACTTATCAGGAGGGCTTTAAACTAGAAGAGGAGGGGATGGGAAGTAAAAAGGAAGACAAGAACATGCAGCTAAAGGATATAATAAACAAGGTTACTAGATGTGGTAAAGAGGACCCAAGACAGGATACTCAGAAGGAAATTAAGAAAAAGGAAGTACCAGAGCGCAATCTGAAATGTTTTTACACAAATGCACAAAGCTTGGGAAATAAACAGGGAGAATTAGAACTGATAATACAGAAGGAAAAATATGATGTCATTGGTATTACAGAAACCTGGTGGAACGATAAGCATGATTGGAATATACAGTCATGGCCAAAAGTTTTGAGAATGATACAAATATTAATTTTTACAAAGTCTACTGCTTCAGTTTTTCTAATGGCAATTTGCATATACTCCAGAATGTTATAAAGAGTGATCAGCTTAACAGCAATTACTTGCAAAGTCAATATTTGCCTAGAAAATGAACTTTATCCCCCAAAACACATTTCAACATCATTGCAGCCCTGCCTTAAAAGGACCACCTAACATCGTTTCAGTGATTGCTCCATTAACACAGGTGTGGGTGTTGATGAGGACAGGGCTGGAGATCAATCTGTCATGATTAAGTAAGAATGACACCACTGGACACTTTAAAAGGAGGCTGGTGCTTGCCATCATTGTTTCTCTTCTGTTAACCATGGTTATCTCTAAAGAAACACGTGCAGTCATCATTGCACTGCACAAAAATGGCCTAACTGGGAAGAGTATTGCAGCTAGAAAGATTGCACCTCAGTCAACAATCTATCGCATCATCAAGAACTTCAAGGAGAGAGGTTCCATTGGTGCCAAAAAGGCTCCAGGGCGCCCAAGAAAGACCAGCAAGCGGCAGGACCGTCTCTTAAAAGTCTTTCAGCTGCGGGATGGGGCTACCAGCAGTGCAGAGCTTGCTGAGGAATGGCAGCAGGCAGGTGTGAGTGCATCTGCACGCACTGTGAGGCGGAGACTCTTGGAGCAAGGCCTGGTCTCAAGGAGGGCAGCAAAGAAGCCACTTCTCTCCAGAAAAAACATCAGGGACACACTGATATTCTGCAAAAGGTACAGGGAGTGGACTGCTGAGGACTGGGGGAAAGTCATTTTCTCTGATGAATCCCCTTTTCCATTGTTTGGAACATCTGGAAAACAGCTTATTCGGAGAAGAAGAGGTGAGCGCTACCACCAGTCTTGTCTCATGCCAACTGCAAAGCATCCTGAAACCATTCATGTGTGGGGTTGCTTCTCAGCCAAGGGAATCGGCTCTCTCACAGTCTTGCTAACCAGCCATGAATAAAGAATGGTACCAGAATGTCCTCCAAGAGCAACTTCTCCCAACCGTCCAAGAGCAGTTTGGCGCTCAACAATGCCTTTTCCAGCATGATGGAGCACCTTGCCATAAAGCAAAGGTGATAACTAAATGGCTCAGGGAACAAAACATAGAGATTTTGGGTCCATGGCCTGGAAACTCCCCAGATCTTAATCCCATTGAGAACTTGTGGTCAATCATCAAGAGACGGGTGGACAAACAAAAACCAACAAATTCAGACAAAATGAAAGCATTGATTCTGCAAGAATGGACTGCTATCAGTCAGGATTTGGTCCAGAAGTTGATTGAGAGCATGCCAGGGAGAATTGCAGAGGTCCTGAAGAAGAAGGGTCAACACTGCAAATATTGACTTGCTGCATTAACTCATTCTAACTGTCAATATAAGCTTCTGTTACTCATAATATGAATGCAATTCTATTTCTGTATGTGATAAAAACATCTGACAAACACACAGAAAAACCAGAGGGCAGCAGATCATGTGAAAATACAATATTTGTGTCATTCTCAAAACTTTTGGCCATGACTGTACAGATGGAAGGATACAACTTATTAAAAAAAAATAGAACTAATAAAAGAGGGGGAGGAGTTGCATTGTATGTTAAAAAAGATCACATTTCCACGGAAATCACAGTTTTACAGAATGATAATTTATTGGAAAATATTTGGGTAACAATTCAGGGGAAAAACAATGATAAGGACATCATAATAGGGGTTTATTATAGACCACCAGGACAGACAGAAGACAGGGATGAGATTTTTTCACAGCAAATGACCACGCTTTCGAAGAAATTTGAAATGGTTATCATGGGAGACTTTAATTACCCAGATATTCATTGGGAAACTCACACAGCTACGAGTAAAAGCTCTATCAAATTTTTATCCTCTCTAGCAGACAACTTCATTGCCCAGTTGGTAGAAAAAAACACGAGAGGAACATCCATTCTGGACCTAGTTTTAACTAACAAGGAGGACATGGTTAAGGAATTAAGGGTAGCAGGGACATTGGGATTCAGCGACCATGCTATACTCGAGTTTGGGGTTGTAAGAAGAAGAAGACCTGAGAAGACAAAGACTAGAAGGCTCGATTTTAGTAGGGCAGATTTTAGGGGCCTAAAGGTAAGGGTTAGTAGAATTCCATGGCGAAAATTACTTAAGCACAAAAATGCACATGAGGGGTGGGAAATTTTCCGTAGGGAAATCATTAATGCACAGGAACTAACAATACCTAGAAGCAAGAAAAATGGGAATCACCTAAAAACTCCAGGATGGATGACCAAAAAATTACATAACCTACTAAAAAAGAAAAAGGAAACTTACAACAAGTGGAAGATGGGAGCTATATCTAAGGGAGAGTATACAGCAGTTTGCAGACTCTGCAAGATAAGCATTAAAAAAGCCAAGGCTGGATACGAATTGAAGCTTGCAAAAGAAGTTAAGAGTAATGTAAAAGGTTTTTGGGGATATGTTAAGAGCAAAAGAAAAGTGAAGGAAACCATTGGAGTCCTAAAGAACGAAAAGGGTGAAAAAGTTAACATGGTGGATCAGCAAGTGGAGTTACTAAATTCATATTTTGTATCCGTCTTCTCCCAAGAAATGGATGGAAATATCAACATTAATGGTGATAGTGATGAGGGGAATGAGGACTCCAAGCTGATTATAAGTGAAGGTTTGGTAAGAGAACATTTAGCTAAGATTAAGGAAACCAAGTCCCCAGGACCGGATGATTTACACCCTAGAGTTTTAAAAGAATTAGCAGAGGAAATAACAGAACCCCTTGTAATAATCTTTAATAAGTCATGGGAGACAGGAGTGGTCCCTCTAGATTGGAAAAGGGCAAATGTGGTCCCCATCTACAAAAAGGGGAATAGGGACGACCCAGGAAATTATAGGCCGGTAAGTCTGACCTCGATAGTAGGAAAAATCTTTGAGCAAATCGTTAAAGAACATTTAATTAGGTACCTGGATGGGAAGGCTTTAATTAATCAGAGCCAGCACGGCTTTATGCCTAATAAATCTTGTCAGACTAATCTTATTTCCTTCTATAATAAAGTCACTGAATGGTTGGACCAGGGGAATGCAGTGGACATAGTATATCTTGACTTTAGTAAGGCCTTTGATAAAGTATCACATAACATTCTTATTGAAAAAATGATCAAGTATGGCTTTGATAAAATATCAGTAAGGTGGGTTCACAATTGGCTTAATGATCGGGCACAACGAGTAATTCTAAATGGCTATACATCAAACTGGAAGAAAGTAAAAAGCGGGGTGCCGCAGGGCTCTGTCCTGGGCCCAGTACTTTTTAATATTTTTATAAATGATCTGGATGATGGGGTTAATGGGGAACTAATAAAATTTGCAGATGATACAAAGCTAGGAGGAATGGCCAACACTAGAGAGGAGAGAGAATGCATCCAAAAGGACTTAGACACACTGGAACAATGGGCTGAGGCGAACAAAATGGTATTCAACAGGGACAAATGCAAAGTCCTACATCTGGGTAACAGAAATGCAAGAAGCATATATAGTATGGCAGGAATAGTACTAAGTGAGAGTACAGGGGAAAAGGATCTGGGCATAATAATAGATCGCAAATTCACCATGAGTCAACAGTGCGGTGCGGTGGCTAAAAAGGCTAATAAAATTCTAGGATGTATCAAGACGAGCATTGAAGCTAGATCAAGAGAGGTAATTATTCCGCTGTACTCTGCCCTGGTCAGACCCCACCTGGAATACTGTGTACAGTTCTGGGCGCCCCAGTTTAAGAAAGACATCGATTTATTGGAGCAGGTCCAGAGAAGAGCAACCAAAATGGTGGAAGGTCTACAAACCATGTCCTACGAGGAGAGGCTAAAAGAATTGGGACTGCTTAGTTTGCAGAAGAGAAGGCTAAGGGGAGACTTAATAGCGGTATTTAAGTATCTGAAAGGTTGTCACAGTGCAGAGGGATCTACCCTATTCTCATTAGCAGAAGGAAGCACGAGAAGTAATGGAATGAAACTAAGGGGAAGGAGATTCAGATTAGACATTAGGAAAAACTTTCTAACAGTAAGGGTAGTGAGGGAGTGGAATAGGCTGCCACGGGAGGTGGTGAGTTCTCCATCAATTGAAATCTTCAAGCGGAAACTGGATAGGTATATAGCTGGGGTGTTTTAGGAATTCCTGCTTTTGCAGGGGGTTGGACTTGATGGCCCTTGAGGTCCCTTCCAACTCCAACTCAAACAAACAAAAACAATACCCACTGAGGCTTGGGCCGAGGTGTTGGTATAGACTCTCCTAAGGGTACACTCCATATGCCTATCCATGGGGTCTTGGAGGTTGGAGTCATCTTCAGCTGGTACAATAGTGCGGCAAGATAATTTAGCAACCAATATCCACCTTAGGAGGAAGACCCCAGTGGTCTTGCTGGTCTTCCACAATAGGAAAGAGGGTCTTAAACCTTCTAGATAACACAAAGGCCTTCTCAGGATATTTTCACTCGGATGACTTAGTTCTGTCAAGAGTATTGTCCACTTGGAAGGCCCTTGGCCCCCTATTGGTGGAACACGAGGCTTCCCAAGGGTCAACATCACAGTTGCTTGACTGGATGGACTTTAGCAGTTTGTGCATTTTTTCCAAAGGAAAAAGAGGGCAACCAAACCCCTCATTGTGATCCTCATCAGAAGAATGCGTCTCGTCTAGTACGTGATATTCCTCGTCAGAAAGTACTACAGACTGAGACTGCCTCTCAGTACGAGGCCTCTTGGTGATATGGGAGATAGACTCCCTGATCTCCTTCATGGAGTCTTCCACATACTCCTTGACCCAAACTATAATGTCCCTTATAGATGGTTGTTCGGGAGTAGGGCCACGGCACTGGCGACAACGGTTATAATCATATCCGTCAGGAAGAGGGATATCACACTCTCTTCAAGCCAGGCGTTTGCGGTTGGAGGAACTCTTCCTTCTGGATGATTCGCCGCCGCCATAAGCAGAAGAAGACATGTATAAAGACAATAACAGTCAGAAAAAATATGCCAATCTAAAGAAGAGTATTTTGGAATAAATACCAAAGGTATATACCCTGTTCAGGATGGTAAGAAAAAAAAAATATATAAGTATATAGCAACTGCACGGTGACAATATCAAAAAGATACAGTATCGCACTGCTGAGACTTCCCCCTATAAGAGACAAGCCACCTGCTGTCTCAACATTGGGGATTTAAAATAGGGAGGGGTTAGCCAATATACATATAAATCACTGACGCAGCCTGTGCTAATCTGAATCTCAGTTTCTTAAGGGGTTTTTTTTTTTTTTGGTTACCCAGTATACATATAAACTGCTGTTGCTACGGCCAAAAAAATCTAAGCTGACGCAGTTTTAGTCTAATAGCCACTGACCAGGTCACCCTTTCAGTGCCTTTAGTGCTTTGCTATTTTTCTTGAAATAATTTTTTACAAAAACAAAAAAAGACATCCACACAGTGTCAGAGTTGTCGCCAATCACTATTATAACTAAGCAGTGTGCAGTAAAATGACTGGAAAAACAGGGCAGGGGACAGGCAAAGGAGGAAACACTTCTGCAAGTACTAGCAATAAGAATGTAGGTTGCAACAGCAACACTGCTTCTGGTCTTGACAACCCCTCCAGTAGCTGCAGTGCTGTACTTCCTGAGAATAAAGAATTTTTTTGAAAGC
This sequence comes from Leptodactylus fallax, assembly GCA_947044405.1. Classification (NCBI taxonomy): domain Eukaryota; kingdom Metazoa; phylum Chordata; class Amphibia; order Anura; family Leptodactylidae; genus Leptodactylus; species Leptodactylus fallax. The sequence goes on from CAMRHE010000895.1 coordinate 359,341, forward strand.
ATTGAACCAAAAATGTTGAGCCAGGGTTTCTTTGTGTTCCTCAGTGCCTTATGAAATGGAATAACTTGATGAAACGCAAATTGCAAATGTAAACCAGTTGTCAATAAGGAAATAGCTGTGATCTTCCAGCAGTGCACCTTCAGACAATTTTCATCATGCATTCCCACTGCTCATCATGTAATCATCAGCTCTCCCTGCAGATCATGTACTCCTCAGCTCTCCCTGCAGATCATGTGCTCCTCAGCTCTCCCTGCAGATCATGTACTCCTCAGCTCTCCCTGCAGATCATGTGCTTATCAGCTCTCCCTGCAGATGATGTGGTGATCAGCTCTCCCTGCAGATGATGTGGTGATCAGCTCTCCCTGCAGATCATGTGGTGATCAGCTCTCCCTGCAGATCACGTGCTCATCAGCTTTCCCTAAAGATGATGTGCTCCTCAGTTCTCCCTGCAGATCATGTGCTCATCAGCTCTCCCTGCAGATCATGTGCTCATCAGCTCTCCCTGCAGATCATGTGCTCATCAGCTCTCCCTGCAGATCATGTGCTCATCAGCTCTCCCTGCAGATCATGTGCTCATCAGCTCTCCCTGCAGATCATGTGCTCACCAGCTCTCCCTGCAGACCATGTGCTCATCAGCTCTCCCTGCAGACCATGTGCTCATCAGCACTTCCTGCAGATCATGTGCTCATCAGCTCTCCCTGCAGATCATGTGCTCACCAGCTCTCCCTGCAGACCATGTGCTCCTCAGCTCTCCCTGCAGATCATGTGCTCATCAGCTCTCCCTGCAGATCATGTGCTCACCAGCTCTCCCTGCAGACCATGTGCTCCTCAGCTGTCCCTGCAGATCATGTGCTCACCAGCTCTCCCTGCAGACCATGTGCTCCTCAGCTGTCCCTGCAGATCATGTGCTCATCAGCTCTCCCTGCAGATCATGTGCTCATCAGCTCTCCCTGCAGATCATGTGCTCATCAGCTCTCCCTGCAGATCATGTGCTCCTCAGCTCTCCCTGCAGACCATGTGCTCATCAGCTCTCCCTGCAGATCATGTGCTCACCAGCTCTCCCTGCAGATCATGTGCTCACCAGCTCTCCCTGCAGATCATGTGCTCATCAGCTCTCCCTGCAGATCATGTGGTGATCAGCTCTCCCTGCAGATCATGTGCTCATCAGCTCTCCCTGCAGATCATGTGCTCCTCAGCTCTCCCTGCAGATCATGTGCTCCTCAGCTCTCCCTGCAGATCATGTGCTCATCAGCTCTCCCTGCAGATCATGTGCTCATCAGCTCTCCCTGTTCATTGTGTAGTTATCTACCTGCTTTTTGTTGTTTCAGGCTCCAATGATCTCAGTTCGGAGATAATTCCAATTATGGCCTCTGTTACTAAGATGCTATTTGCAGGGCCAGTGAAAAGTATTTCATGCTGCACATCTGGAGGGCCCCCCAGGAACTGTGGCCTCAGTCAGAGTCCAGAGCAAACATCAAAAGAAGATGGAGCTCAGAGGACCAGCACCGAAGAGCTCTGCAGCCAGACACGTGAGCCAGGGGACCTTGGGGGATATCTTGTAATGACCACCACCACATCCCGCACTCACCTGTACCACATCCTACAATGACCACCACCACATCCCGCACTCACCTCTACCACATCCTACAATGATCACCACCACATCCTACAATGACCCCCACCACATCCCGCACTCACCTGTACCCCATCCTACAATGACCCCACCACATCCCACACTCACCTGTACCACATCCTACAATGACCACCACCACATCCCGCACTCACCTCTACCACATCCTACAATGATCACCACCACATCCTACAATGACCCCCACCACATCCCGCACTCACCTGTACCCCATCCTACAATGACCCCCACCACATCCCACACTCACCTGTACCACATCCTACAATGACCACCACCACATCCCGCACTCACCTCTACCACATCCTACAATGACCACCACCACATCCCGCACTCACCTCTACCACATCCTACAATGACCCCCACCACATCCCGCACTCACCTGTACCACATCCTACAATGACCACCACCACATCCCGCACTCACCTGTACCACATCCTACAATGACCACCACCACATCCCGCACTCACCTGTACCACATCCTACAATGACCACCTACCACATCCCGCACTCACCTGTACCACATCCTACAATGACCACCACCACATCCCGCACTCACCTGTACCACATCCTACAATGACCACCACCACATCCCGCACTCACCTGTACCACATCCTACAATGACCACCACCACATCCCGCACTCACCTGTACCACATCCTACAATGACCACCACCACATCCCGCACTCACCTGTACCACATCCTACAATGACCACCACCACATCCCGCACTCACCTGTACCACATCCTACAATGACCACCACCACACCCGCACCACCCGCACCCGTACCACATCCTACAATGACCACCACCACATCCCGCACTCACCTGTACCACATCCTACAATGACCACCACCACATCCCGCACTCACCTGTACCACATCCTACAATGACCACCACCACATCCCGCACTCACCTCTACCACATCCTACAATGACCACCACCACATCCCGCACTCACCTGTACCACATCCTACAATGACCACCACCACATCCCGCACTCACCTGTACCACATCCTACAATGACCACCACCACATCCCGCACTCACCTGTACCACATCCTACAATGACCACCACCACATCCCGCACTCACCTGTACCACATCCTACAATGACCACCACCACATCCCGCACTCACCTGTACCACATCCTACAATGACCACCACCACATCCCGCACTCACCTGTACCACATCCTACAATGACCACCACCACATCCCGCACTCACCTGTACCACATCCTACAATGACCACCACCACATCCCGCACTCACCTGTACCACATCCTACAATGACCACCACCACATCCCGCACTCACCTGTACCACATCCTACAATGACCACCACCACATCCCGCACTCACCTGTACCACATCCTACAATGACCACCACCACATCCCGCACTCACCTGTACCACATCCTACAATGACCACCACCACATCCCGCACTCACCTGTACCACATCCTACAATGACCACCACCACATCCCGCACTCACCTGTACCACATCCTACAATGACCACCACCACATCCCGCACTCACCTGTACCACATCCTACAATGACCACCACCACATCCCGCACTCACCTGTACCACATCCTACAATGACCACCACCACATCCCACGCCACCACCACTCCCCACCCCTGTACCACATCCTACAATGACCACCACCACATCCCGCACTCACCTGTACCACATCCTACAATGACCACCACCACATCCCGCACTCACCTGTACCACATCCTACAATGACCACCACATC